>JAVXUP010000402.1:0-496573 GCA_033070095.1 Escallonia herrerae | reverse complement strand
TCAAATGGCATTTCTAACTGAAAATATTACCTAAAAATTACCTTGGCGAATAGACCAATTTAGGATGACAAACATACCGTATGCATAACCCCTGAAAGTGTCTCCAAATTAACAATTATTAATTTACTGAACATAACAAATCAAAATTACTAAGATAAATAGACGAATTCATCATGCCAAAAAATTGAATTAAACTATAATTTTATTTAGAGTTATACAAATTACACCTTTTTTATGAACATCATGTCAGAACATCACAAATTGAAGAATATAGTGACAAATTTTTAGAACATAAAAAAAAATCTATACGTTTTTGTCCGAACAAAATAAAATTATATTTTACCATTCAATCCATAAAGAAAACTTTACCATTTGCAAACTTACCTTACTTGAGTGAAGCTTGAAGCAAGTTTTACTTGAAGCTTGAAGGGAGTTGAAAATGGAAGCGAGTCCGAAGGAGGAGAAGAAAATTGTAGCCGAAGGAGCTTGAGGAATTCCGACAACCCGTCGTGTGTAGAAATAAAGGTACAAACACGTGGAAATGTGTCAGTTGTGTCAGTCGTCCGCTACACTGTCTAGCGGACGACATTTTGGCTGTCAACGTGGACCCAATTATGTGCTCTGCTAGACAGTGTAGCGGAGGGGGCAGGGGCAAAATGGTAAAAAGGTCCGTCCGCTACACTGTCTAGCGGACCGATGACAGCGCCGCAAAAATACGCGATATGGGCCGTCCATTCCTCGGGATGGACGGTCAAGATCGCGCTAGCAAGATCTCCATTTTGCTAGCGCTATTAACGGATCGCTATATATATATATATATATATATATATATATATATATATATATATATATATATATATATATATATATATATATATATATATATATATATATATATATATAGGGAGCTGATCCATTGATAGCGCTAGCAAATGGAGTTAAGTTGCTAGCGCGATCTGACCGTCCATCCTGAAAGATGGACGGTCCAGATCGCGCCTTTCCAAAACTGACCCCGTCCGCCATACTGTCTCGCGGACGGGAGTTTTACCTTTTTGCCCTCCTCCCATGTCCGCGAGACTGTCTCGCGGACGCCTTTCTGTTCCTGACATGTGTCAGGAAAAAGGCGTCCGCCATACTGTATGGCGGACGATCTCTAGGCTGACACATGTCAGGGCCTGTCCTCTCGGTCGCCTATAAAGTCTCGGGCGTGAGCCCCGAGAACTGTCCCCTGGTATCTGTATGGCGTCAACAGTGTCCCTTGGTATCTGTAGCGGACGGCGTCCCTTCGTCAACTCTCTCCTGCTATAAATATTTAATCAGATCGGGGTATATATATTATTGTAGCGGACGGCGTCCCCTCTCTCGAACATCTAACCTAAAGCCGCTACCCCATCTACGGCGACTCACATCTCCGGTCACCCACATCTCCGCCGACACCACCGTCCTCCCCTCAACGACGATCTCGATGGCTTCTGGATCGGAGACCACCTACGCCTACGATTATATTGGCAACTTGCACCTGGTAGGCAAACACTTTTTCAAAGTCATGATGCCGGGATTTGAGCATGAACTTGTAGGCTATCCCTCTTTCTCTTTCTCTGTATTTTCGTGTGTTAAAAGTTTGATCTTTTGTTTTTCTTAACCAAAACTAACCTATTTTTTGTATTTTGTGTTTGGTAGGACATACCGGAAGCATTTACCAATCAATTTACAACAATTCATGATAGTGCAAGATTATATAGCCGCAAGGGGGCATGGCAGGTTGAAATCAAGCTGAAGCCCGGCCGATCCCAAAAAAAGGAATTCGCAGAGGGTTGGAACGTCTTCGTGCGCCAGCATGGCCTCGAACTCGGGGACTTTGTAGTGTTCGAACACCTTGGGTGGTGGGATTTTCAAGTTGTAATCTTTGAACGGAGCGCTTGTGAAAAGCTTTCGTACCCCATTTGTGAACCATAGTTTATTATAATAAAAATATTTATGTTCTTGTTTATTATGTTTTCAAATTTTTTCTTGGTTAATTGTGCCTTTTTTTGTTGCCTCGATATATTGAGATCGTTGATTATGAATCGTACATTATTTTTTGGAAAAATTGAGATTGTTGATTCCGTCGCTAAAACAAGTCTTCGGGCGTCAGTTTATTAAAATAGCATTAACGTACTATGTCGCTAAAACAAGTCTTCGGGCCAATTTATTTCAATTTATTAAAACTGCATTACGGGCGCCAATTTATTCCAATTTATTACATTACGCCACATTGTATAGCTCTATATATATAGCGGATATAAGGCCCTCCGCTTAGGCCGGGAACTAAATGTCTGGTCCGTGCCAACCATTTTTTGCGGTAAGTATATCCGCGATACTATATAGCGGACAGTTTGGACTAAGTGTAGAAAAAACTAAGTGTTGGAGAGGTGGAACTAAGTGTAGAAGAAAAAACTAAGTGTAGCGAAACTAAGTGTAGTGGACTAAGTGTTGGACTAAGTGTAGAAAAAACTAAGTGTTGGAGAGGTGGAACAAAGTGTAGAAGAAAAAACTATATCCGCGATACTATATAGCGGACAGTTTGGACTAAGTGTAGAAAAAACTAAGTGTTGGAGAGGTGGAACTAAGTGTAGAAGAAAAAACTAAGTGTAGAAAAAACTAAGTGTTGGAGAGGTGGAACAAAGTGTAGAAGAAAAAACTAAGTAATGGTATTCTGTGGGGCCGTCCGCTACATAGTATAGCGGACGTAGAGAAGACAACCAAAAAATTCTGCGGGGCCGTCCGCTACATAGTATAGCGGACGTAGAGAAGACAACCAAAAAAATTCTGCGGGGCGTCCGCTACATAGTATAGCGGACGTAGAGAAAACTACCAAAACAACCAAAAGTCTAGCGTCCGCGATACTATATAGCGGACAAGGAACAGACCCGCGATACTATATAGCGGACGGCAAATATATATTGTCCCGGACAGCAAATATATATATTCAAACCCAAAAGAAAGTCCCCCTATAACTTCTACACTCTTCTTCTCCGTTCTTCCTACTCACAAATATTCCCAGCGGCGTTGGCAAGCAGATCTGCGCAATTTCTTCATAAGAGCAGCTTTAATACCCCCTAATAGATCACGTAAGTTCACAAAATCAATCCTTTACATGTTTCTAATCTATAGTTGTGATCAATATTGCGTTTTATGCGTGGTTTTGATTATGCATTGAGCATGTGCTAGCGGTGATGAGGATTTATATATGTATGTATTTGTTCATGTGCTAGCGTTTGTAAAATCCGATTCCATAGTTTCAGTTGCAAAAAATGGAATTTATCCCTGGACCAGAAGATCCATCCGTGTTATACGACCAAGCCAACCATATCAGTACGCTCATATGGGATGGTGGAGTAAGATACATTATTTATCAACTTTCTTATTATTACGAACGTTGTTTTACCGTTCATTTTGCTCAAATTGTATTTATTAATAATTCGTAGGAAAGAGAACTTCTCACCACCGTAGAAGTATCTCGCGAGTTCACGAGATGGACCTTGAACAATTCCCAGAAAAGAATACTGCGTGGAATTGGGTTTGGGATTTTCACGCATGGGCAGATCTTTCAACAGCTTGACCGGGCCTTGATAGGTGCCCTTGTTGAGAGGTGGAGAAGTGAAACGAATACGTTTCACTTCCCGCTCGGAGAGATGACGATTACCCTAGAAGATGTAGGGTTCATCTTGGGGTTGCCGGTGACGGGGCGGCCGGTAATTGCTCCTCCGTCAGACGCAACGAATAAGAGAACAGCGCGAGACTTCTTCACTTCGATACCCCAGGATCAATTTAGCACTGGTGGTATAAAGTTGAAGTGGTTGGTAGATACCTACGGGGTTTTGCCGGAAAACTATACGGGCCGTGAGCTTGTGGTGTACACAAAGGCCTTCCTCTTGTGGGTGATGGGAGCAATTTTATTCCCAACGACGTCGAAGAACACGGTCAGCGTGAAATATTTACCGTTGTTGGGTAACCTGTCGGAGGTTGGGGATTATGCCTGGGGTGCAGCGGTTCTTTCGTATCTGTACCGAGCATTGCACAAGGCAACGAGGCCCAACTCCAAAGCCATATGTGCATGTCTCTCGCTATTGCAGGTATATCATATAAATCATGTCTTCGTTATTGTGTTTTATTTTTGTTGAATCGACGATATAAATATAATTTTTTGATGTTCTCAGGTGTGGTCTTACGAACACCTTGCTCCCGGTGCACCAACGCGTAGGGATGGAACCGACAAAGTCTGGCCTCGGTTGTGTGCTTGGGAGTACAGCCGGAGGGCTAGCCACTACAAGAGGAGAGTCGATCCCCATCACAACATTACGTACTATCGAGGGGAGTTCGACCGTCTATCTCCGGGCCAAATGCGTTGGGCACCGTACATACGTTTGGCGCGACGGGTGGGAGAGTCGTTCGTCTTCACGCTCTCCGGGTTGCAGCGCACACCCCTGATCCATTTCGAGCTCGCAGAGTGGCAGCTGCCCGACCGAGCAATGCGCCATTTTGAGTTGGAGCAGGGTTTGCCAGTCGATGCCCCGGATATGAGGGTTAACAGGAACCCACCGGATGTCGGAGTGTTTGGCACCGCCAATGCGTACGAATTGTGCGCGGCCGAAATAGAGCTTTGGACTTCTTGGCAGGACACACTGGCGGCCATCGTCTCGGAGCCAGACCCCGTTATCAGCATCGATCAGTACGATGAGTGGTACTACCGCATCACGCGGAGGAGAGTAGCCCCTGTAAACTTTGAACGTGGGGAGAGGTATGCGCCTAGGGGTCAGATCGATGAGCGTATGGCATACAATCTCGTAAGTTGCCCAACAAGTCTGACTTGAACCAAATTAGTTGAATATAAATGTCTGATTGAAGTTACTTAATTTTTTATCTCTTTGGATGTAGGTTAATGCCTCGCTTGCATTCTTCCAGAAGTTGAGTGAGCGGAGGGATCTGGTGAGCGCAATGGGCGAGGATCTTTGCCAACAGGCTGCGACATTGGCTTTAGGCTGCGGGAATTTTTTGCGCCAAGCATCGGGCCAGTCTTCGGGAGTAAGCCCGGGAATGGGTTATACGGGCGTCAGCCAGGGATACGGTGATCCCTCTGGACAGGCTTCAGGGGTGAGTCAGGGAGTTGTTGGTACCTCTGAAGCGGGGATGGGACAGGCTCAAGCGTCGTGGGGCGATTACAGCGGCCCCTCCTTCAATTTGTTCCCGGAACCCCTCTCTCAAGTCACGCAAGACTTTCCTTTCGGAAACTACGGTTTCTCCGAGGCACTGCCCATTGTCCCGTGGGCGGGACCAGTTGGCGGCCCCGAAGGGGAATATCAGCCGGCCGAAGAAGGAATTGGAGGCCAATATCCCCCGATCGACCCCCGAGGGCAATATCCGAAAGGGCATCCAGCCAGGCCCCTAAAGCCGCATAAATGCGATATAATCCGAGCCCGTTATTTTAGCGGGGCCCCCCAAGACGGAGCGTCGTATGACATGGATCACCCCGAGGGCTTGGATTACAATGCCTCTTGGACAGAGATCGCCTCGCTGGCGCCGGGATCTTGGTTAGACAGCGGTGTCATCTCGCACTACGTGCAAATTCTGAGGCGAAGGTGTCGGGAGCATCCAGACATCGGTCTGCGCGTGTTTATCTTGGATGCTTTTTTCCATCAGCTCCTAGTACAAGAGTGGCACGACTGGGGCAATGCAAGGAAGGGGAGAGGCATGGCCCAGTGGAAACCGTCCCCTAACCTACAAGCATATCTTGCTAGGGATAGTCCAGTGAGCGCAAGTGTTGCCGACGTGTTTCTAATCCCCTTTTTAGGGAATGCCCACTGGTACTTGGTTTGCTACGAACCATTACAGAGCACGGTTTCAGTCGTCGACAGTCTCTACGACGATACCGACGTGATGCCTGTGATTGATATGTACCGAGGCATAGGCCAGTTGGATGCCATGGTAAGATCCTGTTTCCTTCTTGTTGTAACTTGCATATTATAAAACTGATTAATCTTATTTTGCTAGCTATGTTTAATGCTTATTATGGTTCTCGCAGAATCTTTTTGCTGCCCTGGTCAATGGTAGGCGTCGGGAGAAGGTATCGCGCAGGCCGGTCCTCATTTTCCGATTGAAGAGGAGTAGGCCCAAGCAACATAATTCCTCGGACTGCGGCGTCTTCCTCTGCATGTACATGGATTACATTTGCCGGTCTGAGAGCCTCAAGAAGACTGTCTGGAGCGAAGAATGCATACAAGACTTTAGGTATAGGATTGCTTGGCAAATTATGAATGGCCGGCCTAGAGCTATTAGGTTTATTGTAAATCCGTGTAAGGAACATCATTCCTGCGAGAGATGATGTTCCCCAATTCACATTGTAACGTTACAACACTTTTTTAAACCAAAAAATTTATTGAATGCGATTGATTTTATTGACCAATATGATTTAACGGTGGGAAACCAAGTGTTGGATATCTGTCTATCTGCAGGGCAAGTGTTCAAAAAATAACAAAGTGATCGATAATATGTGTATCTGCGGGGCCGTCCGCTACATAGTATAGCGGACGCAGAGAAGTGAACCAAAACCAAAAAAAAACTAAGTGTTGTTTGGGGGTAGCGGGGCCGTCCGCTACATAGTATAGCGGACGCAGAGAAGTGAACCAAAACCAAAAGTCCGCTACATAGTATAGCGGAAGAACTAAGTGTTGTAGGGGGGCGGGGCCGTCCGCTACATAGTATAGCGGACGCAGAGAAGTGAACCAAAACCAAAAAAAAACTAAGTGTTGTAGGGGGGTATTCTGCGGGGCCGTCCGCTACATAGTATAGCGGACGCAGAGAAGTGAACCAAAACCAAAGTATTCTGCGGGGCCGTCCGCTACATAGTATAGCGGACGCAGAGAAGTGAACCAAAACAAAAAAAAACTAAGTGTTGTAGGGGGGTATTCTGCGGGGCCGTCCGCTACATAGTATAGCGGACGCAGAGAAGTGAACCAAAACCAAAAAAAAAAAACTAAGTGTTAAACTAAGTGTTGTAGGGGGGTCTGCGGGGCCGTCCGCTACATAGTATAGCGGACGCAGAGAAGTGAACCAAAACCAAAAAAAAACTAAGTGTTGTAGGTCTGCGGGGCCGTCCGCTACATAGTATAGCGGACGCAGAACTAAGTGTTGTAGGGCCGTCCGCTACATAGTATAGCGGACGCAGAGAAGTGAACCAAAACCAAAAAAAAACTAAGTGTTGTAGGGGGGTATTCTGCGGGGCCGTCCGCTACATAGTATAGCGGACGCAGAGAAGTGAACCAAAACCAAAGGGGGGGTATTCTGCGGGGCCGTCCGCTACATAGTATAGCGGACGCAGAGAAGTGAACAAAAACAAAAAAAAACTAAGTGTTGTAGGGGGGTATTCTGCGGGGCCGTCCGCTACATAGTATAGCGGACGCAGAGAAGTGAACCAAAACAAAAAAAACTAAGTGTTAAACTAAGTGTTGTAGGGGGGTCTGCGGGGCCGTCCGCTACATAGTATAGCGGACGCAGAGAAGTGAACCAAAACCAAAAAAAAACTAAGTGTTGTAGGGGGGTATTCTGCGGGGCCGTCCGCTACATAGTATAGCGGACGCAGAGAAGTGAACCAAAACCAAAAAAAAACTAAGTGTTGTAGGGGGGTATTCTGGGGCCGTCCGCTACATAGTATAGCGGACGCAGAGAAGTGAACCAAAACAAAAAAAAACTAAGTGTTGTAGGGGGGTATTCTTTAATACCTTAGGTTTCTAATGTTGTGCTGCGCAGTGTAGCGGACAGTGTAAGAAATCACGTATAAAAAAATGATTGTAAAGGTTATTACAAACGAGTCATTACTAAAATATTATTACAAAATGTCCGACACTTTTGATGGCTCATAAAAGATTATTACAAAATATTCAGTACACTAAAGTTCCACTGCAGCTTGTTCGTCCTCATCCTCGGCATCATCTTCTTCCCCGTCTTGCAAAGGCACTGGACTTATCCCCAGTGCCTTGTAATGGTTCCGCTTGTCGTGGTCTGTCATTTTGTTGCACAATGCACACCTTCTTAGCTTTTTTGGTTGAGTTGCCGTCTCAATAGAGCTTTTCATCCGCGTAGATCTCTTGCGGCCTTTCGTTTGCGATATAATTGGATCCGAAGGCCGGATATCATTGTCGGCTCCCTCCCCCGGCTCGTCATCTTCTGATCCCGTCGTAGGCTCGGTGTCAACCGCATTGCTGACTGAAGCTGCTTCCAATTGGTCGACGATGGGCTCTTGCTGCTGAGCTACCTCGAGGAGATGTTTATATCCGACCATTGTAGCAGCACCCTTTACGGACAAACGGGTGAACATCGTCACCAGATGATTATACCGCAACGTCTCTGATTCTTCAAAGTCAGTATACGGGTGCTCCGGAAAGGAAATGGTACCGTGCAACCTGTTTGCACCTTTCGTCCAACGTGGCAGGACGTATTTATCGGGGATTGTCCTGATATTCTTCTGTGTGAAAAACCGCAGAATGTGTCTACACAGGATGCCATGGAACTCAAACTTCTTACAAACACATGTCACCGAGTCCGTCAATGTGTCGTGGGTCACCGTATAAATTCTGCGCAGCTTCTCAGGGACGAGGTCATTCACGAGCGAATAAACCTTGTACTCACGCGACGACTTTTCTGCCACCTTATATATACTGTATCGGCCCGATTTTTGCAGCTCTACTTGGTATAGCAGGAAGATCTCCTTCGTATAGACTTTGGCACCGTTCAGCTCCAGCGGGGTCTCAAGCAACCTTCTCCTTTGCTTGTACGTGGTTGCAAAGTCTGCAGCCCTTTCTTTCACGAACAACGACGCAACCGCTTTTTGTGCTGATGTGACGAAACTCTTCAAATTGGTAGCTGTACCCACATAACTATCGAACGTGGCATTCATAGATTCACTCCTGCCCGTCGTTTTCATGCCCGCAGAAAAATGACTTCTCGTGTAAACACCAATCCATTGCTCTTTGAGCCCGTACAAGTGCTGGAGCCACTCGTTGTCTTGCAATGAGTAATCCCGAACAAGCTTTTCCCACCTCTCCTCGAATTCCTCAATCGTTAATGACTTGAGGACGCATTTGTCAAAATCCTGTTTAAAGTCTGGATACTTTGCGTACATGTGATGCAGACGTTCAGGGTATTTGTTGCTTATGTGCCAAGTGCACAAGTTGTGTCGAGTATCTGGGAAGACGGTAGCAATAGCCTTCTTCATTGCCAAATCTTGATCGGTGATGATAACAGTCGGTGCTTTGAAGTTCATTGCTTCCAGCCACACCCTAAACAACCATTCAAAAGAACTCTCGCTCTCGTCCCTTAACAAGGCGAACCCGAACAGGATGGAGTGATAATGATGATTGACGCCCGTGAAAGGAGCGAACGGCATCGAGTACTTGTTGGTACGGTATGTGGTGTCGAAAGTCACGACATCCCCAAAATGCTTATAAGCTAGCCTCGAACGACCGTCGACCCAAAAAATTGTGCTAACTCGATGCTCGTCGTCAAGTTTATAGTCGAAGGTAAACTGCGGGTCCTCCATCTGCATCCGTTTCAATAGGCTCATTGTCGCTTGCGCATCATTGAGGTCATACGCGGCTCGTCTATGGGTTCGGACCGCGTTACGAACGTCTGTCGTGTTAAAGTTTAAATTTTGAATTCCCCCAGCCTGTTCAGCAAGAACATTAATCATGTCGGTAGGTCCTAGCCGCGCATCGCTCATTGTGTGAATTAGGCTCCTCGCGACCTTACCCATCTTCTTGTGTTGATGCATCTGACTCACCTTAGAAGGGGTTACTAACGGGTGATTGTGTGCCAGTTCCAGGCTGGTAATAAGCCAATGATCTTGTTTGGCTTTATAGCTTACGAACATCTTGACCTGGCAATTCGTGCGCGCAAAGCAATCCCGTCTTCTCCGCGCATACCCTATTTCGTCATCATCACTGTCATCGTTGCCTACGCGTGTCTCATTTTGCACTGGGTTTCTGCCCCTATGACACTCGTATAAGCGAGAGCATATCCTTTTCGATACGCTGCTTGTTCTTGTAGTTTTTATTCTAATGCCAAAACCAACCCTCAATGAATAAGCTCGAAAACATTCTCCAGCTTCTTCCAACGTTTGAAAGGTTCGTCCTAGATACGGATCACTAGCATCTACGGGGGTGCTGGAGCTCGACACGAAATCAGACATTGTGAAAAAGACCTATGTAGAAATAGAATACGCTTATTATCTCAAAATTATCTTGACGATTAGACCGATTTAGGATACCATATACATAATCTCAAAAGTGTCTCCTATTTTGCTAATTATATATTTACTGAACATAACAAATTAAAATTACTAAGATAAACGGTAGCAAGATCACAAACTTTACCTTGCTTGAGTGATGCTTGAACCAAGTGTGTTACTCCAAGAAAAGCTTGAAGGGTGCTGAAAATGGAAGCAAGTGAATCTGAAAGCCCGCAAAAATTTTGCTGAAAGAGCCGAGAATTAGGGAGACTTTCTACGCGACCCAGGGGACAGTTCTCGGGGCTCACGCCCGAGACTTTATAGGCGACCGAGAGGACAGGCCCTGACATGTGTCAGCCTAGAGATCGTCCGCCATACAGTATGGCGGACGCCTTTTTCCTGACACATGTCAGGAACAGAAAGGCGTCCGCGAGACAGTCTCGCGGACATGGGAGGAGGGCAAAAAGGTAAAACTCCCGTCCGCGAGACAGTATGGCGGACGGGTGTCAGTTTTGGAAAAAGGCGCGATCTGGACCGTCCATCTTTCAGGATGGACGGTCAGATCGCGCTAGCAACTTAACTCCATTTGCTAGCGCTATCAATGGATCAGCTCCCATATATATATATATATATATATATATATATATATATATATATATATATATATATATATATATATAGAGTAGCCCAAAGAGAGCTGAAAAACTGACATATCAGCCGGAGGTCTCAAACAAGCTTGTAATCAGAGTAAGTGGTATACGACCACTTCCTGCAAAAATAAGCTAACCTTCATAATTCAAGTAGTAGATATCAACTTGCCTTGCTTAGCATCGAGACGGTTAAAAAAAAATACAAAGATTCACAAAGAAGTGTGACAACAAATTTTCATTGAAGGGACGAATGTTCTTCTTTCCATAGAATTGAGTGGACATCGAAACTTATTGGAGAAGACAGACAACAATACAAAGATTCACAAAGAATTGTGACAAAAAATTTTCATTGAAGGCACGAAATGTTCTTCTTTCCATATAATTGAGTGGACAGCGAAACTTATTGGAGAAGACAGACATCATGGAGGGTGATTTCTAAGCATCCTATCCTTGTTGGACACTAGGTTTGTGCCTTGAAAACGCTTGCACCTGAACTTCATGACTCAAAACTCCACTGGAGTAAGCTAGGTACACAAAGCATAGCCTAAAGTCTGACCTCTGTTCACTAAAACTTAGTGCATGTAATCAAGGGTTCGTGACCGTAATCTGAATTTAGTCCAATACTGTCAAACTTAGTGCATGGATTCAAGGATTAATTGGAGATGACCAATGAGCAAAACGTATGCCCTAGTGATAGAAAAGTTTGGTTCCACCAACTGCGTCATGATAAACAAGAAAAAGAAAAGAAAAGGAAAGAAAACTATGTTCACCATCTTAAGTTCTATTAGGAATTGGTGAAGAAAGTCAAAACAATGCACTCTGTAAGTGTAATCTGATTAGGAAACTCAACTTGTTCAATCTCCTCCTTACACCACCCAGACTATGTAGAGGATTGACCAGGTTAGCCATAATCAGTGGCGGAGCTAAGGCATGACCCCGGGGGTGGGGGAGGGAATTTTGGAATTTTTTTAACTTGTAAAATAGTGGGAAAATTATATTTAAAATATTTACAAAAAATGTCGCTATAATGTAAAATTAATGTATCCTGTTTTTTTTTGGTTCTGTTTTTACCTTCTTGTGCCACTGGCCGCCGTAGTCTTTCTCTTTTTTTGCTCCATTTTCATTTTTTTCAAATTCTAAATCTTCATATTAGATCAAGGTTAATTTTTTTATATTTATAATTCTTATAATATGTATCTTATACATGCACTATTGTACGTTCTTGTATAATTAATTATCACATTAATAGTACGCATAAACATATAAGTGTTAAGCTTCTTTCATCAAGGATTAGTAATTTGTTATTAACTAACCTTATCAACTTAAATAAGCCATTATGTATGAATGATAAACTAATACGACTAAATAAATCATGTTTTATGTGAACTTGAACCTTCCGAAATTTTTTATGTTAGATCGAAGTCAACTTTTGTTTTTTAATAACTTTTTGCCCCCTCCCCCCCCCCCCCCCCCCCCCCAAACACACACACACTAGAATTCCTGAATCAGCCCCTTGCCATAATTCTAGTGGTATCACTTGTGCCTTAAGACAATCTTGTAACCAGGGTTCTAATTCAAGGCAAAGGTGATAATCTTTTTTTTATTTTCCCTTCATTTTATCCTTTAGTTTCATCAATTAGTTACTGTAATTTTCACCAACCTCGTGACAATATACCATGTCTTCTTTTTCATGTTATGTTGTTAAGGATGAAGAGAATGGTCTGAAAACGATTAGTGTTTTCCGAGTTACATGAATGAGGAAATATTCAATGTTCCATAATCATAATAAGGTGGCGTGTGCGTGTAAATTACCCGATACAAAAAATGTCTATATACGAAACTATTGAATCAATTTAGGCAGACAACCCTATATATAAGCACTTAGCAAAGTTTACCGTCACTACCTTACAAGCGAGAGAGAGAGAGAGAGAGCCACAAAATGTTAACAGAGTACTACTCCTTGTGGCAGCTACTCCGCGGAGCAAAGCCATACTTGGCAGTGATTTACTTGCAGTTTGGCTATGCTGGTATGAGCATACTTGCCGACATTGCTTTAAACCAAGGAATGAGCCATTACACATTTGCCGTCTACCGAAATGCCATTGCTACCGCTGTCTTTACTCCTTTCGCTCTAGTCTTGGAAAGGTCTCCCTTTCTCTTTCGCGCGGCTCACGCTCATATCACATACGCTCTGCTACAAATTTATTGTTTTAGTTTTTACGTTGCACCTTTGGTTTCAAATAATTTACTATCCACATTTTTGGAGTCAGACTATACATTCCCATGATGTGAAACGTTTACTCCTGGGAAACTTTTGTATATAAAGATTCAACTCTCTAGAATCATCTGCTCAGGTTCATTCAGACATGGTGAAGTCCCTACACTTCAGGTGGATCATACTATGATCCACTTTGAAAGAGGGATAGAATTTGAAGAACAAAAGGATTATATTGTCAGTTATCAGACTTGTGATATAGTGGGTGTAGCATGTCTGTTTCATTAAGCATATTAAAATATCTGTAGACTTGAAGATTTAATCACCTTACCATTATTCAACAGAAAGGCAAGGCCAAGAATGACAACCTCCGTCTTCTTTAAAATAATGTTGCTAGGCTTACTAGAGTAAATCTCTTGATCCTTGACTCTAGGCATTCATATGTTTCCGCTACTACCGAATTTGTGTATACCTAACATTTTGAGCTGAATATCTGCGCAGGCCTGTTATCGACCAGAACTTGTACTATACTGGGATGAAGTACACAACAGCGACTTTCGCGACAGCAATGTGCAACATTGTTCCTGCCATAACATTTTCTATGGCATGGATCTTTAGGTATTGCTAATTACTAACTAAAACAAAACCATTTGGTGTGTATACACACACCATGGCAACGTACTCTATAGAGGGCATTCTTCAGTAAGGATATCACAGCACGTGCATGAGTATATGGAGGACGGATGGCATGAGTTTTGCTGGTTATGTTTTGGCCTTTGGCCACAAAAGATAACCTATACATATGTACCTTGTATGGAAACTTTTTTTTTTTTGATACGACGTATAATATAATACAACAACACTCTTTACTCGTTGATTCTCGTCACGCCCTGATCCGTTGCCAGGCCGGGGGTCTTTTGTGATCAGCCGTCGCAGGCCTATTTACTGTGTTTAAAGTTCACTTGCTAATTGTTCCGCTCCCACCACAGAAGGCCTTGGATCTTGGGTTTGCATAATATCTCTAGGATTAATGCGATTCCATATTCCTTTTTACGTGTGGGAATACTTTAAAAAAATTATTCTTACTGTAGACTGGAGAAGGTGAATATAATGAGAAGACATAGCCAGGGGAAGATTTTGGGGACAGTGGTGACGGTGGGCGGGGCAATGATTATGACACTAGTGAAAGGACCTACACTTGGATTGCCATGGGTCAAGAACAAAAGCCATTATCACTCTACTGCAAGTCGTACATATCACCAAGATCACGTTAAGGGCTCTCTCATGGTCACCGCAGGCTGCTTCTGCTGGGCGAGCTTCATCATCCTGCAAGTAAGTTCAACATAAATTCTTCAAGCTACTTGGTATAGATTATTGTGTCTAGATATGAAGGTCTTGAGGTTCCGAGATGAAGTAACTTCATGTTTATTTCTGGAAGTAAACTCTTGAATTTCTAGTGAAGGGAGGAACGGTATGATATTTTCGATCCTTGGCAACTTTCTTTAAGCTATGTCTTCCTTTCATATCCTTGTCAACATCTATTAAGGTATGGTCAGTGTTTTACAGGCAGTAACATTGAAGTCATATCCTGCTGCTCTCTCTCTCGTGTCTCTTATATGCATGATGGGGGCAGTGCAAGGCACTATAGTAACCCTTCTTGTTGAGAAGGGCAACACTGCTATCTGGACCATACGTTGGGATACTAAGCTCTTAGCGGCAGTTTATGGTGTAAGTTAATTTCTGTTCTTGGTACAACATCTTTTTATTTTTCTCAGAAGAGATTAGTGCAGAAGGAATTTAAAACCTTGACATCTGTGGTTAAACACTTCTAACCTTTTATGAGTTGCATGATTAGAAACCTTTAACATTAGGTTGTGGACATCTGAAAATACTGCAAACAACCTACCAAATTTCTCCATACGTCTGTGTATTGGTAGTTTCGCCAATGGGATGTGTCCATAACACTGTAAAAAGGCAATCAGGTATTGCCCCTACTTTTCCCACGTCGAAGAAACAGAAAATGTCCCAATCGATCTTTTCAAAGCTTGCGATACCAATACTAGACAAAATCTAATTTGGCAGCATTAGCTTGCTTTTGTGGATATAATACGAAAACCAAAAAAGTGAAATAACACAACTAGGCATGTAAACGAGGCAGACGAAGCTGTGACTTGAAATGTACCTAAGATATTTCATTTCAAGATCTAGTCCTGGGTGATCTTTTAGTTTTCCTCAATCAATGGGGTACTTCATTCCCATCTGCATCATCTATTTGTAAATTAGACTAAAGCCACATAACGTGCCAGATATATCCCCATTGTGAAATCCTGTAAAAAAAAGGTTTTGACTTACGTAAGTATTCGTCGTGTCTTTGTATCGATCTACTCTCAAAGAGTATTCTATTTTTGTTGTACAAAATTTAAGATGTAGGTCTATCCAAGGTTGTTCATTTATACTCACAATGCAGGGAGTTATCGGCTCAGGGGTAAATTATTATGTATCAGGAGTAGTAATGAAGGAAAAAGGACCAGTTTTTGTCACTGCTTTTAATCCACTAGGCATGGTTGTCGTCGTGATTATGGGATCCATTTTTTTGGCTGAGCAATTGGACCTGGGAAGGTACAAACCAATCTTCTTTCGTGTCAATAAAAACCTGTGCCATTACCTCAACTAGCTATTACTGATAAGTGACCTCTTTAATTTGTTTTTTTTTTGCATTGGCTAAGTTATATTGCTGAATTTTAATCTTTTAGGATCGTTGGAGCAATCGTCATAGTTGTTGGTTTGTACTTGGTTATATGGGGTAAGAGCAAAGATCAGAGTTCGTCTGAGACTGATAGAGATCAGGTGGCACAAATTGATCACGAAACGAATACAGCAAATGACGCAAAGACTTCAAAGCATGACATTGTTAGCATTACTCAACCTGTCGATGAAGCTGTTTAGATAATCAAGTATAGTAGTACTTCGGAAGACTTTCTATATCTTTAGTTGCTTTGGTAGATTTGATTTTCTGCAAGGCTCAATCTTTTTCCGAGGTAAATGAACCACATGTACCCGCTTCTTTTAGCCAAGTTAAATGAACCACACGAACCGCATGTACCAGCCTGCTCCGGCTCCCCCCCACCCCCAAGGTGGAGCTACCATCTGTGTTGACTTTCACCCACCCATATGCTAAATAACACCATTCAATGTGCTTGATTGCTGCGGGCACTAGGATTTTTATGTCATCAAATACTATATCTTCATGAGGTGTTGGAATGTATGGGAGAATCTCTTCTGTTTCATCCTCATAATGGACATGGTCTTCTTATAGCTAGAGCCACCAACCTGTTAGGATCGAAGGTGTCTTGTATTATGGAGAATTGCAAATATAGCAAATGCAAAGAAGTTAAACGTAACCAAGCCAATCAACGAGTAATAAATCAATGATGAGCCACTACAAGAAAAGGCGTCTTTTGCGACGGAGTTTTAGCGACGGCATGGATTCCGTCGCTAAAATGAGTTTTACCGACGGAAACCTCCGTCAGTAAAACTCCGTCGTAAAATATTATTTAAGCGACGGATTTATTCCGTCGCAAAAAACTCCGTCGGTGAAAAGGCGTTTTACCGACGGAAACCTCCGTCGGTAACACTCCGCCGTGAAATATTATTTAAGTGACGGATTTATTCCGTTACAAAAAACTCCGTCGGTACAAATAGGTCTTCACCGACGGACTTTTAGCGAGGGAGGCCCTATGGGAGGAGTGGCTGGTACGGTGAAGTATTTTTTTCAGCGTTAGTAAATGTTAAATTACAGTTTGTTTTATGTTGTTAATTTGTGTTATTGAATGCCTTACAGGAGGGGTTCACGTTTGACACGCCTCAGCAGCAGGTACTGGGGCAGCAGGCTTTCTTTGCCTACATCGGCAAGAATTACCGCCGATGGCTCCACGATGCACGGGACCGGGCGAAGAAGGCGCTGCCCGCGGGTGCCCCGATGACGGACATGGCGAGATATCCCCACATTGGATATCTCACCGTGTATGGGGGGAGATGATAGATCGGTGGGCTGCGGATCCAGGTTGGGACGCCAAGAGTAAGAGCGGGACTGAGAACAGACAGAACAAAGATCCGACGCACACGGGGGGGTCGGTGCCACACGACATCGTCCGACACAAGAACGCGGTCGAGCACCCGGATCTGGAGGACGATGAGGTCGTAGCTCTGACGTATAATCAGACGCACGTGCGGAAGAAGGACAAGGACGAGACGCACCGGGCGGGCGACTATATTTCAGATATTGCCCCCGGATCGATGTGAGTCAATTTATTTAAGTTAATGTTTTTTCTTTCTATCCTCAATGTCTGTTTCGTTAATTAATGCCCTAACATATCGTTAAACCACTATTTTTGCAGGCCTCGTATGAACAGCTAAGGGGGTCCGAGCAGCAGTCCGGACAGCCATCAGCGTCCACTAGTACGGCTGCGAGTACTGGGGGGTTGAAGCGATGGCTGGATACGCCGGAGGTCGTGAATCGGCCGAAAGGCCGCATACGCGGCCTGCCTAGCACGACTGCTCGTGCCGTGATAGGAGCGTCCTCACCCCCTGCTGCCCCTCCACAGACACCGGCTCCTCGGCCTCAGTTGGACGACGAGGAGATCCAGCGCATTGCTACAGTGGTGTGCCGGATGATCAGGGAGCAGGGCACTGTTGGACAGGCCGCCCCGGCCCCGGATCAGCAGGATCCAGATCCGGGACTCGGGAACCCCTGATGAGCCCCTTCCCGTGCCCGTTCCTAGCTTCCCCCCCCCCCCGTGCCCGGCTTGTACTCTTCTCCCCTCTCCTAACCGGCTATATCCGGTTCCCGGCTTGTACATATATGATTTTTTTTTATTATAAATATTTTTTATAATTGATTATATATATTTCTTTCTGTATTGATTATTGCGCGTTGTTGTTGAGATTTGAAAATTGTATTACAGGTCTGGGTAATTGAAAAAAAAAAAAAATTGACTTTTGGCGACGGAATAATTATTTAGTGACGGAATATTCCGTCGCTAATTATATTTTTTAGCGACGGAATATTCCGTCTCGAAAATATAAATTCGTCGCTAAAAAATATAATTAGCGACGGAATATCCGTCGCTAATTAAAAATAAATCCGTCGGAAAAAATGACATATTTAGCGACGGATTTAAAACATTCCGTCGCTAAACTATTAGTGACGGGCTTTTATACGAGGGATTTTTAGCGACGGTGAATCCGTCGCTAATTCTTTTAGCGACGGATTTTCTCGTCGCAAAAACCTTGTTTTCTTGTAGTGAGCAACACCAATTTTAACGTGGAAAACTGTCTTGCATAGAGGGAAAAACCACCGGGCAAACAAATCCATTAATTCGATCAACAAAGTACTACAAATGGTCCTCTCAAGCTTTTTGCCCTAAGCTAAAGGTAAACAAATCCTAGAGAAAAATATACAACTTACTTCTCTCCAACCAAGTTGGAGAAATCACCATAATAAAGGTAATTAGTAAGCTGCCCCACTCCCCCCCCCCCCCCCCCCCCCCCGGGCTGCATGTGCCAATGTCACAGTAGCACACAGGCAATTGCAGCTCTCATGAATGATGTGAAGCTGCTGTTTTCTTCACTGTTTTGTCACAAAAAAAAAAGTGGCAATCTGAGACAAAAACTCACTGTCGAATCTCCCTTTTCTTCACTACTTATCAGCCCAAACAGTAGCACATCTCCCTCACTATTTCTGAAAAACAGTGGTAATCACCTTCACATTAGTCCAACTCACGCATGGGTATGTAGCCTTTATATATGCAGCTCCATATGTGACCATCTTAACTTTTCCAGAAGACTCCATGTGTGGTTAGTGGAAACCAAAGAGTCTCTTGCATGCCCAAGGCAACCATCATGGTTAGAAAACAACTTCCAATTAAAGACTACTTCTATTTGTTGTTTTCCTTTCACCAAGATCCACCAAACTTACTGTTGTAACCAAATGCTGTTTTCATTTCACGAGCATTTTCATGTGTAAATACCAAGGAGTCACCAAATGTGGGCTGGACAAATAGTGCACGTGACCTAACACTACCTATACGAGATCTTTTATCTCGAGACGTAAATCGATACCAAAATGGTGTTGAATGACGTGATAAACTTGCTCACAACATTGGTGGTTTGGCTCTATAAAAATAACATCATTCTTTGGAGGGTGCTTTTGTAATAATGCATTTTTTTTTTTTTGCTTTAGGGTTTCTTATAATATGCAATTTCGGGTTTGAAGATACAGAGAGAAAACAACATCGGAGAGAGAGGAGGCTAGGATTTTTGGTTGTAAACACTGTTGAAGAGTGAGGTCTGGTCCGAAGACGTAGCTACATTAGTTAACCTCGTAAATCTTGTATTGTACATTTGTTTGTTTGTTTGTTTGTTTTTATTATATTCTTTGATATATTGCTTCATTGTTACTGCGTTCCGTAATCATTGTCATCCTCCGGAATAAGCTATTTTCTCTGAACAAGTTAGTAGTTAAGCACCTTTTTTTACAATCGAAGTATGCAAAGGAACTTGATTCTCCAGAGACATCGGGGTACGTAGTTCGAGATGATTCATGTATGGTTAGATTTACAGCCTTCTGTCACTAAGAACATACTTTAATTTGTTGCTACAATATGTTCGACTCCCCAAAGTTACAAAAGGAATATTTTCATCTTTTTCAACCCAACCCATCTACGGTCATTCTTCACATGAACGCTTGGGTTTTCTTGTTTTCGAACTGGTAAAACTTTGCTAAGGAGTAGCCTTAATTCTAATCATTCCAATCAATCCTTGGCAGATTGTTTTATTCTTACTTTTGTTGCATTGCCTATATCTTTGTGAGGCAAGAGGAACCGCAGTAGATTGCCTACCATGTAAAATTTTGCATTCATTTATTCGGCACAGAGATTAGGTTCAGCTATGGTTGGCATACCATCGATTCTCTCATAATCATCACCGATATTGACACCGCCCCACACACACACACACACACACACACACACACAGGCCCACCCATGTACAAAATTCAAATGCCTTGAAGAAATCTACTTAATCCACACGGTGTAAGTGAGATAACCCTCTACCCAAGCGGCAGTGTGGTCAATCTCTTGGTCTCATAACCCACAAGCTCCTTGAGTAGCATACAAGTACAAGAGATGAGCCATATATTTTATAGAATCCATTCATTTAAGAATCTTGCAATTTAGTGTTTGAGTGATTTTATAGAAGCGGATAGTTTATACGTGGATTTACATCTGACAAAATAATTTAATGATGTATGGGTACAAACTAATGAGAGAGAGAGAGAGAGGGATCAGTCTCTTTTTTTTATGAAAGAAGTTGGCTAAAATTATGGAGACAAAAAAGAGTCACTTTTTCCTAAAATGCAGCTACATTGGTGGACAGGATTTAATAAAATGCTAGTCTGGACTAGTTATTTCTAGAGGAAATTTTAGCACACTCTAATCGCTTTTTCATATCCATCCTAGAATTTGATAAATCCGTCTTATTACAATCCAAACAAGGTATTTTGTGCAACGTATTTTCAAATCCTCAATAAAAGTAAAATTTCTAGTTCAGTTATCTCATTCAAACACACTCTGTATATCTATAAAAAATGCCATCGCAGTTGTTGTCTTTCTTGCAAAAGGTCTTTAGCTCAAGCGTGCATGAAATTTGATGACACACATCTTCAGTTTACGCTATACTTTCTCTAGCCCAAATTAGGTTTTGTCATACGATATGTAAGAGGTAAGCTGTTGTTTGACTCATTGACCGAAAAAAACCAAGCTAAAAGTGAGGTATTACTTGTGTGGCACTTGTTAAATGCTGACCCAAAAGATTGTCGTTGTAACTGCAATCGGAAGTTTTATTTGATCTTACCAAAATCAAATAAAACTTGAAAGTACACATATCTTGAAATTGCTCTCTGTATAGACCACTTATAGATCAAAACTTGGAGAAAACAGCCATTAAATACACAGCAGCAATCAATTGTAGCTAGCAGCAATGAATAATATTCTTCCAGCCATAACGTTTTTCATGGCTTTGGATAATCATGTATTTCTGACTACGTATCAGCTGTGAACCATAAATGGTGCATACACCATTCCTCAACCTGTGCAGCGTTACCCTTTATACAGATGGATTTACTTGACCCTCGTAATTCGAAACGAGGTCACAAAAGTATATAAATTAAAGAAGGTTAAATATGTTGCAGCCACAGAGATTATGAACGTGTTTGGTGCATAACGTATTGCACTCCATGGAATTATGCAACTGACATTGATTAGTCTTATAGATATCAGTCCATGCAGTTCAGCTATTAATGCACGCCACAAGTATCTTATCATCTGTGGCTAAGCCACTGGGATGGAAATACTCCTACGAAGCTTGTCACCTAAGTTGCTCTTTGTCTATAAGAAATGACTAGGAGTTATCAGTGATTTGGTCACTGAAGGGATGACAAATCTACAAATCTGTCTTTTTACCGAGAAAGCAAGGCTTTGAACAACAAGTTTTAGGGATTATTCACTGGATGGAGACTGCCCTTTGCAGTTACTGCATACGGTCCTAATTATTTTACTGGATTCGTGCACCATATATTATTAGCTATAAGTACTTGTGATTTGAAGGCCAAGGGAGGATTTTATGAACTGCAGCGACAATTGGTCGAGTAATGATGACCCCATTAAGGGAGCTCTCCTGGTCACACCAGGTTGCACCAGTTGGGCTGGTTTCTACATCCTGCAACTAAGACTTTTCACTCAACCTGCAATTTAGCATGAGCCTAATAAAATGTCGTTGTAGTGTCATTGGTCGCAGACTAATTTTGAACTTCGCTCGTTCTTAGAGGGTTTCCGCTCATACTAACTGCAACATCTTTTTTTGGTCAAAGTCCTGTGTATTTCATTCAAAAAATAATATGGCTTGTACCGTACAAATCACTGTTATTCCTCATCTACTATATACATGTATATCATATCCCTACTCTCAAATTTGTGCTATGTACATTTCCAAATGCCCTCAGATGTCCTCCATTATTGTACCTTAGCTCTCACCAACCTGCTCAGCTCCACTTCAGTGTTGAAAAATTCTCTCAGGCATCCCCCATTCTATACACAGCCTCCTGTTACCATCAGTGTTGGGAGTTTGTTTTTCTTCCTGTTCTGCGATCGTGACAACAGTTCAAATTCAATTCCCAGATGTGGTCTAAGCTTTTAGAACCACATTGAAGTCTTTGTCATATCCTGCTGAACTCTTGCTCATAGCTTGAATATGTGAAGGAATAACGTACTGACGAAAGCTCCTTACATCTTGTTATGAACGAGAATGACTGCAGTTGAGATGGTTTTTTTTTTTCTTCAAGAACTGGATTTTCTAGGTATTCAACAGTGAAGTGTATGATGTATAGATAATGACTCTTTATAGACAGAGAAATCATACCTCTGAAAAAATAATCGTTGAAGTCATGAAACGTGTCTCCAGATTTTTAGAGTCCACTATCTCATTATCACTTGAGCCTCAACTCCCTACAGTCAGTCAATAAACCAAATTTTTTTTGAAATTTTTATCTAAAATCATCCAACTAGTTGCTTAAGTCTTTTTCTTCCCATCAGAGTATTCTAGCTAAGTTGCGCAAAATTAACTAGACATACCAAACATATATATAGCACATGGAAATTATTTTATCTTATGGTGTGAGGCTTATTTATCCTTCAAACTATGGCTTTAACTTATATGGCTTATAACCACCACATAATTCAACATCTCTCACTTGGTTATAAGTTAATACGCTCATTCAACTTTTAAGACAAACCCACGTATAGAGGCGACATGCCGTTTAAAATTTTTATCGCAAAGGGTTTTGTCAAAGGATCCACAATCATCTTATTATTAGAGATACCTTCAAACACCACTTCATTTTTTGAACTACATCATTTATATAATGATATTATACCTCAGTTTGTGTTTACCATTTGGGCCAAAATTTCTCATTCTTAATGGTTACTGGGGCCTCATCATTATTATTATTATTATAAATCAGTATAGCTTCATCAGCTATACAATTAAGATTTACGTCTTTAAGAAATCTGTTGATCCATACTATTTCGCCCGCTGCTGTATACAAGTTTCAAATTCCATAGTATATTTTGCAACACAACCGTTTTTCTTACTTAATGATGTAGCCGCACTACCAAACAAAAACTGGAAACTAATGGTCGACTTTCTATTTCCAGGATATCCTGAAAAATCTACATCACAAAATCCTATAGCTTGCAAGTCATTAGATTGATAGGTAGAAGCAAGAATATATCTTAGCACCCGTTTTATGGCAATCCAATGTGTGACACCTGTATTACTTTGAAATATGCTAATTGAACCTACAATAAAACTTAGATCGGGCTCGTGTATAACATTGCATATACATCAGGTCACCTACCACTTATGCATATGGCTTTGATTTCATTTTTTCTTATCCTTTTCATTTTGAGGAGCCATTTACCTGGTCAATTTTGTAACTCTACTAATAGGTGAATAAAGGGAGTTGCAATAATCCATCTTAAATCTTTTAAGAAAATTTTTGAAGTAAGGTTTTGAGAAAGACTCAATTTTTGTAGTTTTCTATCTCGTGTTATTTTAATACTCAAAATATAGGAAGCCTCGCCCATGTTTTTCATGTCAAATTGAGATTTTAACCAACCTTTGACTTCAATGATTTTATCAAGACTATTGCCAGCCAAAAAACAAAAATGGAAAGAATAACAAAAAAAGTTCCCACTAACTCAAGATATATGCAACGGTCAAAATTATTACTAGCAGAAAAGCCATATTACAGTATTGCATTGTGAAAAGTATAATACCATTGGCAAGAGGACTGTTTTAGACCATGCAACGATCTATTCACTTTATAGACTTTGTACTATTTTCCTTCTATCTCATGACCCTTGGGTTGAGTCATATAAATCTCTTTCTGTAACTTGTCATTAAGGAAAGTTGTCTTCATGTCCATTTGGTGTAATTCAAGATCCAAGTTGGCAACAATAAACATCAATATTCTAAGAGAAATAAAATTTGCAAGAAGTGAATATGTCTCAACGTAATAATCTATCCCTTCTTGTTGTGTGAACCCTTTAGCTAGAAGTCTAACTTTATATTTATGAATTGTTGCATCAGACTTGAGCTTTTTTTTAAGGATCCACTTACAACCTATAGATTTTCTATTCTTAGGTAAATTAACTAGTTGCCACATATTATTCTTTTCTATAGATTTCAGTTATTCATTTATTGATGCCCTCCAATAAGAAGAATCCTTTAATCTCATTGTATCATCAAAATCTATGGGATCATTGGGAATATCTTCATTTAGGAGTGCAAAATATGCTTTCAAATAACTAGGAGGCCTTCTTTATCTTTGTATCCTAGACATGGTATCATAAGGTTTTTTTGTTTGAATAACCTTCTCCACTTCTTGCATTATATCCTTCTCTTTTTCTATTTCAAAAAGTACACCCGTTTTCTCTTATTTATACCCTCCAATATCGTCTTTTAAGAAAAATGCATCTCTACTTTCAATTATTCCTAGGGACCCATTTAGATGAAAAACAACAAACTTATACCCAATCAAATGCTCACAATAACCAATAAAGGTACATTTTATGGTTTTGGATTCTAATTTTCTTATGTTGGGTCATAATCTCTTTATACGAGCAAAGCTACCCCAAATTTTCATATTCGATAGCCTGGGTTTCCTTTCTCACCAAACTTCATGTGATTTTAAGCCTATTATTTTGATTGGCATCTTATTTAATGTATAGATGGCTGTAGCTAAGGTTTCACCCGAAAAAGTATCGTTGAATTTTGCTTGGCTTAGCATTGATCCAACCATATCTAAAAGTGTTCTATCGTGTCTCTCCGCCACACCATTCAGTTGTGGTGTATACGATATTGTAAAAAAGTGTATGACACCATTGTATCTGCAAAACTCATCAAATAAACTAGTCATGTACTCTTCACCTCTATTAGTCTTCAGTGCCTTGATTTTTCTACCTAATTGATTTTCAATCTCATTCTTCTATTGTTTAAAAATTTCTAAAACATCACATTTGTGCTTAAGCAGATAAGCATACCATACCTAGAAAAATCATCAATAAATTAATAAAGTACTCTATTTTGTTGTGATTTTTAACATTTAAAGGGTCACAAACATCAGAGTGTACTAATTCTAACAGTTCTCTAGATCTATCCATTTTTTCAAAAGACTTTCTAGCCATCTTACCACTTAAATAATATTAATTTCAATTCTAACTTCAAGCTACATATTAACCCTATTTGAGCCATCCTTTTCATTTTATTGTAATTTAAGTGACCCAATCTCATATGCCATAAAACATAATCAAATCCACATTGTAACAAGTGAGTGTAACCACAACAACTAGCAACATTTTTATTACCATCAAAAGTGTTCAAACGATAAAGACCGTCAACCTTAACCTCATATAAGAATATGCCCATGCTTCCCAATAGAAACTTTTGAAGACCTAAAATGCAGCTCAAAACCCTGTTCATTCATACGTGGCATAGAAAGCAGATTGCACGTCATATTAGGCTCATAGAAAACATCAGCTAAGATGAGATTGTTCTATCCAGGCAACGGAATTTTAACAGTACCAACACCAAGCACATCGCAATACGTCTTATATGCATATAGAGCTTGTGGTCGCTGGCTTTCACTTCTTTCATCTCTACAAAATTCTCCCTAATCTTTGCTACATGGCAAGAAGGAGCAGAATCCACCCACCAAGACCGAGAATCACAATCAACCAAAAGTGTTTCAGACACCCAGTAAACAATGTCTCTAAGGCCCTTTTTAAACTGCTTATTGTTTTCATCTCTATTCAGAGGGCAAGTGTCTCTATGGTGACAGGTTTTCCACAAGTATAGCAATTACCTAATTCTTTATTAAAACGACCATTTATCCCTTGAAATTTTCTACCCCTATTTTTGAAATTCTGACCTCTAGGTTTAAGAGCATTAGGGGTACTAGAAAAAGAGTTTGGTTTAAAAACATCAGAGATATTAAAAGAGTTAGAAAAAATTAGAAGTAGCAGCAACAAAATTAGATTCATTCTTTTTCTTTTCAACTCTCCTTTCAGCTTCTATAGGCAAAGTTTTCACTGTCAAATCTTGGCCCAGACACATTTATGGATATAACAATAAGGTCCCATGAATCTGGCAGGCTAAACAAGATAGTAGAGACTTGCATTTTATCAGGAATGGTGTTACCTAAAGCTGCCAATTCTTTTGCTATCACCAATAACTCATTGACATGATCCACGACACTTTCACCCTCTTTTATAACAATACCATTGTACTTTTCAATCAGGAGCTGGATGTGAGTGTTGGAAGCGATGCCATAAGTTTTAGTGACCGCGTCAAACATTTCTTCAGCAGTTTTATATTCCTCATAAATACTTCTAAGTCTGGTTTTATAAAGGTCAACAAGGTCGATCTAGCGAATTTATCATTTTTGACAAAATGATCAAAAGCCTTTCTAGCTGTCTCCCCAGCTCTAAGTGGTGGCTCTCTAGGGTAAGACATATCTAACACATATTCAACTTTGTCTTGGAACAATACATGCCTAATTTTGCGTTTCCAAGTTGAAAATTTGTTCCCATTTAGTTTCTCAATTCTACTAAATTCAATACTAGCAGCCTTAGAAGTCATATGCAGTTTCACCAAATTAAGACAAGGATAAAATTTGGGTGCTTATTTGAGTGGTTTCTGATCAACAACTTCAATGTAATTCCCAATCCAAAAATTGCCGGAGTGTATGAATCGCCGAAGAAGACTGTGTGGCCAAAATCGTGGAGAGAAAATCTGCTTGCCAAGATGAGTGCACAAGAAAACAGATTGGTGGGATAGGAGCTACGGCACGTGGGCATTACCGTCAACGGATATGGGCTACTTTGCCGCACTCATCTTCATGAATTGCTTTCTGATTCAATAAACACGTTTCCAATACCCGCTTGATGACAAAATCAAAATAACCCACTTGATGATAGAAGCAAAATAACCCACCTGATGACAAAGTAATGATCAGGGAACTTAATGGTGTAAATGTACGATTTCGGCGACCATTGGCAAGTGGAACATGTACACCATTAAGTTCCCTGATCATTACTTTGAAGGATGATGTCGGCATGTTGCTTGACCACGCGCCTACGACGATCATTGCCAATCATGACACAATCCCTGAACTTGATCTTACTCTCTCTCTCTCTCTCTTGTGGCATTTTTGAACGCATCACTCGGTCTACAAGTGAGCACGTCGCCTTTGCCGACAGAGAATCTGCCAAATCTTATCCCTCACGAAATCCCAAATCTTCGTCTATCTCATATGGATTCGTATAATCCAATTGCAATCTGGAAGATTTGAGGTGGGATCCACCTCCCTTTGCAATGAATTGTAGACAATAGTTGATGCCACTGTTGTGACCACGAAAGCTATGGACTGGCCGAAATCTGTTTCACCATTGGGCCAGGCTAAACCATCATGCAACTGGGCCAACTTCATGCTTAACCTTTCTGAAATTGGGCTGGAAATGCTACTACACCCCATTAACAAATCCTTTTCCCACCAAATCTATGCAGGCCAAAACCCATCCTTTACTGAACCTTTTTTAACCCAATCTGCCTTAGAGTCCACCTTCTTTCTTAACATCACCAAGCCCGACCAGCCTTTAACCACAAGCCTACTTGAAGCCAGTGACCATGACCACAATGTGCCTGGCAATAGCACACCTAACGACCTACCTCTTTCACTCACAAATGTTCCGCTTGGTAATGGCGCTGCAATCATACCCTCATTCATATCTTATCTACCTAAGGAACCCAATAACCCACAATCAAAATCTTTTGAACTCTCCCCCCAGGACCTCCACCGCATCTAACAAGATCTGGTACTGTACATACCACCAGAGACTAAAGTGATAGAGGCTCCATCTCCATGTGATAACTTACCAACAGTTGGGAACTCCAATATCGGTCATGACCAGAGGCCTATCTTTTCTACTGAAACAGACCGTCAATTAAATGGACCAAGATTTTTAGCATCGGACTTTGATTCTAACAGTGAAGATGAACAACTACAAGTGCAAGGTATTGATCTGACTATGAACAAAGAACTGTATGACAAATGCGGGACTTCTTCACTAGAAAACACCCCCACCACTAGTTTCAAGAGGGAATTCTACGACACGGGCAATACAACGGTGAATCCATCAAGCTCCAAGCGTCTAAAATTGCTGTGCAACGATCCTCTAACTGATCCACCAGACTCTCCAGGTGCTCCTCCCTTTCACCACCTTTATAATATAGCATATCACATACTGCTTTGCTCGTTTATCCATGACCTCCAGCATATGGTTTATTTTTTTATGAGCATTGAGTCTTATTGTAAATTGTTTTCTATAATGAGAACCTATCATAAAAAAAGGGATAGACTAGGTAGGTTTATTTGTGGGAGGAAGTTTTCTTTCATCCTGAGCCTTGACTCGATCGATCGGGATCCTCCCCACCACAAATTTGATCATCATCATCCCAAACGACAATGTATAAAAAATCAAACCTCTACTCAAAATTGTTACCTGACTCCATCAGTGGGGAATATGTGGCCTGCACAATTCCATTCCTTCGTTAAACGGAGTAAACTACATAGCACAAGATCTGCTTGTGATTTCAACCCACCAATGCTACTACCTCCTTGGTTCAACAAAGAAATAATGGAAATCGTTATGGTGGCTGGTACTCCTTTCTTTGGAAAGAACAAAAATGGAAAACGGAACCTGGGATTTCGGGATAACTTCTTCTCTGTAGCATCTTTATGTGACTACTTCAATCGAACACGACGGGTTTCGGGTATTGCCCCCTTGCAATCCCTTAACCTCCAATGAAGGTTCTCACCTGTAACTGTAGAGGGTTAGGTCAAGCCCTCACGGTTCAGACAGCCATCAATCTGACCTGAATACACAAACCGCTTTGTGTATTCCTCCAAAAAACTAAGCTTCCTTATACTCAAGTTTTGACTTTTTTTCTCTAGAATTGGTTATTCTTCTACTGTGGGCACTGACCCTACCGAAGTACTTGGCTCAAAAGGTGGTCTGTGGGTTGGATGGACGGATGATGTTAACGGATGTGTGCTTCATATGGATAAACATACTATCCTTGTCCAGTTCCAATTCGGATCTGAGCCCCCATGGATTGTGGGATTTATTTATGGAAAACCAAATCTATCGAAAAGGAAATCTGCGTGGTCGAGTATATCACACGTCCTATCATCTCTACGTTATCCTCTTGTTCTATTGGGAGATTTTAATCAAGTATTGGCACCGTCGGACAAATGTGGTCCCCACTATCTCTGCATCCCTGGCCATCACACATAAGTAGAGTTTCTACAGTTCCACCATCTATTAGATCTGAAGTGGGTGGGACCACCGTTCACCTGGACAAACAATAGGGATGCACAGTCTTGCACCTATGAACGGATTGACAGAGGCTTCGCAAATCCAAGCTAGATTTTGAGTTTCCCTAATGCCCACATACAAAATCTTGGAATCCAAACTTCTGACCATGCTCTGATCCTTCTAAATCTCAAACCACTTGATTAATTCCTCCCGCGGCCTAAACGTTTTGAAGCTATGTGGCTTAGACACCCTCAAGGCAAACAAATAATATAGATCGCCTGGTCCACTTTTATTCCTGGCTCTCCCTTAATCAAAGTTATGAACTGGGGGAAGATCATGATGAACATCATGTATTGCTGGAATAAAGAAAATTTTGGCAACCTTACAACCCAAATCTCAAATGCAAAAGCCCAACTTCTACACTTTCAGTCTCTCCTACCCCATCCGAATGCGCAATTACTTGAAAAAAATACCAGGAAAAATTTGGACAAATTGTTAAAGCGAGAAGAAATCTTCTGGGCTCAAAAGTCTTGAATTCGATGGCTCCAACTAGGTGATCACAATACCAAATTTTTTCACACTGCCACCTTGATCCGGAGAAACTCTAACAAGATATCATCCATCAAAGATGAATCGGGTCATCTTTGTGCTACCCATTCATCGATCTTAGCCTGTCTGATTAGACACTTTACAAAAATCTTGCGGCCCCTGCACCTACGGATAACACGCCACATATTCATCAATCATTGTCTATTATTTCACAAACCCTCATGCCCCATTAATCTGACTGGTTGGCAAGACCCTTCACTACATCAAAAGTTGCAAAGGCTCTTTTCTCTATTCACCCTCTAAAAGCCCCGGGCCCAGATGACATTCTAGCTATAGTCTACCAACAGTGCTGGTCTTTTTTGGAACGACTGATCACGGCTGCGGTTGTGTCTTTCCTACGATCTGGACATCTTTTATTAGAGGTAAATAATTCAATTCTAGTACTCATCCTAAAAATTAAACATCCATCCCAACCTGATGACTACATGCCAATCTCTATTTGCAATACGATCTACAAAGTCATATCCAAAACTTTGGCAAACCGTGTCAAATCTATCCTACACCACCTCATCTCGAAGGAACAGTCAGCTTTTATCCAAGGAAGATTTATTTCGGATAACATCCTCATTGCCCAGGAACTGACAAACAAGATTCAGAAACATAATGGATCTAGTAAGATGCTAGGGGCTGTTAAAATGGACATGAGTAAAGCTTATGATTGAGTGAATTGGACCTTCCTCAAAGCTACCCTCAAGCATATGAATTTTCCCTGCCGCCTCATTATGACGTGTCTTATCGGTTTCATATCAAATTCTCATCCATGGATCACCTTCACCAAGAATTCTTCCCACCTGAGGACTATGACAAGGTGACCCAATATCACCTTATCTTTTCATCATATGTGCCGAAGCTCTGTCATCCGCGCTTCTCCATGCGTAGACCCCCAGAATGATCAAAGGCATTAAGGCAGGTATTCGCAGTCCACTAGTAAACCATCTACTTTTTGCAGATGATACACTGAAGTCTCAAGCCAATCTGAAGTGCACTTGGCTAATATTTTGTCCACCTACTGTATGGCCTCTGGTCAACAAATCAATCATCAAAAATCATCCATAACGTTAAGCCCCAACACTACTCTAGCAAGGTCCATTCAGATAACCCGACTGATGGGAATCACTGCATCTACATGCCTTGGGAAGTATCTGGGAGGATCTCTGGATATTGTCACCCATTGGAAAGAATTTTTCTGCATCCTTGTAGAAAAAATTAGACAACGGTGTGCGGGGTGGAAAGGAATCTTACTCAATAAAGCTGGTAGGGCCACCCTCATCAAATCAACTCTATCGGCACTACTTTAGTATCAAATGCAGGTATATCTTTTTCCACGTTATGTGTGCAAGCTAATCAATTCCATAAAGCGATAATTCTGGTGGTCAGGTAACGACAACGGGCGGAGTATCTATTGGATTAGCTGGAGACATCTCTGTGCACCAAAGGCAATAGGAGGACTGGGTTTCCGCGATACCCACCTTCTCAACAAAGCTTTGCTTGCTAAAACAAGTTGGCAAATAATGAATGACCCTGATAGCTTTCTGGCAAAAGTCCTCTTGGGGAAATATTGTGTTCGTACCTCTTTCTCTAACTGCCCAGTAAAAGGTAATTTTCTTGGAGTTGGCAAAGCATTTTGGCTGGTAAACAGGTACTATCTCTCGGGCTCAGATGGCAAGTTGGGACTGGATCGGATATCTCTATCTGGAACGATCACTGGATTCTAAATACTAACAATTTCCTTGCCGATGAAGTGAATCATCTGTCAAATTGGGTAGACCTTCCGGTGAGGGTTTGTGATCTGATAAATAGGAACAAATGGGACGAGGATCTTCTCTCATCTCTCCTACCACAACATATAGTAAATAAGATCATTGCCATACATGTCTCAAACCACCCTTTAGCTGACCAACTGGTTTGGAAGGCAACAAGCTCTAGCACTTACTCGGTGGCTTTAGCATATAAGTTGCTTTACCATAACATCGTTTCTGACCAGCGTCTTAATCCGCAACAACATCTACCTTCCTCCTATGACAAATCCTTTTGGACCAAATTATGGTCACTTCATTTGCCTCCTAAAATTATTTATCTTTTTTGGCAAATCCTTTGGGATCGGCTACCAATTAAATCAAAGCTTTGCCATCTAAATATTATTAATAACCCTTTTATGTCCCCTTTGCTCTCAAGAACCTGAAACCTTAAATCATCTCTTTCTTCGTTGCCCTGGCATCCGACTCATTTGGTTTGGAGGACCGCTTTGTTTAAAAATTGACTTGATTGGTTCCTCTTTTCTTGAATGGCTGATTGCTTGGATAACAAATACCAAAAAAGCAAACTTCACTACCCATATCTTTGTCAATATAGCTGCTATGATTTGGTGTATATGGTTAGCTAGGAACCATAGTGTTTTTTCTCTCTCTTCTCTCAACCTACTAATACAATTGGCGAAATCTATAACCTTACCTCCCTAATCCTCTCCTCTTCCCGTAAATATCTTCGCCTCAACACCCAAACTTCGGTCAATTTAAAAGATGAACCCACCCTTCCGTTAGTGGTTGAACATAATACCCACTTCTGTACAAATCCTTCCTCTAGGCCCATCTGTTTGTTCATGGCACTCTCATACAATCAGTCTCTTATGAAATTAGGTCTTGGCATCTCCTGCCTCAATAACAATAACACTAGATGTGGGTCCGTAGCCATATTGGCACGAGCTTTAGACCGCCATTCTGCCCTTGCTAAAGGACTATTACTTACAACAAAGTGGGCTCAGTCACATAGTTTAATGCATATCACCATTTTCACAGATTCTTCATTCCTACTTTCACATATTTCGGATGCTGAAGATATTAGAGCTATAGTGGGCACTCTTTTGTATGACTTTTGCTATGTTACTGATTTTTACTATTACAGTATGACCAGGGCATCTCTGATGGAGCTCAAAGAGGCTAGATCTTTAGCAACCTTTGCCTGTCAAGCCAGGATTGACGTACACCAAGACTGGCTACACGACTTTTTGTTGCAACAGGATCTATGCCATCTGCACTAAGACAACACTCTTTTGATTTTTGTGATAGTGTTGTACTCTATTTTACTGCCTTTTCGTTTGTTTTACTTTGACCATGATATCTCATGGAGAATTCCTTTTGTAACCCACTGTTATGGCGTTCTTTAATGCTATTCTCATGTTTTATCAAAAAAATACACCCCCAAGAAAGGAATACAGTAAAGAAAAAGGCCCAAAATAATTTGGACTCTGATACCGACGAAGTAATAGCATATTGACAAAAGCTCCTTGCATCTTGATATGGTGACAATGATGTGCAAACTTAAGAGGCAAGATATATATATATATATATATATATATATATATATATATATATATATATATATATATATATATATATATATATATATATATATATATATGAGTGAGAAAGTATGACTGTAGTTGAGGTGAGTTTTTTTTTTACTAATTGAATTTTCTGAATATTCAGAAGTTAATTGTATAATAAGTAGATAGTGGCTCTTTTTAGAGACAGAAATCGTATCTCTGAAAAAATAACTGTTGAAGTCATGGAACATGTCTCTACATTTTTAAAAAGTCCACTATCTTACTATCACTTGAACCTCAACTCTCTACAATCAATAAAGGCTAAAAAATCTCTTAGAATTTTATCCAAATTCAGCCAACTGGTTGACAAAAGCTCCTTGCATCTTGATATGGTGACAATGATATGCTAACTTAAGAGACAAGATATATATATATATATATATATATATATATATATATATATATATATATATATATATATATATATATATATATATATATTGCGGCGCTGTCAGTCGTCCGCTACACAGTGTAGCGGACGGACCTTTTTACCATCTTGCCCCTGCTCCCCCGTCCGCTACACTGTGTAGCGGACAACTTTCTTGGCCCCACATTGACAGTCAAAAAGTCATCCGCTAGACAGTGTAGCGGATGACTATTTCCGTCAAATCAGTTGTCACATCAGTCCTGTCGATGCACGACTGTTACTTTGTCCTTATCCCACCGTCCGCTACACTGTGTAGCGGACCGTTTTTGCCATTCATTACTTCGAAACCCTTATTCATTCCTTCTAAACTGCTATTTATTCCTTCTTCTCATATTACTTCGAAACCCTTATCCCCAGTGCCTTGTAATGGTTCCGCTTGTCATGGTCGGTCATTTTGTTGCACAATGCACACCTTCTCAGCTTTTTAGGTTGAGTTGCTTGTTCAATAGAGCTCTTCATCCGCGTAGATCTCTTGCGGCCTTTCGTTTGCGATATAATTGGATCCAAAGGCCGGATATCATTGTCGTCTTCCTCCCCCGGCTCGTCATCTTCTGATCCCGTTGTAGGCTCAGTGTCAACCGCATTGCTGACTGAAGCTGCTTCCAACTGGTCGACGATGGGCTCTTGCTGCTGAGCTACCTCGAGGAGATGTTTATATCCGGCCATTGTAGCAGCACCTTTTACGGACAAACGGGTGAACATTGTCACCAGATGATTATACCGCAACGTCTCTGATTCTTCAAAGTCAGTATACGGGTGCTCCGGAAAGGCAATGGTACCGTGCAACCTGTTTGCACCTTTCGTCCACCGTGGCAGGACATATTTATCGGGGATTGTCCTGATATTCTTCTGGGTGAAAAACCGCAGAATGTGTCTACACAGGATGCCATGGAACTCAAACTTCTTGCAAACACATGTCACCGAATCCGTCAATGTGTCATGGCTCACCGTATAAATTCTGCGCAGCTTCTCAGGGACGAGGTCATTCACGAGCGAATAAACCTTGTACTCACGCGTAGACATTTCTGCCACCTTGTTTATACTGTATCGTCCCGATTTTCGCAGCTCTACTTGGTATAGCAAGAAGATCTCCTTCGTATAGACTTTGGCACCGTTCAGCTCCAGCGGGGTCTCGAGCAACCTTCTCCTTTGTTTGTACGTTGTTGCAAAGTCGGCAGCCCTTTCTTTTACGAACAACGAAGCTACCGCTTTTTGTGCGGATGCAACGAAAGTCTTCAAATTGGTAGCTGTACCCACATAACTATCGAACGTGGCATTCATAGATTCACTCCTGCCCGTCGTTTTCATGCCCGCTGAAAAATACCTCCTCGTGTAAACGCCAATCCATTGCTCTTTGCGCTCGTACAAGTGCTGGAGCCACTCGTTGTCTTGCAATGAGTAATCCCGAACAAGCTTTTCCCACCTCTCCTCGAATTCCTCAATCGTTAACGACTTGGTAACGCACTTGTCAAAATCCTGTTTAAAGTCTGGATACTTTGCGTACACGTGATGCAGACGTTCTGGGTATTTGTTGCTTATGTGCCAAGTGCACAAGTTGTGCCGGGTGTCTGGGAAGACGGTCGCAATAGCCTTCTTCATTGGGACTGGGAAGACGGTCGCAATAGCCTTCTTCATTGCCAAATCTTGATCGGTGATGATCACTTTGGGTGCTTTGAAGTTCATTGCTTCCAGCCACGTCCTAAACAACCATACAAAAGAACCCTCGCTCTCGTCCCTTAACAAGGCGAACCCGAACAGGATGGAGTGATAATGATGATTGACGCCGGTGAAAGGAGCGAACGGCATCGAGTACTTGTTGGTACGGTATGTGGTGTCGAAAGTCACGACATCCCCAAAATGCTTATAAGCTAGCCTCGAACGACCGTCGACCCAAAAAATTGTACTAACTCGATGCTCGTCGTCAAGTTTATAATCGAAGGTAAACTGCGGGTCCTCCATCTGCATCCGTTTCAATAGGCTCATTGTCGATTGCGCATCATTGAGGTCATACGCGGCTCGTCTATGGGTTCGGACCGCGTTACGAACGTCTGTCGTGTTAAAGTTTAAATTTTGAATTCCCCCAGCCTGTTCAGCAAGAACATTAACAATCTCAGTAGGTCCAATTCGCGCATTGCTCATTGTGTGAATTAGGCTCCTCGCGACCTTACCCATCTTCTTGTGTTGATGCATCTGACTCACCTTAGAAGGAGTTACTAACGGGTGATTGTGTGCCAGTTCCAGGCTGGTAATAAGCCAATGATCTTGATTGGGTTTGTAGCTTACGAACATCTTGACCTGGCAATTTGTGCGCTCAAAGCAATCCCGTCTTCTACGCGAATATCCTATTTCGTCATCACTGTCATCATTGCCTACGCGTGTCTCATTTTGCTGTGGATTTCTGCCCCTATGACACTCGTATAAGCGAGAGCATATCTTTTTTGTTACGTTGCTTGTTCTTGTAGTCTTTATTCTAATGCCAAAACCAACCCTCAATGAATACGCTCGAAAACATTCTTCAGCTTCTTCCAATGTTTGAAACGTTCGTCCTAGATACGGATCACTAGCATCTACGAAATCAGACATTGTGAAATAAGACCTGTGTAGAAATAGACTACGCTTAACAATCAAATGGCATTTCTAACTGAAAATATTACCTAAAAATTAACTTGGCGAATAGACCAATTTAGGATGACAAACATACCATATGCATAATCTCAAATGTGTCTCCAAATTAACAATTATTAATTTATTGAACATAACAAATTAAAATTACTAAGATAAATAGACGAATTCATCATGCCAAAAAATCAAATTAAACTATAATGAATTTATTTAGAGTTAACAAATTACACATTTTTTATGAACATCATGTCTAGAACATCACAAATTGATGAATACAGTGACAAATTTCTAGAACATAAAAAAAATCTATACTTTTTTGTCCAAACAAAATAAAATTATATTTTACCAGTCAATCCATAAAGAAAACTTCACCATTCGCAAACTTACCGTGCTTGAGTGAATTTGAAGCAATTGTCACTCAAAACTTGAAGGGAGCTGAAAATGGAAGCGAGTCCAAAGGAGAAGAAAATTGTAGCTGAGAAGCTTTTGGGCTAGTACTGTTAGCGATACTGTGTAGATCTCCTATTTCCGACAACATTGACGTGTGTAGAAATGAAGGTACAGACCCGTCTGGAAATATGTCAGTTGTGTTAGGGCTGTCAGTCGTCCGCTAGACAGTGTAGCTGACGACTTTTTGACTGTCAATGTGGGGCCAAGAAAGCCGTCCGCTACACAGTGTAGCGGACGGGGGAGCAGGGGCAAGATGGTAAAAAGGTCAGTCCGCCACACTGTGTAGCGAACGACTGACAGCGCCGCAAAAATAAAGGATCTGGGCCGTCCATCCCGAAGGGATGGACGGCCAGATCGCGCTTGCAAGATCTCCTATTTTGCTAGTGTTCTCAACGGATCAGCTCTATATATATATATATATATATATATATATATATATATATATATATTATAATTATGAGTGAGAAAGTATGACTGTAGTTGAGGTGGGTTTTTATTTTATTTTTTTTTACACCCGAACTGGATTTTCTGAATATTCAAAAGTTAATTATACAATACGTAGATAGTGGCTCTTTATATGAAAAAATAACTGTTGAAGTTGTAGAACATATATGTCTCTAGATTTTTAAAGTCCACTATCTTACTATCACTTCAACCTCAACTCTCTATGGTCAATAAAGGCTAAAAAATCTCTAGAAGTTTTATCCAAATTTAACCAACTGGTTGATTTTAAGTCTTTTTTATTCCCATCAAAGTATTCTAGTTTTTTTTTTTTGATAATAATCAGAGCATTCTAGTTAAGTTACCCAAAAATAACTAGACATAACCAAATATATATATATAACACATGGAAATTGTTTTATCCTATGGTTTGAGGCTAATTTATCCTCAAACCATGGCTTTAACTTATATGACTTGTAGCCACATAATCCAACAATATGCACGATGGGCAACACTGCTATTCGGCCATTGGAGTCATACTCCCTTGTTGAGAAAGGCAGCACTGCTATTTGGCCAACCCATTGGGATGCTAATCTCTTAGCTGCACCCTTGTTGAGAAAGGCAGCACTGCTATTTGGCCAACCCATTGGGATGCTAATCTCTTAGCTGCAGTCTATGGTGAAAGGAACATTATTTCTTTTCTTTGTTGTTTTTGTACCTACTGTAAACACTAACGTATGGTTGGCAAAGAATTCTTCTACTGCTAAAAAGCTGCAAAAACACGTCAAGACACATGTTGTAGATGCTTCCCTCAAGACAATATTTGCCTCCACCACTTCTAGTATGCACTAGGAATGCTAGCAAATTTGTGGAGAGGATACAACGAAGCCAACTTAACAATTAGGTCCGTCTACACAAGGCATTAATGAAGACTGAGCCCGAAAATCTGAAGTGCTTACAAATCTGTCAAGATGTCTGGACATTGTTATAGCGCATAACATTGTACATAATTTATTTGTAGTGAAACTGAATGCGAAGCTGGAAATGCAGAGAGAGCGACTGAGGAATTCGGACTCCCCGCGTGTCTAACATGTTTGAATTTCCAGCCTATTTATAGAGAGCTGGTGCCTATAGTAGGAGACCCCTTCAATTGCACCCGTATTCATTTCTGGCCGTTATAACGACATGCGTCTTGATCTGGCAACCGTTCATTGCTAGATCTTGTTGACCTTTAGACAAGATCAATGATCAGACGCTTTCGTTCGCATGCACCCATTCATGATCAAAGCACCAAATTGGTTCTGAAACACGTCTTGCGACAACCCTTATATGCAAAGTGCACCATCAAAGCACCACATAACCCAGAGTCACACTCACGCACACATGCGATGCGTGAAAATGTTGGCTTGTATTGTACCATACTTGATGCACATGCATTACACCATAAAATCTCACATAAAATAAATTTATAAGTGAAAGTCCCACTTATATGTCCATTCTATTTCTTTCTCTCTTTTACGTGGGATTCAAGTTCCTGCAACATTTCTCCCTTTCTTCCAACAAACACCGAAGAGGAAACCCAAAGCATCCACCATTTATTTCAAAATTCCAACATGTAGATCGTCTTACAGATTTAATTACACTGATGAAGAAGAGCTATTCCATAACATGTATGTTACAAGATTTTTTGTAAACTATTGTGCATCTACTTAACTTATCGTTTAGGTGCAGGGTCTAATCTGTCCCGGAGCTAGTTATTTTGTTTCAGGAATATTAATGAAGGAAAACGAACCTGTTCTTGTCATGGCCTTTATAATTAGTCCTCTAGTCATGGTTATCATTGCAAATATGGACTTCACCTTAACTTAGAAAATGGATTTACGAAGGTACACCAATAAAGCTAATAGATCTTCGTGAATAAATAATTTTCAAAGCTGCGTACTCCTTAATGATGTAGCTAGCACCCTAACATTCAATACGACCGTTTGATTACTTGTGCTCTATGACTAGCGTTCATAAAACTTTAACAAATTTCTTGATGTGGCAACTCTAAGGAAAGTGGGATAACACCACTTTAGATAGCTATGGTAGATGGACATCAGGTGCTATTTGGTGATCTTTAAAACTTATATCGCTGGCTGCAAAATCTTCGTATTTACCTGTACGGTTAAGTATTAGTCATTGTACAGAAAGTCACTTCAAACCCGTGTATGAAGTATTTTAGAAAATAGAAATTCCCTTTTGTAAGGTTAGCTAAGCTAGAAGTGCTGAACTTTTGCATGTTTAGTGTTGTTGGAGCAAACGTAATAATGATTGTTCAATTCCAGTTACATCTTTTTATCATGCACTCATTCACTATGCACCGTTGGATTGAAAACTGTTAAGATCAGTGGTCTAGATTTCCTGACCTTCAACCACCCAGCTCCTAACTGTCGGGGCAGCCTGAATCGGTGCGACCTGTTTATCACAACCATCCAAAACCAAGGTCCAGATTCAATCAGAAAACATCAAGGCAATATGAAGTGCAAAGTGATAGACACTAGAGTTGTCAAACGGGCCGGGCGGCTCGCGGTCCAGCCAGACCCGGCCCAAAAAAGCCCAAGCTGGCCCGGCCCTTGCATGAATAGTACAGGCCCGAAAAAATTGGGTTTAGGGCTTGGGCTTGGACCAGGCCGAACAAATCTGGGGAAAAGCCCGGGCCAGGCCCGGCCCGAAAAGAGGCCAGGGTCTGGCCCGAATTGCAGGCCCGAGCTTGGCCCGGTTCGGGGTTTGATTCTGGCCCAGTTTCGGCCCCCCTCAGCAGGCCCCACTTGTTTGAAATTTTGGTTTTTTCCCCCCTTTTCCCCTAACGGATTTATTCCCCATTCATTTCAAAAATTCCATTTTTACCCCCCCAACAGCAATATAACGGCTAGTTTGGGGGGTATTTTAGTCTAACTTAATTTTTCAACTCCTTTAAAGGTTTTTACACTCTTACCCTCCCCAACAACTATAAACGGATAGTTTTTAGGGGTATTTTGGTCTTTTGTGAAGTTTCTAAAATCTATAAATTCACACCATTTCTCTCTAATTTTTCACACCAATCTTCTTACTCTCTCTTATCTAAACATTCTACATTTCTACAAGCTTTGCTACTATTTCCCTCTCCAATTACTACTCTTGCTAATTACTACTAGTATTTACTAATTAGTACTCTTGTAATTATTACTCTTGTTTACTAATTACTACTCTTGCTAAATTCTAATTACTAACTACTCCTCTTATTAATTTGTTACTCTCTAATTCTTTTGTTTAGTAATTAGTAATTAGTGAATTTTTATTTATTAATTACTATTACTAAATTCTTTTTAATTACTAACTCTCTCCAAATTTGATCAGAATTACCCTCAGTGATTCATTTGTTACTCTTTAATTCTTTTAATTGTTATTTCTTATTACTAATTACTGCTCTTATACTTGTGTATTTAGTTACTCTTACAAATTTTGATTTCCAATCTAGTAAAAAAGTTTAGCGTGAAATATGGCTGGATTATTGAAGAAACTGAAGCGTGGATCATCATCACGAAAAACATCATCATCATCGCAAGCACCACCACCAGCACAAGCGCCAGCGCCACGGCCATCACAAACACCAATCCAAGCACCAACACAACCATTCGTTCCTGGACGAATGAGTACAGGCTGTATGATAGATACCCAAGCCAATTGGGAGTTCAATCAAAACATTCCAGATTTTGAATACACGCCTGATGAAGACCCCCCGCATTATAGTCAAGGACGCAGCTCGGTTGGCGAAGCTACTACTCCGTGGCATAATCTTAACCCTATGCCTGGTCATGATGAAGAAGGGCCGAGCAATGCCTCCGGTAATGAGCCAGAAGTCCAAAAGGAAAAAAAAAAAGCCGAGTGTTGGAATCATTTCGATGAAGTTACGGTGGACGGCATCCGAAAAGCTCGATGTAAGTACTGCGCTAAATTATTTTCGTCTGGTAGTGGTAATGGACATCTTAACAGGCATTACCCTCAGTGTGCACCTCGACAAGGCCACGTCGAACCTACCCAAACGCAGTTATCTTTTGACGGTAAGTTATTTGTTTATAATCAGCGAGAGCAAAGAGACGGTCTCGCTGAATTTGTTATTCACGATGAACAAGCCTTTTCTTTTGCCGATAATCCTAAGCACTCTAGATATATGAACACATACGTTCAACCTTTGTACAAAAAGGTTCATAGAAACACAACTAGATCCGATGCACTCCGACAGTACAATGCTGCTAAAGCACGCCTTATCGATTATTTCGATAAATTTGACGGTAAAGTTAGTCTTACTTCTGATATTTGGCAATCTCTATTTACTTTTGTTAGTTATACTTGTGTGACGGCCCATTGGATTGATGCAGATTGGGTTATGCACAAGAGAATCATCGCTTTCGAGCTCTTTCCTTTTCCGCATGATGGAATGAACATTGCTACTCTTATATTAAAAGCATGTACCACATTTAAATTAAAGGATAAGATTATGAGTATTAGTTTTGATAATGCTTCTAACAATACAGCTGCTGTTGATGCTTTAAAGGAGAGCCTCAAACCTGTACTTTCTGGTAAATTATTTCATGTTCGTTGTGTTTGTCATATAATTAATTTAATTGTTCAAGATGGTTTAGCTGCTGCAGGAGATATTCTTGTCAAAATGAGGGGTATGACAGCGTATGTTAATAGTTCGAGTCCGAGAACACAACAATTTAAAACGTTGTGTGTTGAATATAATATGCCTCGCAGGAGAGCAGTTACAGATGTGGTCCACAGGTGGAACTCTACATACCATATGCTTTTACACATTCTGGCATACCGAGAAGTCTATACGCATTTTCTACTAACCCAGTTCCCAGCCGGCTTGCCAACTCAAGAGGAATGGCAGATGGCCACATACCTAGCTGAATTTTTGGAGGTATTCTACACGTCTACCAATTTATTGTCTGGTACGTACTATCCCACCTCTCCTCTCGCTGTAATAGAAATTCTCAAGATGGCTACAATGTTAACAAAATGGAGATATATAGGACCCTTTAAGGAAATAGTAAAAGTGATGGATAAAAAGTTTAATAAATATTGGAGTGAACTGCCTGTTATTTTTGCTGTGGCTACTTGTTTAGATCCTAGGTTAAAGTTGCATGGCGTGAACGTCTCGATACAAGAGATATCGAAATTAATGTGCTACACAGTAGAGGAGACAACCGCACTCACAGCAAAAGTGAGCAAGAGGTTTGAGGAACTGTTCAACCTCTATCGTAATTCTGCTGACGTGCGCGGGCGAGCTACATCATCCACTGTTGAGAGGTATTATGCGCCATACCTTAAGGGCTTTGAACATCTAGTAGCAAGACAACTACCAGGTGAAGGTACTTCTAATTCGGCAGGTTCGTCTACTTTTTCCTCTTTTAATGAGATTGGTGTATATGCAAATACTGATCATTATTCTGATTTATCAATGCAAGAACAGGTTAATTTTAATTTGTTAAATTTTTGGAAACAAAATCAAAACATGTATAAAACTTTATCCCAAATTGCACGGGATGTACTGCCAGTGCAAGCCTCCACGGTTGCTTCAGAGTCGGCATTTTCAGCCAGCGGGAGGGTTTTGGATGACAGGAGGAGTCGTCTTAACCCCGAGTCGCTCGAGCTATGTGTATGTTGGAAGGATTATCTTGATGCGAAATACCGCGAGCAAGATAAACCGATTGATGATAGGAAGAGCAGTGACTCGGATATTGAAGTACTTCTGGATGATTAGGTAATTTCTTTTTATTTTCCTTCTCTTAAGTTTTAAGAATAAATTTTTTCACAAAATATTTTTTTTTCATATATATAATATAAATTTTTACAAGCAAGATATATATTTTTCCGTATATATATAAAAAATAGGTAACTTCGCCTGTTTGTTTACAAGCAGCTAGTCCCAAGCCCAGATAAAAGGAGGAGGGCCTATGAACACATTTATTTTTCTATACTTATTACTTAAGATCGTCTCGGGAATTAACATGTATCAATCCCGGGTTTCCGGCCAATTGGCTTGAAGTAAAATATCAAATAGTAGAAACAGTCTCTCTTAAATAGTAATAATTGTTATGTGTTCAGATTTTATTAATAAAGCTCACCAAGAAGAGTAAGAAAAGATTTAACATATAATAAAAAATAAAATGAGAGACAAATAAATATGTCTATACATACATACATATATATGTATATTACTTATAATGAAATAAAATGATAAAATTAGGTTTGTTAAATTTTAAATATTGGACATGCTTAAAGATGAAATTTAAAATTGAATAACAAGAAAATTAAAAAAAAAAAGGGCCCGGGCCTGGCCCAAGCCCGGCCCTAGAAATTGGGCCTAGGGCCTGGGCTTGGACTGGGCCCAGATATCCCCAGAGCCAAGCCAGGCCCGGCCCGGTTGGCAACCCCCTTGGCCCGGCCCCGACCTGTTTTCCTCGAGGCCCGATGGGCTTGGGCTGGGCTGGCCCAAGCCCAGCCCATTTGACACCACTAATAGACACTGCACCTCCTCACCCATTATCACGCTCATGTGCACGCCTGTGATCGTAACTGTGAAAGCCTCCACCTCAAAACAAATTGGTTATGACGAGAGAGGCCTACAAGACATATATAGTGAAATATTGTTTGTCATTTATCCGATGTGGGATTGATACCCAATGAGGGCTTCATACTCGGTACACTTGCATATACCTTAGCACGCTAGTAAGCGAATAAGAAAGCGGGGCATTTTAGTTATACCCACATACTTTGCTGTTTCTTTTCTATGTTGGATTCTATCTTATTTACCTCTTCACTTTCTTTTGGACACTAAATTTTTGAATAACACCAACACAATTCGTCTTAAGTGGAAGTCTGATCTTGCCTTTGCTCATGGACGTAAGGCCATTGCCAAAACACATCAAATCTATCTAGCTTTCAATCTTTCGTATGATTCTTCACACTGCTTATCCTGACGATTGATTTCTTACATAATGTTCTGGCCACAGTATGGTTAACAAGGGCAGCGCGTCTTGTAGAACTTGCAGTACGACCAACGCATATATAACTCTCAAATGCAGATAATATTTCATTCTGCTGGAAGTTATAGTGGGTATCCATGTTTAGGAATATAGTGGGCTGTGACTTGGAATAAAGCTAGCATGACTAGACATTTGCGAGCAATCAACAAGCCCACATTACCCCTTTTAGCATTTTAAAGTAGCAAATGTTATTCTAAATACAAATATTGTGAAAACATCATACACCTCGCGGTCCGAATATATAACTTAAAGATCGACTTAGAGTGGTTAAGAGCATTCTTCAAATTAATTTTCAAAAGCAAGTTATTTTTAGCAAAATAAGCATTAGGCAGTAATGATGTTTGCATAAAGTCTGCTAAAATTAGTTTCAGTATATATGTGGCAAATGACCGAGAAGTTTAGTGTTTCAATAAAAGATGCTAATAGTTTTTGTAATTAATAGACATATTTTGGTACTTTACATGGTCCAAGCTGATTATGAAAACTGATTAAATCATAATTTTTGTTTTCTTGAATTATGATTTTAGCAGTTTTTTCGCTTTAAAAGCTAACGTAAGCAGTTTTATTTGTTTTGCCACCTAATTTAAGCAGATTTGTATCTTTGTCACCTTATATAATCCAAACTTAATCAGATTTGGTCATCTCACAATCAATATCAAACAAGGGTTTACAATTTTGAAAGTAATTCTAAAAGGTGAAACCAAGCATCTAAGAATTCTTTGGATTCATAAACCACTGAAAAAGGCTAACATTACTCATTGCTATACAATTAGAACCTGGTACCCCAACTATTGGAGTAAAATCAAGCTAGCCAAGCAAATGCTAAAGTGGAGATATTATTATGAGAGAATTGTGAGATAGCAGAGTACAAAAAACGAACGTTCACACATGCTTCTCTTATTTACTCGTGGAGTATAAGTTGAAGAATCCTTTCAACCCTTTGAAAATCCTAACATATTTGTTTAGGTCGTAAACATGGCAGAAAACTACTTTGGTGCCATTTCCACCAAGTGGCCGATAAAAACGTATAGATGCCACTATAGACATTTTTGGTAACAATGCTCCTCTCCTCTACCGATATGAATATAAAAAAGTTCGCTAAAGACGCATTTTAATTTATGACAATTATCCAACTTTGTGAATTCTAGAATCATGAAGAGAAACGATATTCCAACTCCAAAATTGGAATAGCCCACTTTTAAGCTGCTTTTAGTTGCACTTTACGTGCCACTGGTTTAACATTTAGTGACAACTTGAAGATTTCTTACAACAGAGAGAGAACCCTATATAAAGAGAGTAGCAGGCCAGCTAGCTAAGCTAAGCTCTCCAATTTGGTGAGCATATACAAGAGATCAATGATGAAAGACAGGTCAAAGGAGTCCTCCTCATTACAGATGTTCAACCGAGCCAAGCCATATATGCTTGTGATTTTCGTGCAGGTTGGCTTTGCCGGTTTCTGTATAATTGCCAAGTCTGCTCTAAACCAAGGGATGAGCCATTACACTTTGTCTGTCTATCGGAATGCCATTGCTGCTGTTGTCTTTGCTCCTTTTGCTTTTGTTGTAGCTAAAAACTGGATCGGGAACCACACCAGAAATCAGGCCTGCAAAAGAGAACACGGAGTGACCGCTGAGTGGGGTTCCGGCAGGAGAATGCTCCGATGCTTAAGTCAGAGATGGCTAACAATGTAGAACTCTGAAGAAGCAGTAAGACACAACGTGTGATTGTGTGTGAACTTGTCTTTACCTAAGGGGTTTGACCCCTTTATATAGTGGTAGAAGGAGGAGTCCTAGTAGGACTGAGCTTTGACCAACTCTAATCAGAATCTAATTAAGATCCTAGAGGATCTCATGTCAATCGGAACTGATAGAGTTAGAGCCTCTTTAGGATTCTGCCCGGTGATTAATACGGTAAATGCCATATCAGTAATGAGCCAGTATAGGTTACGTGTCATAACTGCCACGTGTTGTCCGTAGATTGGTGGGATATTTTTAGCTATATCATATGCCCCCTGCTTTTGCCAGCATTGATAAAGCGGGTGGAAGCACACTTTTTCCACTAGTGATAGCGAAATATGCCAAAAACAGAATCGAATATGTTTGTCTGGCATTTCAAATATCCAAAGAGTGCTCTGCTCGGACATAGTTCTGCTCGGACGAGGTTCTGTTCGGACAGAATTCTGCTCAGACAGGATTATGTTCGGACAGAATTCTGCTCGGCCGTCGTCACTCTGGTCGGGTAGAGTGCTCGGACGAAATTCTATTCGGCCAGAATTCTGCTCGACCGTTATCATTTTGCTCGGGCAGAGTGTTCGTACGGGATTCTGTTCGGCCAGAATTCTGCTCGGTCGTTGTCACTCTGCTCGGGTAAAGTGTTCGGACAAAATTCTGTTCGGCCAGAATTTTGCTCGACCGTTATCACTCTGCTCGGGCAGAGTGTTCGGACGGGATTCTGTTCGGCCAGAATTCTGCTCGGCCGTTGTCACTCTGCTCGGGCAAAGTGTTCAGACAAAATTCTGTTCGGCTAGAATTCTGCTCTGCCGTTGTTACTCTGCTCGGGCAGAGTGTTCGGATAAAATTCTGTTCGGCCAGAATTCTTCTCAGCCGTCGTTACTCTGCTCGGGCAGAGTGTTCGGACGGGATTCTGTTCGGCCAGAATTCTGCTCGGTCGTTGTCATTCTGCTCGGGTAAAGTGTTCGGACGAAATTCTGTTCGGCCAGAATTTTGCTCGACCGTTATCACTCTGCTCGGGCAGAGTGTTCGGACGAGATTCTGTTCGGCCAGAATTCTACTTGGCCGTTGTCACTCTTCTCGGGCAAAGTGTTCAGACGAATTCTGTTCGGCTAGAATTCTGCTCGGCCGTTGTTACTCTGCTCGGGCAGAGTGTTCGGATAAAATTCTGTTCGGCCAGAATTCTTCTCAGCCGTCGTTACTCTGCTCGGGCAGAGTGTTTCGGATAAAATTCTGTTCGGCCAGAATTCTGCTCGGCCGTCGTTACTCTGCTCGAGCAGAGTGTTCGGACGAAATTCTATTCGGCCAGAATTCTGCTCGACCGTTATCACTCTGCTCGGGCAGAGTGTTCGGACGGGATTGTGTTCGGCCAAAATTCTACTCGGCCTTTGTCACTCTGCTCGGGCAAAGTGTTCGGACGAGATTCTGTTAGGCCAGAATTCTGCTCGGCCGTTGTTACTCTGCTCAGGCAGAGTGTTCGGACGAGATTCTGTTCGGCCAAAATTCTGCTCGGCCGTTGTCACTCTGCTAGGGCAGAGTGTTCGGACGGGATTCTGCTCGGGTAGAATTCTGCTCGGTCGTTGTCACTCTGCTCGAGCAGAGTGTTTGGACGAGATTCTGTTTGGCCAAAATTCTATTCGGTCGTTGTCAGTTTGCTCGGGCAGAGTGTTCGAACAAAATTCTGTTTGGCCAGAATTCTGCTCGGCCGTTGTTACTCTGCTCGGGCAGAGTGTTCGGACGAGATTCTGTTCGGCCAGAATTCTACTAGGCCGTTGTCACTCTGCTAGGGTAGAGTGTTCGGACGGGATTCTGCTCGGGTAGAATTCTGCTCGGCCAAATTCTTGGTACCCTCTACGTGTCTCTTTCTCCATTTATGTCTTTGAGTGGGATTTGAAAATTTTCAAGTTTCTCTACTCTTCAGCTTGTGACACGTGTGAGGTAGATGAACCGTTGCGTTTCCCCAGAAACGGTTACTTGGGGTTTCTCTACAAAAAGAGAGAACTCTCACTTCATTTTTCCTTCACTCGAAATTTTTGGAAGCACACTACCCTTCAAGTAAGTCTTTTTCCTCTCTTCTTTCTGTTCAGCACTTCAAGTTTTCATAGTTTGGGTAGAAAACATGTCCGAAACTTCAGCGTCTGTTTCCTCGTCCGAAGAGAGTAGTTCATCTTCAAGTTCGGAACGAGTTTCAACTTCAGGAAATGAAGTTGGAACTTCAAATCCACAACTACCGCTACCTTCAACTTCCCATCCATTCCAACCTTCAACTTCTCAACCATTACCGCCTTCATCTTCTCAACCTTCGCACTTTTTGTCTAGAAAAAAATGTCTTAAGAGATGTAAAGGATCAAGCTGACGATAAGGCTAATCCCAAACCTTGGTATACTGCTGACGAGAAGTCAGGCAAGATGTCTACCGAAGATCTGCAGAATTTAATTCGGGAATATCCTCTTCCTGAAGGTTGGTATGTGCGTCTCCCTGGTTTGCAAGAACCAGTTAACTACAGCACAAAGTTTGAAACGGGTGTCTATGAAGAGCAGGTGAAGTCTGGGTATAGGCTTTCTCTTCACCCTTTTGCTCTTCGTTTCTTCGAGCATTATCGCATGGCTCCCGGGTAGCTTGTTCCAAATGGTTGGAGGAAGCTTGCCGGCCCGGGATGGTATTACATTCATAGTAGGCAACAACTTCTAAAGGGAGGCCCGAAGTTCAATAAAGGTTGGCATTCTAGATACTTCTTCGTTGGCCGCCTGGATAAGGGGAGCTTCCATTTAATAGAGACTGGAATCCTTTCTGTAAGGATTTTGAAAATCCTGGCAAGCCTACTCCCAACAACCAGACTAAGCATATACTTAGATATATTAAGCTTCGGGGCAGTCTCTCTATTGATGAGCCTCTTTCGGATAAGCAATTGGAGTGGGCGGAGATTATTCCTCAAAAGCCCATTCAAGCTGGCCTTTTGATTCCTCCTCCTCGTCTCGCTATTCATAGCATGTTATCTGCCAAGACTGTTCCCCTAGGTGTGCTTTATGGAAGTCTTTGATTTCAATTTGGTTTCAGTATTTATTCCCGTATTGATTTCTACCTTGATTGCAGAGATGGCTAGCGGAAGTGGAAAATTCCCAAAAGGAGGCTTTCTTGGCGTTCTTCAGAAAGCTAAGGGGAAGCGAAAAGAGAAGCAACCAAGTGCGGAGTTGCCGCCGGCACCGAAGAAGGTTAGAGTCACACCTCCAGAACATTCTCCACGCATCCTAGACCACGTGTCCATTGAGGATGACCCCATCTTCTGACCGAGGTGGACACTTAGGCGTGATGACCTTGGGATGCCAGACAGCCAGGTCGCGAAGCAGCATCTTCTTCATAGGATTCTTCCTCGAGACAAGGAGGTCTTCCAGAATCAGACACACGAGACCTTTGCCTGCTCCTCCGCCCAAGCCGTGTATACGGTAACGATCTTTGTCCTAACTATGCTTTCTATTTTGCTTGTAACTTCCATGTAGCTGAACGTTCTGATCTTTATTCCAGATGTATGCTAGCGGGTCTGAAATGCTTTTTCGCTTTGAGATGGCGAGGCAGGTGGCCACGGAGGAAGCTCAGCAGAAGAGGGATGCCATTAAGGAGGCACAAGAAGCTACTCATTGTGCTGAAGAGCTGAGTAAGCGAGAGGAAGATTATCTTGCTAAGATTGAGACTCTGGAGAAGAGGTTGGAGCGAGTAAAAAGGAAGGCGGCAGAAGAGGTAACCAAAGCTCGAGGCCATGGCATCCACGACTTCTTGGATGGAAATGCGGGGGACGAATGGCTGAAGAAGCAGACCGAAGATGGCCTTGAGATCTATGAGCTTGGCTTTACAAAGGCCAAGGAGATGTTTGCTGAGCGCTTTCCTGACATCCCCTTGGAGGATTTCGTTCTGCCTGTGGTGGCGTCTCCATCTAGAGAGACTGCTATGCCTTCAGAGGTGGGGGATGTCGTAGCTTCTCATCCTCCGGGGGAAGGTCCGTCTGGTGATGCCCCTGAGCCCTAGATTTTAGCCCTTGTATCTGGGATTTGTTGTTTATCTAGACAGAGAATTTTAATGCCCTTTCAAGGGCTTTATTGTAAAACTCTTTATCTTTTATTTCGTGTTGATCCTTTACTATGTGTTTCTTATGGTTTGTGTTTACCATTCACACAGTATTAACAATGTTTACTTTGACTCAAACCCTTTATTTGTCACTGAAAGAGTTGGCAAAGAAGTCGAGCACCCTCGCTCGGCCTACACTTCGAAGAAGTCCAAAGCTTTGGTGGAGTGACGATGCCCCCATTAACTTTTGTTTCTTCACGGACTTAGATCTGTAGCTAATCCATTTACCATTCTCTTGTATTTTATAAAACCCAAGAGTTATATACTCTGTGCAGGCAGAGTGTTCGGCCATCACTCTGTTCGGACAGAATGTTTTAGTTTAAATTGATCACTCTGTTCGGGCAGAGTGTTCGACCATCACTCTGTTTGGAGAGAATGTTTTGGCTTAATTGATCACTCTGTTCGGGCAGAGTGTTCGGCCATCACCCTATTCAGACATAATGTTTTGGCTAAATTGATCACTCTGTTCGGGCAGAGTGTTCGGCCATCATTCTGTTCGGGCAGATTGATTTGGGCTAAATTGATCACTCTATTCGGGCAGAGTGTTCAGCCATCACTCTGTTCAGACAGAATGTTTTGGCTAAGTTGATCACTCTGTTTGGGCAGAGTTTTCGGCCATCACTCTGTTCAGACAGAATGTTTTGGCTAAGTTGATCACTCTGTTTGGGCAGAGTGTTCGGCCTTTTGGCTAAGCTTACATCACAACAATGCTGAGAAAAATAACTTTATTGCTCAAGCAAAAATAAAGTTTACATTGGATTGCTTGAAATTATCTTTCTTAAGACAATTTCTAAAAGATTGGGGTTTTGATAAGGTCTGGGCCCTTATCCCCTAGAAAAAGAAGTGTCTAGCCTCGAGGCAAGATGCTATTGGTAGTATTTCCTCAAATTCTCAGCATTCTAAGTACGAGGGATGGGCTCCCAAGAAAGTGTTCCGAGTGCATAGGCGCCCGGTTTGAGGACCTTTATAACACGATAAGGTCCTTCCCAGTTTGGAGATAACTTTCCTGTTGCTGCCTTTGGATCGGAGACTTCTAACTTGCGCAGGACCAAGTCTCCTTCTTGAAACTGCTTGGAGCGAACTCTCTGATTGTAATAGCGTGCGACTCGTTGCTTTATAACAACAGATCGTTCATGGGCTTGAGTTCGAGTTTCATCAAGCAAATCAAGATTGGCTCGTAGTCTAGCTTCGTTGTTAACCTCGTGGAAGTGCAGCGCCCGTATCGTTGGAACTCCTATTTCAACTGGCAACATTGCTTATGTTCCATAACAGAGTAAGAAAGGCGTTTCTCCAGTGACGAATGTGGAGTAGTTCGATAAGCCCACAATACTTTTGGGAGTTCGTCCACCCATGCGCCTTTAACTTCGTCTAACTTCTTCTTTAGTCCTTGTAAGATGTTTCGATTCATGTTTTCAGTCTGGCCATTGGATTGTGGATGAGCGATGGAGGTAAATCTCAAATCAATCGAGAGATTCGTATAGAAGGTCCGGAAATTGTTATTATCAAACTATTTTCCGTTATCAACGACCAAAGCTCTTGGCACCCCAAAATGGCAAACGACGTTTTTCCAAAAGAAATCTTCACACTTGGCTAAAGTAATAGTTGCCAGAGATTCTGCTTCAGTCCATTTGGTGAAGTAGTCTATTGCCACAATCACAAATCGTCGTTGGCCAGAAACCACGGGAAAAGGTCCCAGTAGATCCATTCCCCATACAACAAAGGGTATTGGAGAAATAATCGAGGTTAAAGGAACAACTAGTGTATGAGAAATTGGTGCAAACTTCTGACACTTATCGCATTTTCTCGTGAATTCTATGGCATCCCTTTGCATCGTAGGCCAGTAATACCCTTACCTTAAGATTTTCTGTGCCAATGTCCTCCCCCAAGATGTTGTCCACAAATCCCTTCATGGACTTCTTGCAGTGCATATATAGATTCTGACGGGCGCAGACATCTAAGGTATGGAAGGCTGAATGATTTCTTGTATAAAGTACCTTCTACCAAAGCATACCGAGCGGCTTTGACACGAAGGTTCCTTGCCTCATGTCTTTCACTGGGTAATTCTCATGTGGACAAGTATGTGACGATCATATCCATCCAACAGGATTCTTGTTCTATTGTTTCAACCTCAGTTTGAGAACTGATACTGCGATCCTTGAGGAATTCAAGGTATATCGGGCGCCGGACATCCGTTTCTTCAGCCGAAGCAAGCCTGGATAGTGTATCTGCCTGAGTATTCTGATCGCGGGGGATTTGGCGAATGGTGAAGTTTTGAAACTTCACAACTGAAGTTTTAACTAAGTTGAGATATTGAGCCATTCTTTTGTCCCTGGCCTCGTAGTCTCCTAAGACATGATTGACCACAAGTTGGGAATCACTATGAACGGATAGTGAGTCCACCTTCAAGGCATGTGCTAGCCTTATCCCCACGAGAAGAGCTTCATATTCTGCTTCGTTATTTGATGCTTGAAAACCAAAGTGAAGCGCGTACTCAATAGTAAAGCCTTCTCGACTTATAAGAATAAGTCCGGCTCCGCTACTACGAAGAGCTGAAGAACCATCTACATAAAGATTCCAAGGATCTGGAGCCACATAAATTACCAATTGAGGGGGTTCTTCAGGTAATGTACATTCTGCAATAAAGTCCGCTAGGGCTTGAGCTTTAATCGTAGTGTGAGGTTTATATTCGATATCGAACTCTCCCAACTCGACGGACCAATTGACTAATCTTCCTGATGCCTCTAGGCTTAGTAAGACCTTTCTAAGTGGTTGATCAATCAGTATGCCTAGCTGATATGATAAGGGCTAGTGCAATCTTGTCGATCTTCGGATATCTCGTCTTTACGTCCTGTAAGACTTTGCTGATGTAATAGATAGGTTTATGGACTCCATCTTCCTCTCTGATTAGAACAGTGCTAACCGCGATTTCAGTGACCGAGAGGTACAAAAACAAGTTTTCGCCAGAAAGTGGTTTTGAAAGTAGGGGTGGAGAACTCAAGTACGTTTTTAGTTCCTCAAACGATTTTTGACAGTCGTCCGTCCAAATTAAGTTCTTCGCTTTTCTGATGGCTTTGAAGAATGGTAAGCATCGTTCGGCAATCGAGCCATGAACCTTCCCAAAGCTGTGACCCTTCCTGTTAGCTCTTGTACTTGTTTGATGGTTTTTGGGGACGTCATGGTTTGAATGGCCTTGATCTTTTTCGGGTTCGCCTCAATCCCTCTTTGAGAAACCATAAACCCCAAAAATTTTCCTGATACGACCCCGAAAGAGCATTTGAGTGGATTCAGCTTCATCTGATACTTCTAAAGAATGTCGAAAGTTTCCTTCAAGTCTTCGACATGGAATTCAGAGTTTACGCTTTTGACGAGCATATCATCAACATAAACTTCCATGTTCTTCCCGATCATGTCCCAAAAAATCATGTTCACCAGGCGTTGGTACGTTGCCACGGTGTTCTTGAGGCCAAAGGGCATTACTTTGTAGCAGTACAACCCTCTTTCTGTGATGAACGATGTTTTGGAAACATCATCCTCGTGCATCATGATCTGGTTATAACCAGAATATGCATCCATGAAACTGAGCAGTTCGTGACCTAAAGTAATGTCAATAAGAAGGTCAATCCTTGGAAGCGGGTAGCTATCCTTCGGGCATGCTTTGTTCAGGTCAGTGTAATCAATACAAATTCGCCATCTATCACCGGGTTTAGGTACCATGACAACGTTGGCGATCCAATCCGGGTAATAGATCTCTTCTATGAATTTTGCAGTCAAGAGTTTAACTACTTCTTCTTCAATCTTTTCCTATCTTCTTGGCACAAAAGTCCTCTTCTTCTGCTTAACAGGTTTTTTGGATGGGTCGACATTCAGCCTATGGGTAATGATTTCGGGATCAATCCCTGGCATGTCTGCGGCTGTCCATGCAAAAATATCCTCATAGGTTCTCAATAAGTTCACCAGCTCGAGCTTGGTGTCTTCCTTAAGATTTAAGCCTATGCGAACCGTTTTGTTTTCTTCTCCGGGATATACTTCAATGCTCACAAGATCTTCAGCAGGTTCTCCTCTTTGCATCTTCGTGTCCTCCCTGAGGTCTTCGATAATCAGTGCTTCTTTGTTCTTCGATCGGCATGAAGTCACGTAGCACTGATGAGCCATAGTTTGGTCTCCTTTCACCTCTCCAATCCCGTGTTCAGTGGGGAACTTCATCTTGAGGTGATAAGTTGACACTACCTCTTGTAACTGATTGAGTGCTTGTCGTCCCAATATGGCATTGTATGCTGAGGGGACTTTTACCACCACAAAATCAGGCATGAAGTTGGCTTGTACCGGAGGTGTGCCAATCACAACTGGGAGTGCGATAATACCTTCGGCTGCAACCAGATGATTGGAAAATCCATACAACGGTGTATCCATCTTTCAGAGACGGTCCGTTGGAATATTCATCTTCTTGAATGTATCGTGGAATAAGATTTCTGCAGAACTTCCGTTATCAATCAAGACACGCTTTACATCAAAGTTCCCAGCTTTAATGGTGATGACTAATGGGTCATCGTGGGGAGTTTTTATGTCCTTTGAATCATCATCGGAAAAGGTGATCGTCGCTGCGGGTACAGTTTTTAGCTTCTTATTCGGGGGCGGGCTCGTTGTGCACACCTCTCTGGCGTATGCTTTGCGAGCCTTTCCTGATGAGCCTCCTGCGGCTATTCCCCCAGATATAGTGTTGATTGTACCTGCATTCTCTTCCCGATCTTCTCTTTCTTCCATGGCTGGTGGTGTTTGTTGTCTTCCTTCTCCAGGAGCTACAAACTTTCTCAACTAGCCAAGCTTGATAAAGGCCTCAATTGCTCATTTGAGCAACCCCAGTTGCAGTTGTCAGTTGTGTGGCCATGATCGTTGTGAAAGTGACACCACAAATCTTTGTTCCTCTTGTTTGGTCGGAATTTCATTCTGTCTGGCCACTGGAGAACCTTGTTGTCTTTGATCTCGTGAAGAATCTGCGATGGCTTTGCATTGAGGGGTGTCAGATTAAACGTGTCTTTTGGACGTCGTTCATCACGTTTAGAATGTTTTGCTAACTTTCCTTCTGGAGGAGTTACTTCTCGAGATCGTTTCTTCTGTTTTGGTTTCCCTTCTCCACGTCGGTCCCTGTGTGTCTCCAGGTATTCTTCTGCTTGAATATATTTTTTAGCCTTCTCGAGAAGGGCTTTCGTATTACCTGGAGGACTTTTGTTCACAGAGAAAGCAAACTTGGATGTGGGTCGAAGGCCTCGGAGGAATGCAGTATACTTCACGGATTCATCCAAGTTGTCAATTTCCAAAGTGGCTACATTGAATCATCCGAGAAAGCATGCCAAAGACTCGTTTTTCTCTTGCACAATGTTTAGCAGACTCGCCGAGTTCTTCCTTCGGGAGCGACTGCTTACAAAGTGCTTTTGAAATAGATCCGATAATTGGCCAAAGGAGTAGATAGATCTTGGTTGTAAGGATTTGAACCATGCGTGAGCAGCTTTCCTTAGGGTGGTAGGGAAGGCTCTGTACATGACAGCATCTGAGACCTGGAGGAGGAGCATGTTTGTTTCAAACTGGTAGAAATGTTCTCCTAGATCTCCGGTTCCATCGTAGAGATCACACTAAGGCATTCAAAAATTGGGAGGCAACTTTGCTTTCTCAATGGCCTCGGATAACGGATATCCAGATTCTTCCTTCGGGGGAGATCGTTCTGGATAACGATATCTAGGGACAACCTTCCAAGAGTCCCATTCTCGGGTATGAAACTCAGGCGTCCTCTTTCAGTGGATAGATCTTCGAAGGGTCTCAGCTTCAGCGGCCTGTGCGGGAAAGGAGTTGGTACTGTCTTCGACGGAAGGATCATGACGGTAGCATGATCCACTCCTGGTCATGTGCTCTTCGCCCTTCTCTTTGGGATTGAAAGTGGAATCGGCCGCTGATCTGTATTTACGACCGTAGCTTGATCTCGAGGTGAGACGGAGGCAAAGATCTCCGGGGTCAAGATGAGAATGGTAAGTGGATGGAGGAGCCACCGCCATGTCGAGCTTTTGTTGAAGAGTGTTCACGACATCTTTCAGCTCGTGGATCTCTTTTGTAAGTTTGACATGGGGTGTTTTGAATAACTTACGGTTCAGGCGATGACGAAAGTCCCCGTTTTTCAGAGTAGACGTCGGAGAGCGATTTCTTCGAGGTCTAGCTGCTGATTCGGGAGTTTGTGCATCTTTCGCAGAATCGGCACGATGACGCGAAGTTGTCGAACGGTGGTCACGATTGAGTCGACGAGAGCTGCTCGTTCGGGCGTGACGGTGTGGAGAACGACTATGTGAAGAGTCGCTAGAAGAAGAGTGATTGGCCATATTTCCTGTAGTTGTCCCACGGATGGCGCCAATCTGTTGTAGCTAAAAACTAGATCGGGAACCACACCAGAAAGCAGGCCTGCAAAAGAGAACACGGAGTGACCGTCGGGTGGGGTTCCGGCGGGGGAACGCTCCAATGCTTAAGTCAGAGATGGCTAACAATGTAGAACTCTAAAGAAGCAGTAAGACACAACATGTGATTGTGTGTGAACTTGTCTTTACCTGAGGGACTTGACCCCTTTATATAGTGGTAGAAGGAGGAGTCTTAGTAGGACTGGGCTTTGACCAACTCTAATCAGAATCTAATTAGGATCCTAGAAGATCTCATGTCGATCTGAACTGATAGAGTCAGAGCCTCTTTAGGATTCTGCCCAGTGATTGATACGGTAAATGCCATATCAGTAATGAGCCAGTATAGGTTACGTGTCATAACTGTCGCGTGTCGTCCGTAAATTGGAAGGATATTTTTAGCTATATCAGCTTTTGTCTTAGAAAGGTCTCTCTCTCTCTCTCTCTCTCTCTCTCACACACACACACACACACACACACACACAAACACACAAATGGAGTTGAGCCTAGCATAAATCCCAAAGTATCCAGATCCACGTAGCAAGCTTAAAAGAATCGGCTGAAATTGGGTCAAAGGATTAAGCTCGGAAATATGAAGACTAGCTCTGACATATAGGAAGACTTTCAGACTGAACACAAATTTTCTTTTAATCAACAGAAATGTAAGACCAAGACTGACTACCTCCTTCTTCTTCAAGCTATTGTTGCTGGGGTTATTGGAGTGCGTATCTCGAATCCTATTCATTGTCTTCCTAATTATGTTATACAGGTCTTACTCAGATTCGCTGGACTAAGTATCTGTACGTGCAGGCCAGTTATCGACCAAAACTTGTACTACGCGGGGATGAAGTACACAACAGCAACTTTTGCAACAGCAATGACCAACATTCTTCCTGCTATAACGTTTTGTATGGCTTGGATCCTGAGGTACAATTGTATAGTCACCCCTGTACAAGCTTGTAGGTCTTCCTGCATGGACCATGGTTACTCTTGACATTTGATAAACTCTCACTTATCATGGCGTGTACCAGCAAACTAATCCTTGGCGTTCATACAAAAACTTCTACACTAGTACCTAAATAGCTGTAGGAAATTTTTTGCTCTTAATCTAGTTATAGTTATTTTCTTAATGGCAAAATTTTTCCATAACGGTATATTAATTTAATACGAGAGTAGAGACTGGAGTGTGTTTTCCTTCAAGCCAAAGGAAAGCGATAAAAACCATCTAAACAAAGTTACACAGGAGCCAAAAAAACAAAACAAAACAAAAAGTATTACAAATTAAGGCAGATATTCTCCAAAAATCTATATATGTCGTTATTTACCTTGGCTATGGTGTCGACGACGTATCAAGATAATGCATTTATAAATTTTCTAAGGTGGTCGAAATATATATAGCAGCAAAATAGTACCATAGTATCATATCTTAAATGCATGTGGCACACCGAGACCCATATTTTGAGCGAGATTCATGAATAACAATGTTTCGCATCACTTGAAATACATCAACCCGAATGTACCGTATCAACCCGAATGTACCGTATCATTTGAGAGTCAAACCATGAGTTAAAAATTTTGAGAAAAGTGGCATCAATCTTGTTTACCCCGAAGATAAATTGTGGTATTTCTGTGCAGGCTTGAGAAATAAATATGAAGGAATCACGCAGCCAGGGAAAAATTGTGGGGACTGTAGTGACAGTCGGTGGAGCAATGATTATGACGCTAATCAAAGGACCAACCATTGCATTGCCGTGGACCAAGCCCAGTGAAATCAGCAATCATCACTCTACCTCAAACCCCCAAACTCCCATTAATGGCGCTCTCATGATCGCAGCTGGTTGTTTCTGCTGGGCTATTTTTGTCGTCCTACAAGTAAGTTGGACGTCCCATTTCGAGCATTGCGAATCTTAAGTGGTAGTTCGAGGTCTGGAGAAATTGTCACAATGGATCAAATTCTCCAATCTGGGCATGAAGCAGTCTAACTTAACACTGGTCAGTGGTCATCACAGTTTAAGCGTTCAAATGCACCTTAATCATGCCCCCCCCCCCCCCCCCTTTTTTTTTACCAAACCTGAATATGTTATAAGTAAAGAGTTTTGTTTTTTCAGTTACAAGAATAGCAAGGTTATGTGAACCATCATGCGTTAATAGTTGACATTCTCATTTATGGTAGCTAGCTTTGTATTCTTTCAACTTATATCTCTGACACAAGTTGCACGACATTTGCATGTATTTTAGCTAAAACAATAACATGATAACTATATTTTCTTCATGTGTTTTAGTGGAAAAGTAATTTTATGTTTCGTTTTAAGTTGTCTATGGTTACATACTACTGTTCTTCTCTTCTTCTTTTTTATGTAAGAGGAAGCATGGATATATCATTAAGATTTCAAGTATGCTTACTATGGAGTTGTTATCTTGAATTCAGTCGTTGGCTCTCTATCTTGGCGTCCTCATCTTGTCGGCCTACTCGTATGGATTGATTTCTATTCTGATTATTACTTGCATTTACTATACTTAAGTACTCCAAAAAACGAAAATTTTACTTAAAGACCCATTTTTTCACTTTTCACACGTCGGAATTTGGAGTTTCAGTTTTGCTATTAGTAAGTTTTTTCGCTCAAATCCTTATTTTGCTCCTATACCGGGTCAAAAGCATCAATTTACTTATAATTAATTAGGACAAAAAATCAACTTTCTGCCCCTTCCACTATCGGCCACCGGCCTGCCACCCAACCCACCGACCCCAACCGAACACCGCCACACACCAAATCCAACAGTGCCATATGCATCGCCTCTTTTCGCGACCACTGCAACACACCGCCGCCCACCAAACCCAACACAGCCACAAGCACCGCCCCCTTCCTGGCCACCAAGACACACATACAGACTCTCTCTCTCTCTCTCTCTCACACACACACACACACACACATACACTCACACTTTTACACACAAAACCCACCAGATCTACCCACCTATGCATTGAATTTGAGGTGAGAGGGCCCCAACACAGAGAGATGGCATTAACGTTGGCAGATCAATAAGGTGGAGCGGTGGCCGAAAAAGGGTGTGAAAATGCTAAAGATGGCAGGGAATTGGTCATGGTGTCAGTGTCGACGTCAGAGTAGGGGGTGGTGTGGTGGTGGTTGTTATGTGAGGCTCGGAGTGTGGCGGTTGCGAAGGAAGGGTGGACTGTTGAAGAAAAGAATGAAAAAATAGAAAAAGGGAGGAGAAAAGAAAAAAATAATTAAAAAAACCAGTTTTGACGCTTTTGTAGCTGACGGTTTAGGAGCAAAGTTAGAGATTTAGACAGAAATACTTTCTAATTTCAACAGTGGAACTCTAAACTTTGACGTCTAACACTAACAGTTGAAAACATGTGTCTTCAAGTGAGATTTTCGTATATTCTTGAGGTACTTAAGTATATTTATTCCTTATTAATTCGTACAACTGTACCTATATCGATGAATCCTCTAGGGATGGTGTGCTTTTTCTACTCACCTCTTCTTGTTTTCATCAATAAATAGAAATATATGTTTTTAGAATAGGAAAATGAGAATTTATGTTAACTTGTTGACAATTTACTTAATTTGTTTAAAGAACTTTCTTTTGAAGCGAAGGAAGTACTGATTATGTCTGCTCTGGTTTCACTGTGGTCTAACAACTGAAATGGTTTCCCTTTGACAGGCAATAACATTGAAGTCGTACCCTGCTGAACTTTCTCTCGCAGCACTGATCTGTATGATGGGGGCACCGCAAGGCACTGTACTAACCCTTCTTGTTGAGAAGGGCAATACTGCTATCTGGTCCATACACTGGGATACCAAACTTTTAGCTGCAGCATATAGTGTACGAAGTTTTTGATCCAAATGCAAATTATACCTTGGGGACCTATAAATTTTAACTTCAACTTATACATGGCTATGCTAGAAATCTGAGCATCCTGCCTAAACTCTTCAACTAATTCTGGAACTTATTTGAACGTGTAAAACATAATTCATAGCTTCTATTTACACGTTAATTTCACTTGTTACGTAGAATTAATGTAGTTAAGTTCGGATTACAGTTTGAGAAAAATGTATAAAGCTAGGAAACAACTACGAGATCACGGCACGCAGACTCGGTTAAGTCAGATAGTAGTTCAATTTTGGTACGAAAGCATAATATGAGGAGACCAAAAATTTATGATGTGGTGCATTTGTGTATTTCCTTTGAAGTACTTCGTGCATTTACAGGATGTTGTATACTTCTTGTTTGGTGCAGGGTATAATCTGTTCAGGGGCTAGCTATTATGTTTCAGGACTAGTGTTGAAGGAAAAAGGACCAGTTTTTTTCACTGCTTTTAATCCTTTATGCATGATTATCGTCGCAATTATGGCAACCTTCATTTTAGCCGAGCAAATGGACTTGGGAAGGTACATATAACTTTCACCAATTATTTTCTTGCTTCTTGGAGAGCGATATGCTAGCATGAATCAAGCCCTAAAGGCCTTAGACCAGAAATTGTTTAACAAAATGGTCATTGATAGCTTAAATTCAGCAGTGCTTCTATCTTTCTCATCATGTAACGAGAGAATAATCTGGACGTAACGATAATATGTGCATATGTACTAGGCTATATTAGGTGATTAAAAAAAAGAAATAAGTGGTTTGATGAATGTTTTTCTCATACCAAGTGGGTTGTTGATATGGCGACTAACCCAGCCACCCCACCTGGTGACGTGGAGCAACTAGCAGCGATGCTGTGTACATCTAATTTTAAACGAAGTTCATAGGGAGACTAATACACTAGACTATTGGTCACGAATAATCTTATGAACTTTGAAAGAGACTGACTAATTGTGCATAGTTGCTGATCCAATGTTAATTTCCAGGGTGCTTGGAGCAATAGTCATTGTGGTGGGTCTATATTTAGTGATATGGGGTAAGGCCAATGATCAAACTTTATCTGGTTCGGGCAGAGATCTTCAGGGTGCACCAGTTGATCATTCACAAACAACGACCACCAAGGACAGTGGACCTCCTCTTACAAAGGATGATAATCATCTTGCTGTTAGTAGTGCTTGAAACTTAACATTGATGAAGCTCCTTATGAAGATATTAACCAACTCTGGCCTGACTTCCTCATGTTTGCAGATCAAAAGATCTAAAATGTTGGATGAAGGGGTATTTAATTTGTGTATTTTTCGTGCCACTTCAACAATTAATTGTCCAATATGGATCAATTGTACTCAACTGAACCAAATTGGTAGATAATAGGTGTCAATAGTCAAATATGAGCTGTCATTTGTCATTTTTCCATTCGAATATGTTCCTTTAACTTTAGTTTGATTTCTATTGGGTCAGCATCCCCATATCAGAATATTTGTTGTGCTAACATTAGTTATTGTCTTTGCACCTCCGATTCTATATGTTGCAATTTTGGACTTACCTATATGTTCTTGAATACCAAATAAATTGTACTCTTGAGTGTGTATGCGTTATCTTTGTTGAGCTTTGTGCTCTCCCCCCCCCCCCCCCCCCCCAACCCCCCAATCTTGTTTCAGGTAATTAAGCATATGTGGTTAAGAAAGAGGTTAATAACGATGGAAGAACTTGAATTTTTTACTTTGCTTTAAGGCTCTTATGTTGGCTTTGGCGAATAAGAAAATTTGTAATATTCTATTTAAATGGATTTGAAAATCTTGTTTGGTATTGCTTATTTGAATATTATTTTTATATATGCTATGAAATTACATTTCTTGTAAGTAGAAATACTTTGAAATTAGTATGTGGAGGTCCGCTTCTGGGTTAGGTCGACGACCTTAATTACTACGGGGCAATGCCTCCTAGCAGCACTTCATACTATCTAATGTCCAAAATGGATATCAAAACAACGACCTGGCCCACTGCCCCATCACAGGATAACATCTCCCTCAAAAAAGCTAGACCAAGTAGGTATTTGTAAGATCATATGCAATGTCTTTTAAAAGCAATCTCATACTATCTAGTACTTGATGTGGGATATCACAATTTTTCCTTTTTTATGTCTTAGCATTTTCGCTAAGGTTTGATCACATAGCGCATAATCTTCCTCTTTAGCCAATGTGGAATATACCAGACTCACCCTTCGTTGCCCTAACCATCCATCCATCGACAACCCGACTAGAAAGCTCTACCCGAGCTTTCGAGAGCTTTGCTCTGATACCATCTGTGATGAATCGGTCCATGGCACCATCACAAAGCAATGTCTCCCTTAAAAGAGCTAGCATATACTTCTAAGATTATAGGTAAGGTCTTATAAGAAAATTTTCATATTATCTGACACCCGATTGTGGGATATCACATATATGTTATTCTCACAAAACACTACAAGTTTGGCATTGCAATAATAAAAGTGAAGAAAGTATTTTTAAAAACGATTTGACGCACATAAAATGTAATGTAAGTGATATTAACAAAAATTTAAAATTATCTTTCAAAAAGGACCAAAGGAAGTAAAGTGTCTGGTGGGAAGGAGTCAGAATTGATAAATGTATAATAAATTTCGTAGAACAGGAAGATTTAAGAGGTTAAATGTTACATCTTTAAAATCAAGAATTAAATGAATTCAAGAGATTTAGCAAAGCACGTATAAAATCTCAATTACTTAGGCAATAATCTAGTGGTTGTAACCTTCATGGATCTTCCTAAATTTTCTGATTGGAAAAAAACTCAGCCATAGCACCGTGAGGGGCAAGCAGGTGCCAATACCGTCTCAATTTTTTTTATCAATTATATAGATATAAAATACATATTCATAACCGAATAAAAAATAGATATGTCTATTTTCTCCCTCATAACTCCTCTAGGATAAATTATTTATGCTTATAGAGCTTGAATTAGAATTACCGTTCACTTTTAAAGTTTTAATCCTTTTTCCAGCAAGCATCTCCATTATGTTCAAAATAGTCCCAATATTTTATTTTCTTTTGACAATAATCTATCTTATTACATTTTTATGTATCTCTTGTTTAAAAGTTAAAGTACATAGCAAGTCCTTTTTCAAAAATTTTCTAGTTTAAGTTCTAAATTTGAAGTATAATTTTTTCTAAAGCTACGCTTGATTCTAGTGTTATCTTCTTTGATAGTGTACTCTTCTAAAGCTCTCTTTTTTTTCCCCTAGCATGACCTTATTTATTTTAGTGTTGCAAGAAAAAGCCAGTATTTCTTTGTAAATATAATTTAGCATACATTAATTTGCCATAAAACTTTTATTTTCAGCACAAATTTATATGATAATACTACACATGCTCATATAAAAAGCCTACATGTGTGTGTGGGTTGGTGCCCGCGTGTGTCTTCTTGAAATGTATACTACGAAATAGATGGTGTGAAGTAGATATGAGATAATGGTAATAAAAGCAGTAATTTCAATAATATTTACATAATAAATGTATGAGATACATGCATGTTACATAATAAAGTAATACAAACATTACAAAAGTTCATCGAGAATAATTTTTAACCCATATTATTGTCGGATAATAAGACCCTTATCATCCAAAATGAAAGAAAAAATAAAAAATATTAAAAATGACTTAAGGTTGTGAGAGTTAAAAAACTTATAATAACTTACTATTTTTATCAAACACAAAACAACACATAAATTCATCATAAAAGTAGAAAAAAGAAAGCCTAATCGAACTAGTAGATATTCGGACTTAGTCTTGTGTTGATTAATCTAAGTTTGAAACTATATATATATATATATATATATATATATATATATATATATATATATATATATATATATATATATTCAGTAGATGAGATCAATAGCCAGTCCACCTTAAAACCAAATAAAACAAAAAAGAACATGATAATACTTATACTTAAGAACGATACTAAGGAGTTGCAAAAACTAAGGTGCTTTTGTTATAGATTTTGATGTTGACAAGTTTTAAGGTTAGATTTCGATTGGGTTTTCTTTAAATGTGAGCATAAATTTACTATCATATTCATACTGTTAGCCCTATGGTTGGATAACCTAGGCTTACATCTTGTTTTGATGATAACTACACATTGATTATGTTCTAATGTGTGCTTTGAGTGGATTCTTAGTAGATATATACATGCACTCATGAAGACACATTTGAGAAGTTGGATAGATGGATTGAAGCCAAAGAAGCTTAAAGTTATAGTGGACATGCTATGGAAGCTTCATCAAGTCCAATGTCAAAGAGCAAGAAAGAATGCAAAGGCTAAGTTACTATCGATTATGATTGATCTTTACTATTATGTAACTAGTCTTGGTTTGATGCTTGGATTGATGACTATGACCTAAAAAGACCTTAGGACACCTTGTGCATTGCATGTGAGTTCATAACCTTTCACACAAGTGTGGTTCTTGAAAATGAGTGAACTTTGGAGCTCACTCAGATTTTCTCAAAAATATTTTGGTGCTAATATTTTCATATCTTGATAAAACTTTTCATTAGCTTTCCAACGCAAAAAATAGCACCTCAATCCGATTTTTCTAGAGAAAGTTATGCCCAAAATAGGAAAGGGGGTTCCGTGAGGCAGCCAATAGGCAGTAGGGTAATACAGTCGACTGCATTGGTCAAATTTCAGTTCCAACGGCTATTTTTGAGGACAAAATTCCAACGGCTATTTTAGAGGGAATACAGTCGACTGCATTGGGAATACAGTCGACTGCAATGGCAGTTTTGCTCATATTTTGCCTCTAACGGCTATATTTCATTTGCTCTCTATATAAATGATTTGGGGCTTCATCATACACCATGGAAACCACATTCTAAGCCTCCATTCATTAGAGAAACATCAAGGCTCATAGATTAAACTTTTCTCTCTTCATCTTCATGATTTTACATCATTAAAGAGAGCATCTTTGTGAGCAATTCTTTGATTGAGAGTGAGCATACTTCAAGTCATCAATTCTCTCATCTCTCTATTGTACTAGAGCTTCATTTGTACTCATTTCCTTTCAAGAGGATTTCTTTGTACACAATTGATCTTTGTAAAAGGATTGTGATCAAGGCTTGGGTTTGTCAAGTCTTGGGTGAGCTTTGTGGATTCAAGGCTTGTGCTTGGTGTGGGGATATCACCAAGTGTTGTAAGGGTTTTGATCTTGACCCGGAAGAAGATTGTTGCTAGTGGATTCTAGTGCTCTTGCAAGGGACTTCCTTGAAGAGGTGGATGTAGGCTTGAGGGTAGTTCAAGCCGAACCATTTAAATCTCCTTGTCAAGTATCTCTAACTCAATCATTTTACTTATTGCTGTATAAGTGTTTGAGATTGATAAATTAACATCTTCATTGAAGTATTACTTGGTTTGATTGAGATTTGTGAGAGTGCTTAGTTTAATTTTTTTATTTATTTTCAAAAACCCTTTTCACCCTCCTTTAGGGTTGTTTTATTGGTTTCAAGTGGTATCAGAGCCTCGGCTCTTGATATATTGGGTAACGCCAATAGAGTTAATCGATCATGACTTACGTTGGGAGAATGGAGGGTAGTTCTACCACTAGGCCTCCATTGTTTAATACGACCAATTATAGTGTGTGGAAAGTTAAGATGAAAATCTACTTAGAGTCTCAAGACTATGAGAAGTGGGATATTGTTGAGAATGGCCTATGTGTTCCAACAAAGGTAGTTGACAAGGTTGAGGAGCCTAAATCCAAATCGGATTATAGTGATCATGATAGGATGATGATTTGTAAGAATGCTAGAGCAAAAAATTGTCTTATTTGTGCTTTAGACACTAATGAGCTCAATAGAGTCATTATGTGTACTTCAGTTAAGAGTATTTGGGATATTCTACAAGTTACGCATGAAGGAACTTCACTTCTTAGAGATTCCAAAATGAACTTATTGTTTAGAGATTATGAGTTATTCCAAATGAATCCGTTACGAATATGAATACTCGTTTCACTAACATTGTGAATCCTTTGAAGCAATTGGGCAAGAAATTTACTAATGGTGATCTCATAAGAAAGGTGATTAGGTCCTTACCAAGAACTTAGGATGCAAAGATCATCGCCATCCAAGAATCGAAGAATCTTAACATCTTTCCTCTTGATGAATTGATGTGTTCTCTAATGACGTACGAAATGCAGCTCAAATCTTTCGATCAAGAGGACGTCAAGAAGAAGCCTACATCAATTGCTCTTAAAGCTTCATCTTTAAACTGTGAGTCAAGTGATGATGATGAAGAATTTGATGAAGAGGATATTGCAATGGTTGCAAAGAACTTCAAGAGGTTCTTAAGGTTTAAAAGGCATGGTGAGAGAAGAAAACAAAATACTAGCAATGAAGAAAAGCTTTGCTACAAATGCCACAAGCCAGGACACATGAAGATGGATTGTCCCATAAACAAAAAGAAAAAGAAAGAAAGAAGAGATGTATGAGAAAGAGTTAAAAGAAGACAACTCTCTCAGAAAGAGAACAAAGAGAAGGAAAAAGCAATGAATGCCGAACATACTCCAACATGGAGTGACTTTGATTCAAGTGACAAAGATGGTGAGAAGAATGAACAAGCAAATGTGTACTTCATGGTGAATGATGAGGTAAGCTCTTCTTCCGGTAGTAATAGTGATAGTGAAAGCTTCAAAGATGCTTATGATAGCCTATATGAGGAATCTAAGAAATTTTTTAAGAAAAATATTATTTTATCAAAAACTTTCTTGAGGCTAAAAAGAAAATTGAGAAGTTGAGAATGGAAAATAATGAGTTGCATGCCAAGAATGATTGCATTTCCAACCATTTATATGTAAAACATGTGAATAATGACTTGGTTGAATTAATTGCTAACACTCCTAGCTCAAAACAAATCTCTTGCAAAACTTTGGCTTTAAAAAAACAAAATGAAGATTTAAAACTTGAGATTTGTGATTTGAAAAAATGTCTTCAAAAATTTGTTGATGGTCAAAACAATTTGGATGTCATGCGTGGACGCCAAAGATTTGGCCTAAAGGTGGTCTTGGATTAGATCCCTTGGCCTTGCCTCCTAAAATCTTTCAACAACAAGCTAGGTTGAATATTCATTCAACCTATATATATACGAATTGTTAATGTCAACTAGCCCCAATTTCTTTCATCATTCATCGTTCTTGTTTCTTCTGTTACATCAAGTCACTAAAGAAATTTTGACTATTCCATATTTTATCTCGTTACTCAAGGTATGCTGAGATTGTAACATCTTCTATATAAGACTCCAAATCATCTTACACTCAAGTTATCTCACTTTAATTGATCAACTTTTCTTTTTTGGCTGTCCCACTAAACTATCCACTTTCTAGTTTCGATGTAGCCCAATGTATGTGAAATCAATAAAACAACCCTAAAGGGAGGTGAATGGAGTTTTGAAAATAAATAGAAAAAATTAAACTAAGCACTCTCACGAATCTCAATCAAATCAAGTAATATTTCATTGAAGATTTTAATTTAACAATCTCAAACAATTATATAGCAATAAGTAAAGAGATTCGGTTAGAAATACTTGACAATGAGACTTAAATAACTCGGCCTGAACTACCCTCAAGTATATATATATATATATATATATATATGTGTGTGTGTGTGTGTGTGTGTGTGTGTGTATACATATATATATGTGTGTGTGTGTGTGTGTGTGTGTGTATTTATATGTGTGTGTATATATATATATATGTATGTATGTATGCATATATATATATATATATATATATATATATATATATATATATATATATATATATAGATATATATACATACATAAATACATATATATATACATATATATATATATACATACATATATATACATATATCTATACATACATACATACATATATACACATATATGTATATATACATATGTATATATATACACATATATGTTTATATACATATATATATATATATATATATATATATATCTATACATATACATATATATATGTACATATATATATATGTATATGTATATACATATACATATACACATATGTACATATATATATACATATACATATATATATATATACATATGTATATGTATATATATCTATATATATATATATGTACATATACATATATATCTACACATATGTACATATATATACATATATATATATATATATATATATATATATACACACATATGTACACACACACACACACGTTGATAGCGTTAGCAAAATAGGCAAAGTTGCTAGCGCGATCTGACCGTCCACGCACGATCTGTGGACGGTCCAGATCTTTTTTTTACGTTTTTTTTAAGTTCGTCCGCTACCTAATGTAGCGGACACTTTTATGACATAAATACCCTCCGAGTCTGTCCGCTACATTATCTAGCGGACTAATTTTTGGACCTTCTGTCATTAATGTTCTGACTTCTTTTTCTCTTTCTGTCATTAATGTTTTGACTTCTTTTTCTCTCCTCAATTTTCGATTATATCCGTCTGCTACGTAATGTAGCGGACAAAACAATTATGAAAAGAGAACTCTTCTCTAGAAAAAGATAATTGTGTGTCAAATCTAAAAAAAATAGACAACCTCTTTTTCTCTCTCTTCCTCATCTCTCATCCTTTCCATCTTCTCCCTCTCCCCCGTACCCATTTTCTAAAGATGGTAGATTTGGAAATGAGCTCTCTTCTTCCTATCTCTCTCTCTCCCCCTACAGAAGATATTTGCGGCCATAGCAATGGAAATTGCTCTTCTCAGGTTCTACGAATTGTGGGGATTTGATGATGAGGCGATTTCTTGGCTCGCCCATTTCACCTGAACTAGTATTCTTTCCTCTCAAACAAGGGAAAGTCCCCACCACCATGGCTGCTTGTGTCCAAGCTTCAAGAATAGACACTTGTGATCGAAAGAGATCCCAGCTTGAAGACCATGTTTACGTAAAATACTGCCGAATGAAACTGAGAAGGGAGAGAAACTGAGAAGAGTACTGCCTTATTTGTCCGCTACATAATGTAGCGGACTATTGATGGCTGATGTACAATTTTAATGCACGGCTCAAAGGGTTTTCAGTTATAGTTGTGGATTACATTGTCATTCAATCGTTTGGATGGCATTACTACTTTTTTGATTCACACTTGTTCCCTAAAAGGGTCCCCAACAAATCTTCGTACAGTTTTTCTAACTGTAACTAGCCAACCAATCTCCATTATGGCTTCAAGGGTGCCATCTTGATGCCATCCATATCACTTCCACACCCTAAACTCCCCCTACAAGTGTACTCAAAGTTGGGCCTTTTGCGTTTTAGCCTTCAAGCAAAGTTCCATGCCTTCGTTGAGATTCTGAGAAAAGCAATTCCCTTTGTTATGGCCGCAAATATCTCATGCAAAGGGAGAGAGAGAAAACAGAGAAGAAGAGAAGAGGGGGATGAGAGTGAAAACAAAAGGTGATGAGAGAAAAGAGAGAGAAAGAGAAAAAGTCAGACTACATTAATGAGATAAGGGAGAGAAAGAGAATATACAGCCTTATTTGTCCGCTACATAATGTAGCAGACGAGCACTGCACTGTCCGCTACATTATGTAGCGGACAAATATAATAGGGAATTGAGGAGAGAGAGAGAAGTCAGAACATTAATGACAGAAAGAGAAAAAAGGTACAAAAATTAGTCCGCTACATTTTGTAGCGGACAGACTTAAAAAAACTTAAAAAAGATCTGGACTGTCCACAGATCGTGCGTGGACGGTCAGATCGCGCTAGCAACTTTGCCTATTTTTCTAATGCTATCAACGGATCAGTTCCATATATATATATATATATATATATATATATATATATATATATATATATATATATATATATATATATATATATATATATATGAGCTGATCCATTAATAGCGCTAGCAAAATAGGAAAAGTTGCTAGCGCGATCTGGCCGTCCATCCCAAAAGATGGACTGCCCAGATCTTTTTTTTTTGCATTTTTTTAAGTACGTCCGCTACATTATGTAGCAGACAATTTTTTGACAAAAATACTCTCCAACTCCATCCGCTACATTATGTAGTACTTTTTTTTGACATAAATCTATCCGCTACAATAGGACAGAGGCAGACTCTTTTTCTCTCCTGACATGTCTGCCTCTCATGTCCCCTCCTTTCTTCTTCTTCATCTCTCTCTCTCTGTCTCTCTCCTCTCCATCCTCCTTGCAGCAATGACAACAGCCCACAACACGGCCGAGCTCGACTCTGGCGTCGCCGCAGCAGAGGCGTTAGCCTCCTCCCCGAGCTTCGACCACCACAACCAACAAACCCACGATTTCAGCCTTGGCATTACCCAGATGTTTCAGCCTTTCAGCACGGCCTATCTCAAACTCCCATTACCCAGATGTTTTTGCATTCAATTGGTTGATTTCAGCCTTGGCATTCAATGGGCACTACAGAGATGGTCGGCAAGGTTCTCCAACGGTCCATTTCCGGTCACGATGGCCTGAACGAAGAACCCGAACATTGAGAACATGGCAAGTCTACCATTCTTGAGCTCCTTCACTTTTAGCTCAGCAAAAGCCTCGGGATCATCAGTAAGGCCCAATGGGTCAAAACTTCCGCCTGGGTAAAGTGGGTCAACGACCTCTCCGAGTGGTCCGCCGGCAACGCGATAGCCATCAACGGCTCCCATCAGAATAACTTGAGTGGCCCAGATCGCCAAGATGCTCTGGGCGTGGACCAAGCTTGGGTTGCCCAGGTAGTCGAGTCCACCTTTGCTGAGCACCGGCCTTGAACCACATTGCCTCGCCGAACTTGAGACCGTTGCGGGCTAACAGTTTGGGGAAGACGTATCCAAGGGCTCCAAGTCTTTTTGGAGATCATCAAGCGTCAGCGCCTTCTTCGTCCATTTTACTGATTCAGACTCGCTGGAGAGAGAGAGAGAGAGAGAGAAAAGTCAGAGCATTAATGAAGTGAGAGAGAGAGAGAGAGAAAAGTCAGAGCATTAATGAAGGGAGAGAGAGAGAGAGAGAAAAAAAAAGATATGAGAAAATTAGTCCGCTACATTATGTAGCGGATGAGAGAAAGGAGAGACAGAGAAAGAAAAAAAGTCAGAACATTAATGACAGAAAGAGAAAAAAAGTCTGAAAACTTGTCCGCTACATTATATAGCGGACGGACTCGGAGGGTATTATTGTCAAAAAAATGCAAAAAATTGTCCGCTACATAATGTAGCGGGCGTACTTTAAAAAACGCAAAAAAAAGATCTGGGCCGTCCATCTTTTGGGATGGACGGCCAGATCGCGCTAGCAACTTCTCCTATTTTGCTAGCGCTATCAATAGATCAGCTTCCATATATATATATATATATATATATATATATATATATATATATATATATATATATATAGGGAGTTGATCCGTTGATAGCGCTAGCAAAATGGATTAAGTTGTCAACGCGATTTGGCCATTCACGCCCGATCTGTGGACGGTCCAGATCTTTTTTTTTTTGTGTTTTTTTTAAGTACGTTCGCTACATTATGTAGCGGAAAATTTTTTGACAAAAATACTCTTCAGCTCTATTAGCTATATTATGTAGCGGGCAGAGGCAATACTTTTTTCTGACTTTTTTCTTTTCTTACTCATTAATTTTCTGACATGTTTGATGTTTCTCTCTCTCTCTCTCTCTCTCATCAATGTCTAACTCTTTCTCTCTTTTTCTCTCACCACTTTTTTTCTCTCTCATCCTCCTCTCCCCTCCTTTTTTCTTCTTCTTCTCTCTCTCTCTTTTGCTTTTTTCAAAAAACGTCCGCTACATAATGTAGCGGACGATATTCCAGAAAGAGAGAGCCAACCCCCACATCAATTCTCACTTTCTCTCTCTTTAGAAAAAAAACCCATTCTCTTGTTCAACTCTCTCTCTCTCTCCCATCTCTGAACTACATGTTCTTCTTCTTCGCCTCCCAGCCCCACATGCATCATCATCGCTAGCACCTTTAGAGAGAGATTAACAAAGTTTGCCACAGCAGCCTCAGCGTCGCAGCCGTAGCCTCGGCGCCACCGCAGCCGTAGCCTCAGCATATTGGGCATCGCTGCCTCTTTGTTCATTAATTTTTTTCTCCAAATTTTGTTCTATTTTGATTGGACTTAGACATTCACATGTGGACAGATTTGTGATTTCTCTTGCGTTGAGGTTTGGGGGCGGCAAAGGGTCACATGGTGGTTGGGGGATGCGGAGGTTCAGATGGTGGTGGTGATGGGTTCAGCAGTGGTGGTAGAGTGGTGGTGGTTATGGGTGGTGGAGACACTGCCTGGGATGAATCATTATTTGTTTCTTGGTTGAGGTGGTTTCTATTAACGCAGCAGCTATGGCTGATCTTGATGATTTTGGTGCAGCATCTTTGACTGATCCTCGCGGTTTTGAAGCAGCTTCTACGTCTGTTCTTGATGATTCTAGCGAAATAGCTATAGCTGGTCTTGATGCTCTTAAATCAGCAACAACAGATACTACTTCGTTACATGATTTTTCGTTTGGTTAGGAGGCTGCATAGCATGCACCAACATCATTTAATGCATTGATTGCTGCTCCAGATTTTGAAGATGGAAATTATAAGAGCGTGTTGTTTGACCGGAACAATTTTCAGCTGCAAGATGTGCGTTTAACTGCATTGAGAACAATTTGCAGCAGTTGTTTGATGTAATTATGTAGTGATAGATCACGTGATCTCTCTTCTAGTACATAGATGTTCTACTGTTGAATCATTGATTAGTGTTATAATGTACTTGAATTAAATTTCTGTCGATTATAATACTCAGATTGATAAATCGGTTTCTCATTATGGCTACATTGATAAATCGGTGATAATCGAAATTATCAATCTGAGTTAAAGAATAAGAAGAACATGTAGTTCGGAGAGGGGAGAGAGTTGAACAAGAGAATGAGTTTTTTTTCTAAAGAGAGAGAAAGTGAGAATGGATTTGAGGGTTGGCTCTCTCTTTTCTGAAATATCGTCCGCTACATTATGTTGAGGACGATGATTTAGAAAATACTTGATTTGGAGAATGAAGGGAATATTCGTCAAAAATATCGTCCGCCACATTATGTAGCGGATGATTTTTGAAAAAACAGAGAGAGAGAGAGAGAGAGAGAGAGAGAAAGAGAAGAAGAAGAAGAAGAAGAAGAAGAAAGGAGGGGATAGGAGGATGAGAGAGAAAAAAAGTGGTGAGAGAAACAGAGATAAAGAGTTAGACATTGATGTGAGAGAGAAAGAGAGAGAGAGAGAGAGAGAGAGAAAGAAACATCAAACATGTCAGAAAATTAATGAGAGCAAGGAAAAAAAAGTACTGCCTCTGTCCGCTACATTATATAGCGGATGAAACTGGAGGGTATTTTTGTCAAAAAATTGTCCGCCACAGACGTACTTAAAAAAATGCAAAAAAAAAGATCTGATATATATATATATATATATATATATATATATATATATATATATATATATATATATATATATATATATATAGCTGATCCGTTGAGAACGCCAGCAAACTAGGTTAAGTTGCTAGTGCGATCCGGCCGTTCACGAGCGATTTGTGGACGGCCCATATCTTTTTTTGGGTTTTTTGTAAGTTTATTCACTACATTATGTAGCGGAGGATATTTTTGACGAAAGTACCCCTCAATCCCAATTACATCTGTCCGCCACATTATGTAGCGGACAATATTTTTGACAAATACACCCCTCAATCCCAATTACATATGTCTGCTACATTATGTAGCGGACTATTTTACTTTCTCGAAAAGAGACATCCGTGTTGTCAGCTTTGGAAAAGAGACAACCAACTTTTATTTTCTCTTTCCCCCTCATCTCTCATCTTCTCTCTTCTGGATGAGCTCCTTCAAGACGGTGGTTCCTTCGGGGTGGTTGGACATTTCCCCCTCATCTCTCATCTTTTCTCTCTCCCTTGTGAGCGTGCGAGTGGCGATCGAGGCACAGCCAAACCGTGGTGGCGCCGGCATCGTCAGAGTTCTAGATGAGCTCTTTCAAGACGGTGGTTCCCTCGGGGTAGTTGAACAGCACCTCTCTCGTCCAGCGGGGATCTTCCAACGGGAGGGACTCATGCGGGGATCCCGGCGGCAGCAGCTAAGCAATGCTTTTCTTGCTCCAACCTTCCAAAAGGGTTCCCTATTCCTTGTTCGGTTTCGTGGCTATGGGCCTAGCAAAAGAAATTTTGGGTCACTGATTAAGCCATTATCTTCCTCCTCCGCCACCGCTGTGCCCATCGGCTCCACACCGGCCTGGGCGTGCCTGTCTGTACCTCCGGTGGCTCCGGCGAAGTCCACATAGAACATGGGACGTTCTATAACGATCACAGAAAATCTGTGTCAAAATAGCAAACTATTGATGATTTGAAAACTCTTCCTTCTCTTTCTATCTTGCCGCTTCAAATAGTTATGGTGTGCTTTGATTTGGTTGTCATGGGTTTGAGAAATTACGTTTTATTTTAAATCTTTTCATTTTTGATATAAGGTGATAGAAATGGAGGAGGTTGAAGACCCAAGAACAAAAATGGCAATTTGCTGCCGACCAATTTCATGAATGGTTCCGGCGTGCAGGTGGATGCGCTAATTGGATGTGCTCGTTTTGGAATCTTTTTTACCTATAGCAATATGTTGCCAGCGAATTTCATGAAGATTTGTTCATCAGGATCAAAGTAAGAAGAGAGAGAAAAAAGAAAAAGTCAGAATGAAGAAAGGGAGAGAAAAAGAGAAGACTAGTCCGTTACATAATGTAGCGGACACATTGATGACACAGAAAAATTCATACCTCGTCAAGTAGCTCGAGGGTACTTTCTTCAAAATACCGTCCTCTACATAATGTAGCGGACGGTATTTTTGAAGAAAATACCCTCGAGCTGCTTGACAATGTAGCGGACGGACTTAAAAAAAATCCAAAAAAATTTTTTGGCCATTCACAGATCCCGCGTGGACGGTCGGATCGCACTAGCAACTTAATCCAGTTTGCTAGGGCTCTCAACGGATCAGCTCCCATATATATATATATATATATATATATATATATATATATATATATATATATATATATATATATATATATATATATATATATATATATATACTTTGTGTAATAAATTTTTCATACTTCGAATCTTTGACTAGCAATTCAGAATTGATTTATTTGTTTTGGTTTAGTTAAAATAGTTGCACTAGTTGAGTTTAATTGTGTTTTTACTAAAGTCTATGACTTTTTTATTTCTAAATACTATTTGACCTGCAAAGTACGGAATCTGCAGATAATATTATTAATTCTTAAAGTCTTTCTTAAGCCTAAATATGAAAATTATATTGAGTCGGGCAAAATCTACAACTTTATTGGAGCCGTTTGCTCATTTGGGAAAGAATATGTTTGCTAAATAAAGATTCTGAGTGCGTATTAAGGATCGGATCTGATCTGATCTGATCTCAAACACAAATGAGGCCAAGTTATAGTGGGAATCAATTAATGTCTTGGAATATATGGGCCTGTGATTTGGAATAAAGCTAGCATGACTAGACACTTGCGAGCAATCAACAAGCATACATTAGCGTTTTTAAGTTTGTTCCTCAAATTAAGCATTTTAAGGCAGCAAATGCTATTTCATGAAAAACAAAATTTGAAAAATATTATATGACCAATAGTACTTGCGGTCCAAATATTTAACTTAAAAGTCGACAAGACTAAGAGTGATTTAGGGCCTGTTTCAAATTAATTCTTAAAAGTCAATTTTGTATTAACTCATACTCAATCCTCAAAATCAGTTTTAAACTATTTTTAGCAAAATTTGCCTAAATTTTATGAATAGTGTTTGCATAAAGTGTACTAAAATTGGTTTCAATGTGCGAAAACGACTAAGAAGTTTAGTATTTCAATAAAATATGCTAAATATCTTTGTAATAAATAGAATCACTTCGGTATTTCACTTGCTAAAACCTGTTTATTGAAAAAAGATTAATCCATTATTCTTGTTTTATTGGATTACGATTTGAGCAGTTTTTTGGCTATAAAAAGCTGATCTAAGCAGTTTTATATCTTTACCACGTGATTTACATAGTTTAGCATTTTTGCTATCTGATTTAATTCACATTCAATCACATTTGACCATCTCATAATCAATTTCAAGCAAGTTTGTACAGTTATCAAAGTAATTAGAAAGGGTCGAACCAAGCATCTTAAAATACTAGATCATTAGAACACTGAAAAGGCTGACATTGTTATGAATCAGCACCTGGTACGCCGGCCAGCTATGGAAGGAGAATCAAACAATCCGAGCAATTGCTATAGTAGAGATGTGATGAGAGAATCAGCCCAGGCGTAGTCACCAAATTAAGGCCCCGTTTGGCAAAATTTTTTTTCCTATTTTTTTTTTCAGTTTTAAAAACTGAAAAAAAAGAGCGTTTGGTAACAATTTTTTTTTTCAATTTAAAAAATTAGTTTTTAAACTGCAGAGTAAAAAAAAAACTCCAAAAACTGGTTTTTTTTTTCACTTTTGGTTTTTTTTTTTCGACCACCACCACCACCCTCCCACCGCCGGAGACTGCCGACAACCACCTCCGGCCGCCGGCGACCACCGGCAGCCACCGCCGGAGACTGTCGGCAGCCATCTCCGGCCGCCGGCGACCATCTCCGGCCGCCGGCGACCACCGCCGGAGACTGCCGGCAGCCACCTCCGGCCGCCGGCCACCACCGCCGGTGACTGCCGGCAGCCACCTCCGGCCGTCGGCCACCACCACCACCACCGTTACGCCCCACCACCGCCACCGCAAACCACCAAAAAAAAAAGTCAAAATAAAAAGGGTTACCAAACACCAAAAAAAAAAACCTCAAAAAAAAAGGGGTTATCAAACACCCACTTGTTTTTATAAAAAAAAAAATTAAGCTGCTCTTTAAAAAACTGCTCTTTAAAAACTGAAAACCAAAAAAAAATTTTTGTCAAACGAAGCCTAAAAGTCTTTGTTCCTCATGCCTAAAGTAAAGATTGGATTAGCTAGAGAGTTTGACTTCACTTGGTTAATTCACATCTACCCTCTCCATGGCAAGACCCCAAACCCCCCCCCCCCCCCCCCCCCTTTCTCCTCTGCACACACTCACTCACACAACACACGCACACACTCTTAAGAGCCGCTATATATATATGTATGAGTACTTGAAACACATGAAAAACAAAGAGAGTGTAGGATAATAGAGTACAAAAAAGAAGGTTTACATGCTTCTGTTATTTATTCACGGAGTGTAAGTTGAAGAATCCTTTCAAGTTTAGTTGGAAAAATCCTAACATAACTGATTAAGTCGTAAAACACGGCAGAAAAGTAGTTTGGTGCCATTGCCAAATGCCTCTATTGACATTTTTGGTGACAACACACTACTACCCTTTACTGACATGTTATTACAGCCAACCCTTTATACTAACATCCATATGAATATATGAATACAAAAGTTTGCGCATTTTAACTTGTGATAATGATCTTATCCTTAGACATATTTGCTTGTCATATATCTTGAACTTCTAGTTGCACTTGCAGCAACATATAGTGCATACAAGGCAATTGGAAAAGGCTATACGAAATGATGTGCAATAGACATGAAACACCAGTTCGCGAATCCTATAATCTTGAAGGAAAACGATATATATTCCAAGTACAAAGTTGAAGTAGCCCACTTTAAAACTGCTTTCAGTGGCACTTTACACGTCACTTTTTGACATCTAGTGACAACTTCAAGTGCGTTAGTTCAAAGTGTGGAGTGGAATAGACAATTCCCTTCTTTTATATATTATGAATAGGCTTGTGTTGATTCCATCTGAACTTACTCTTATTAGCGTAGCTTAAAGTAAGCTACGAGCATTTCTTATATCAGAGAGAAAACCCTATATATAGAGAGAATAGCAACTCGATCTGCTAGCTAAGCTAAGCACCCATGTCGAAGGAGTCCTCCTCATTACAGATGTTTAACCGAGCCAGACCATATATTCTTATGATTTTCATACAGGTTGGCTTTGCCGGTTTCTATATAATTGCCAAGTCTGCCCTAAACAAAGGGATGAGCCATTACACTTTGTCTGTCTATCGGAATGCCATAGCTGCTGTTGTCTTTGCTCCTTTTGCTATGGTCTTGGAAAGGTCTCTTTCTCTTCTCTCTCTCACACACACAAAAAAATGAAGTGGCGCCTAGCATAACTCTGAAGGATTAAGCTCTGGATCCGTGTAACTAGATTAAAAAAAAACAGTTGAAATTTGGTCAAAGGATTAAGCTCTGGAATATGAAGACTTTGAGACTAACCACAAATTGACTTGTAATCAACAGAAATGTCAGACCAAGAATGACTACCACCATCTTCTTCAAGATATTGTTGCTCGCGTTATTGGAGTACGTATCTCGAATTCTACGCATTGTCTTCCAAATTATGTTACGCAGGTTTTACTCGGATTGGCTAAACCAAATATCTGTACAAGCAGGCCAGTTATCGACCAGAACTTGTACTACGCGGGGATGAAGTACACAACAGCAACTTTTGCAACAGCAATGACCAACATCCTTCCTGCCACAACATTTTGTATGGCTTGGATCATGAGGTAAATTTGTACAGTCACCAGTGTACAAGCTTGTAGGTCTTCCTGCATGGACCATGGTTACTCTTGACATCAGATAGACTCTCACATATCACGGCGTGTATCAGCAAACTAATCATTGGCGTTCATACAAAAACTTCTCCACTAGTAGCTAAATGACTGTAGTATAAGTTTTTGCTCTTTAACCTCCGAAGATAACTATAACTCTTCCTATATCTACAACTAAAGGTCGCTAAATATAGTTAGTGACATTTCTCCTAATACTTTTAGCGTCAGTTTTTAACCGCGCTTTTTAACGACTATAAATTATGGTTGTATGAGGGCTGTAACTATCTTTCTACAATCCAAAATTTTTCATAACGGTATATTTGATCTGAAATAGAGAGCTGACTCTCTTTTCCTTCAAGCCAAAGGAACCTTCTTAGAATTGAAAACAAAACAAAAACTAGTACAAATTAAGGCAAATCTTTCCCAAAATTTATATACAGCATTATTTACCCAAAAAAAAATTAAAATTGTCTTAATGATGTAAGAAACATGGCTATGGTGTTGAACATATCAATATAATGCATTTATTCATTTTATTAAGGTGATCGAAATATATATATCATCAAAATAGTACCATATGTTAAATGTGGGCATACTTGCCACTTGGACCCATATTTTGAGCGAGTTACATGAACAGCAATATTTCACGTCACCAGAAATACATTAACCCTAATTCATCGTATCATTTGGGAGTCAAACCACGGTCCCAAAAATTTTGAGTAAAGTGGCATTAATCATGTTTACCCACGAGATAAATTGTGGTATTTCATGTGCAGGCTTGAGAAAGTAGAAATAAAGGAATTACGCAGCCAGGGAAAAATTGTGGGGACGTTAGTGACAGTAGGTGGAGCAATGATAATGACACTAGTCAAAGGACCAACCATTGCCTTGCCGTGGACCAAGCCCAAGGAAATCGCCAATCATCACTCTATCTCAAATCCCCAAGATCCCATTAAGGGCGCTCTCGTGATCGCAGCTGCTTGTTTCTGCTGGGCTATTTTTATCATCCTACAAGTAAGTTGGACGACCAATTGTGGCGATACAGTAATTTTTTGCAAATTCTCTAAGACGAGCATGAACGATCTAACTCAACACTGGTCATCATCTTTTAAGCGTTCAAACACACCTGAATCATGCTTCTTCTTCTTCTTCTTCTTCTTCTTCTTTTCAAACCGGAAAGTATTATAGATAAAATGTTTTGCTTTCTCAGTTACAAGAATAACAGGGCTACCTATTAGTTGACAATCTCATTTACGCTAGAAAAGGGTTTTGCTTTCTCGCCTTTTCTATTCACCTCTTCTTGTTTCCGTCGAACAATTGTATGTTTCTAATATAGGAAAATGAGAATTGCTGTTAACTTGTTGACAATTTACTTAATCTTTTTGAAGAAACTTTCTTTTGAAGCTTAGGAACTACTGATTATTTGTACTCTGGTTTCCCTGTGGTCTAACAACTGAAATGGTTTCCCTTTTACAGGCAATAACATTGAAGTCATACCCTGCTGAACTTTCTCTCACAGCACTGATCTGTATGATGGGGTCACTGCAAGGCACTGTACTTACCCTTCTTGCTGAGAGGGGCAACACTGCTATCTGGTCCATACGCTGGGATACCAAACTCTTAGCTGCAGTGTATAGTGTACGAAGTTTTTGATCCAAATTAAATGCAAATTCTACCTTGAGGACCTAGCAATATTTTATAACTTCAACTTACATATATTTATATTAGAAAACTAAGCATCCTGCCTAGACTCTTCCTGAAACTTATTTGAACGTCAGAAAATAGTTGAATTGTGGTATGAAAGCATAATACGAGGAGACCGAAAAGTTATGATGTGATGCATTTATATATTTCATTTGAATTATTACGTGCATTTACAGAATAGTTGGATATTTGTTCTTTGGTGCAGGGCATAATCTGTTCAGGGATTGCCTATTACTTTTCAGGATTAGTGTTGAAGGAAAAAGGCCCAGTTTTTGTCACTGCTTTTAATCCTCTAAGCATGGTTATCGTTGCAATTATGGCTTCCTTCATTCTAGCCGAGCAAATGGACTTGGGAAGGTACATTTAAATTTTGCCAAATATTTCCTTTCTTCTTTGAAAGCGATACGCTAGAAGAAGTTGAGGCTGTGTACGTTAATCATTAACACAGTTCATAGGGAGACTCATGAACTAGTTGCTGAACTCCAGTGTTAAATTCCAGGGTTCTTGGAGCAATAGTCATTGTGGTGGGTCTATACTTGGTGATATGGGGTAAGGCCAAAGATCAACTTTCATCTGATTCCGCCACAGATCCTCAGGTTGCACCTGTTGATCATCCACAAACGACTACCACGAAAGATGGCGGACATACTCTTACACATGATGGTGATGATGATCATCTTGCTATTACTGTTTGAAGCCCCGCCTACTGACGAGGCTCCTTGAAGAAATTAATCAACTCTGGCCCGACTCCTTCATGTTTGCAATTTAACAGTTCTAAAATGTTGTAACTTGGTATTGATCGCGAGCATGATTTTAATCTTTTAGAAAGAGGTCGTGAGACTTCATATGCATCGTAAATATTGAGCTATGTGTCACTAAAATATTATAGAAATGCTTGTCATACGGCTTATGCAAATTTTCATGTCCCTAACATATTCGTTGTCACAGAAGATAATGACTACGCGGGTATAGAACTAATATAAGTACAAGCCATTTACTTTTGGTTATAAGGTGCTTGTAATTGACATGGAATTGCAATATTGCTTTTGTCTAGGCTGTACAATATGACAGGTCTGCTTAGTCGGTGGCAATGGTGTTTGGTCCATGTAAAGGTCTCTGAAATTGGTGTTCAATGGAAAGGGATTCTACTGAAAAAGGTCATATTATACAAAGCAGGGGAGCCCCTGCAGAGTTTTAGCTTTAGTTTTAAACCTTGACAAGTAAAACCAGCTGACAAATATAAGCAATAGCAGGCTTGCGAACTCCTAAAGCATACACCTAACATCACTAAGACACAGAGGGAAAGGGAGAGAGTGCAAAAAAAACATGTTTCTGCAGCTGTTAAACCAAGCGAAACCATATCTGGCTGTGATTCTCTTGCAATTTGGCTATGCTGGTATGGGTGTAATTGTCAAGTCTGCTCTCAACAAGGGAATGAATCACTACACTTTTGCAGTGTATCGAAATGCTTCTGCAGCCGCTGTCTTTGCTCCTTTTGCCATTTTCTTGGAAAGGTCTCTCTCTCCTCCCCTGCAGGCTTTGCTTTAAGGTCATGCTCCTTTGTCCCTTTCAAGAGATGGCAATCCAAAACTACTTCCAATATGCATGTTTGCTTCTCCTATACTGCATGATTCTTCCTTATCTAGAGGAAATTAAGGGTGTTTACAGGACATTATAGAATTCTTAGTGTTCATTTTTTAAAATTTGCCTAATTCTCAGGAAGTAACAAAAGAGAAATGGTGCTAGATAGACATAAACACAGACACAGAGACTGGAAACTGATCACGGACATTGTTGTTTGACAGAGAAGCAAGACCAAGAATGACAGTCTCCACCTTCCGCAAGATATTGTTGCTCAGCTTATTGGAGTACAAATCTTGACCTCAATGTATATCTGTGTAAAATAGAATAATTCATCTGATATTTACTCAAGTTCTCTAGATCTGACTAAATATATACACAGGCCTGTTATCGACCAAAACTTGTACTATACGGGGATGAAATATACTACAGCAACCTTCTTAACAGCAATGAACAACATTCTTCCTGCCATAACATTTTTGATGGCCTGGATCCTTAGGTATGGAATGCGTGATGTACCTATATTCAAGAAATAGTCAATAGTAGTTATAAGGCCTCATCAATAAATTCTTAAGCACTTACTGATTAGTGCTTTTAAAGGAGGCAATGCCCTGTGGTGTGGCTGTGGACTGAGACGTTACAAATGGTATTAGTATTATTGGGAGGGTGATGCCACGTGGCTTTTACATTTTTCTTGCTCTAATTAAGTTGAAATTTTAATTCTGTTTTTTTTTTAATAAGGGACTATGAATAACTCGATGTTGGTTGTGGATTGTAGGCTTGAGCAGGTAGACGTAAGGAGATTACACAGCCAGGGGAAGATTTTGGGGACACTAGTGACAGTTGGTGGGGCGATGGTCATGACACTGGTCAAGGGACCTAAAATCGGACTGCCGTGGACCAAGAACAGCAGCCATGCTCAGTCTACAGCTGCTGCAAATCAACAAGATTCTATCAAGGGCACCCTCATGATGGCAGCAGGTTTATTCTGCTGGGCCAGTTTTGTCATCCTGCAAGTGAGTTATTATCTCCTCGTGCACTCTACATTATCTACATTTTACGACAGAATTCGTGTACCTTTCTGCATTTTGCGACTGTAATGACATTTAGCTTCATTCTGGGAATAAACAGGCGATTACGTTGAAGAAGTACCCTGCTGCACTTTCTCTGACGGCTCTAATATGCATGATGGGGGCAATGGAAGGCACTGTCTTAACCCTTCTTGTTGAGAGGGGCAACACTGCAATCTGGTCCATACACTGGGATACCAAACTGTTAGCTGCACCTTATGGTGTAAGAAAGTGTTTCGTCTCATTGAAATAGCTTCCAGAACCAAATATTATGAGAATTTCTCAAAATGTATAGCAGTCCAGAAAGGGAAGTGCTCTTTACGGGAAGTCACGCGGCGTCCTTAAATTGCGTATGTGCTAATGGAAGATGTTTTGATGCAGGGAATCATCTGTTCTGGGGTTAGTTATTACGTCACAGGGTTGATAATGAAAAAGGACCCGTTTTCGTCACTGCTTTCAATCCGTTAGGCATGGTTATCGTCGCAATCATTAGCTCCTTCATCTTCGCTGAGCAAATGGACTTGGGAAGGTACAACCAGATTCTGAAATCTATCTTTTCATTAGGTATGAGTTGTGGAGCTCAAACCCTTGTCAGGTGCTGATGTTTTGAAATTCAGGGTTCTCGGAGCCATCATCATTGTGCTTGGTCTGTACCTGGTCATATGGGGCAAGAGGAAGGATCAAGATTTATCCAACTGTGGCGGAGATCAAATAGCATCTGTTGATCTACATATGACTGTAATGAACTATGGTAAGCAAACTTCAGCAAAGGATGATTATCCTTTTGCAGGTGTTTCCAGCATAGAAATCACTGGTGCTGTATAAGGGTACCAAGCATAGTGGTTTCAGTATATTCAGTGATACCTTATTGATCAAGATATCGAGACACACGTTCTTACAAAGCTAGCCAAGCGAAATTTAGTAACTCGATAGACCATCAATACTCTCATAATCATTAAGAAGTACGACAGATGTGCGCTACTAGGCACTTTTGCCATCGAAAGGTCAGCTAACTTGGACTCTAGAGTTATTGCAGCAACTCCAGTCTCCAGAGAATTAGGTATCCTGATAATTAACCCACTTGAACGTGGATTGTGATGTGGCCACTCTACTTCTTAATTGCACTGTTAAGAGAGAATGTTGAGACCACAGGAAGAATGGCCTACGCTTTGTGACTTTGGAGTGTGCCTCTGCATCCACTATATAGTCCGAGTGAATCAAAGCATCACTTAAATTGTGGCAGTATGATAAGGACTTGCACATTTGTTTCTAATAATGTGTATTACCCATATTCCCATGGCAGAAAGTAAGCTTAAAGAGCTCTCTCTTTCCCTTTCTAGCCAGACGCCAACTTCTTCTCGTGACAGCTACAGTGCAAATTTCGTAGTTTCAGTATATAAAAAATCCTTTTCATTGAACTCATTGTCTGCCAATGTCCAGTCAAGGTGCAGGCCCTTACCCTGAGAGTTCAACGTGACGAGTCTAGCCTAAATCTGAAATGCTACTTAGAGGAAGCCTGCATGTGAAAATTGATGTGGGACGACACCATGGGAGGAAGGGGATTCGGAAGGTTGTGTATGGCACGCAGTGAAATTGGGAAAGAAGGGACTCAATAGCAAACATGCTAATGACCGAAATCGCAAACACTCGATGTGATTCAGTTCTATTAGACTAGTGGTGTTTACATGAGTAGGGAGCAAAACTTGTACCGAGAGATATCTAATTTACGGCCGCTTGCCATGAAGACACTTGTGCTGCTTTCACGCAACTAATTTCCGGTCTTTGCTTGTAACATCGCATCAGAAATGCCCATCCCACTGATAATTGTATGAAATTTGGATGGAAAATGCTACTGACTCTTTGGAAGAGATAGAACCGAGTATAAATCGACAATCCCGGCCATGCAGCACATAATTTGTTTCGCATACACGGTCAGTTGACAAATATATTTTGGACCAATCCATCCAAAACGGTAGAACATAGGACCACCTAGTTCTCACAGTGGTGCAAATCTAATTTTACCGAGGCTTTTCTCTTGATGCCTTTTTGAGGTTTCGAGCAATTACACACAAAGTACACACCAGCCCTCCTCTTTCGGACCCCAAAACAATCAGGTGATGTACTTAAATCTGCACAAGTTGGACTTGTCCATCCCTTGGATGACTAGGCTTATACCAAAATCAGTTTACATACAAATTACCGCTAACAGCGGTATGTCTCACAGTATGGGCGGAAAGATTCCCATATCAGTGATTTCACCCTACACGAAGTTGCTCATGTGGACATCTCAATAACAGAACAAGAAGGATGGCCCAAAGAGTACTTTTGACATCTAAAGCCAGCATAGACATTGTGCCCAGAGACTACACCCTTTGATAGGGTTCTTAAGGCATGCACATGAAACATCCACCCCCACCCAGCCCCCGAATCCTTGTCATGCCATCATGACTTGACTCAAGAACAATACCCCAATGGCATCATCCAAATAATGGTGATCCACACGCATCAGAATTGAAATATTCAAGCTACTTTTGTCCAAAACAGAACAAGTTTAAGGTTCTATTCAAACTTGAAACATAATAAAACATAAAACAGCAACGTCCTTCATCTGCCCCTACTATCTAGAATTCCACCCTGTTCATTTAAGTTTTTACCGATGATGAATACCAGGTATGCACAGATCAGGTACTAGCCAAGCTTTTAACCAAGAATGCAACAGAGCTCACGCGTCAAGATGCCATGGCCACTTCATCTTTTCCATATATACGCTGAAGTTCACGGGTTGCAGCTTGATAGGATGCTGAGAAGTGCAAGAAGGAGAAAAACTTGCGTTAGATAAATTGGAAAAGATGCTCTCATTCTACTCAAATTGAGGAAAATGCATCAACAGCAATTCCCTTGTTTGAGACCATTGTTGTATATAACTGAAAAAGTGGTGGAAGCTAATTTGGTTTTCAGTAAACATTCCAAGGTGTGCTATGATTTTATGGCTCCTTTGCAAAGGTGGTATAAGAACAAAGAGCAAGTTAAAGACATGGAACATTACTCAGGAGGATACATGTGTAATGTGCTGCGAATATCCCGAGACAATAGATCATTTGTTCATGCAGTGTACATATGCACAGGAACCACGGAAAGAGGTACTTAGCAAGTTGCAGTATCACATAATTCTGGATTCCTGGCCTGTTTTCTTACAAGAAGTAGAAGGTTCAGAGGGAAGAGTTTAAAAGCTAAGCTAAGCAAGCTAGCTGTAGCAGTCACTGTCTATGGATTATGGAAGGAAAAAAATGCAAGGATTTTATAACACAAATATGCTAGTGTGCAGGGGCATCTATATGTTATCCAACAGTGGATAAAATTTAGAGGATACAGCTGGAATAAGGCTCCAATAACAGAGAAAAACAGGGTGATATGTCAAGCATGGCAGATTGACACTCGGAGAATTCTCAAAGAATCAGCTTAGAGGAATTTTGCCACTGTCCATGTATAAGAAAATGTATGGTTTGTTGTAGTGAGCTGTAAATAGTTTGACCAATAAATGAAATACAAGGACTTTTAACCCAAAAAAAATAACTGAAAAAGTGAATCACCTTTCCAGATACTAAAGTTGTTGTGGTTGATAGGAGATCCAGTCACACTTTGAATTGCTTCAAACAGAATGTCCTGAGGAGTACTCTTCAGCTCTTGAACTACTGCGTAGATGGTCTTCCCATTCTCAAAGTAAATGTGATTGTTTGGGTGCTTGGTCTTGCAACCAGCATGACGCTCAAACTCATAAGCATTGACAGCCTTCATCAAGCAATCAGTTGGTCATAATTTATGAAACTCGGACTAAACATGCTGTAGCTTAGACAGTGTCATGGAGCAAAAGCAGTATTAGATTGCTTACATTGGAGAGCTTGCAGTCCTTGCAGCCACACAAATAACTAGTACCCTTAACAACTCCTAAAAGGTTCTTCTGCATGCATCCAAATTAACCACATTAAGAAAAATAAGCTACAATAAACCCATTTGGTAGGAAAGATAAAATAAGGCAAAACCTCCCAGACCTCGCGCCACTGGGGACCTCGCTCATGGAAACCATCCTTCTTCCAGAAAGATAAGATGTAACAACAAAAAGAAAATAAAAAACTCATCCAGCTTGGAAAAGCATAGAAAATTAAGAACCCACCTCCCATGACCAGGAAACATACTTCACAGGAACGCCATCAAGTATACCAGTCGATAACAAACTTTTGACATTTGCAGGAAAGCTGTTCGGAGAAATCTTCTTAGTTGCTTTCCCCTCCTTGTTCTTGGAAATTTTATTAGCTTTTGATGTAGCAGCAGAAGCGATACTTGAGTCTTGATTAGCATCAGTTGCAACAAAATCAATCAGGCTTGGTGCTTGGGAAGATTGGGCAGGATGTTGCCTCATTAACAACTCATGGCCGTTAATGATCCTTCCAGAGGGATCACTTGCCATGGGATCATCTTGAAAGCCTCCAAAAGATATGGCCTTATCGTAGTTCTGGCCCATTGGAGCACTGCACGAATCTCCCTTGTCCTGGGAAGTACCAGTTGAAAGCACGCCATTCTCTACCTTATCTTGGATTAGACCCATGGGAATGATATTATCATCCCCCTTAAGAGTAGGAGCCATCAGAATGAAAGCTTCAGTCTCTTTCTTGTAGGTGAAGCCCATAGAAGCGAAACTTTCATGCCCTTTGTTATTAGCATAACTCACTGAAATGATATGGTCATTCCGTTTTTCATACTGCTGATCCATTTGAATAAGATGGTTTTCACCTTTGTTGGGCTGGCCCATCAATATACTGTAGTCTCCCTTGTTATGATTTTGTCCCATCGACATGAAACTGCCATGTACGTTGCTAAAAGCATGACCATGTGAGATAAAGCTTTCATCTGCCTTAGGAAAACCAACCCCGTCATTAAGTGATGGTCCAAAGGATATGCCATTGTCACTCTTACTGGAAGCAGTCTTCAATGAGATTGTGCGGCTATCTCCCATACTGTAGGAATGTTCCATTGATGCAGACATGTTGTCAGAATCCCTTACTTGATTGACCTTAACTTTTCTAACACGATGATTAACTGAAGAATTATGCCCAGTTTGGTCCTCGAAACCCTTCATTCCAACATTCGAATTTCCACCGCCAACAGAAAATACATTACTACCAGCAAGACAGAAAGAACCAACAGAGTCATGCCCAAAAAGGCGATCAGAAAAGAACCCTGAGCCTGGTTGAAATAGGGAAGCATTTTCCTTCGAGGAGATATTCACATTTGATATTCCAGACATTGATCTGCTGTTAACCGCTCCGATTGCTTGCTTCTTGCTGCAGAATAATTCTGGTTCAGAAGCATCCATAAGCCATTGATGTGCGCGCTTAGCTTCAACTTGGGTGGAAGTATCATAAGCCATCTCTCTATCAGTTAGACACTCTGCGTCTCTTGGCATCCAAAAGCTCTTATTCTGGAAAGATCATCGAGCGTGTAAGGGTATTTGTAAGTTACTAGATCTCAAAGATGTAGCTCGGAGTAATCAAAACAAATTACGAAAGTTGATAGTCTGAAGCAGAATACTAGGTTACTATAACCAGATCAAAGTATCAACAAAATAATGACGAAGAACAAAAACTTGAAAAGCATGATAAGGATAAGTAATCAATCTATGCATGTGGCATGCCCCATCAAAGAGCGGCAAACTTATGTGAGAAAAATCGAACTTTTGAAATTCCAACTCCTAGCAAGTTATCTAGAAGGAGTCGAATTCACACTAAAAGCCTTTTAGGCCACTTCAGAGCATTACATTGACTAGATCTGGCTTTAAGAACATCAAAGACATGATAACTAACACACCACAGACGCGCACACAGCATCAATCAGATTCTAGACTAACAGAAAAAGTTCTACCTGAGATGTCCCTCAATGGTCAATCACACTTGTACCCTTTTGTGCCTTCAGAATCCTACTACAGTCAACTTCATGAAAAGATATGCTGAAAACACTCTTGTTCATAGGAAGTTGACTATGTGTATACTAAGAAGGAACATATCTGAATTGGCCTTCTAGTAATGACATGAGATTAATAAGCTATCTCATAAAGCCTGCAACTCTCTCCAAATCAGTTGAGTCTTCTCTCAGAAAAACTTCCTGTACTACTTGGTTCAGTACTGACATGGCAAGTTATTTGCCCAGGTCTCATTATACTGATGTGGTAATAATAAACTTTCCCTCAAATCCTGTAGGCTCTACAGATTAGTCAAGTGTTATCTTTGACAGCTTTATGAGAACAGCTTTAACATGCACGTGCACATTAATCTGGTAAAGCCGCCTTAAATGGTCGACAACCTAATTTGCACATAACGTAATTGGAAAAGCCTCCTTCACATGGGCAACGTATTTTACACATGACACTAGTGGAATTTCGTTTCCATTAGCATATTGGTCAGAGTTTACACTACTCAAGACCAGCAAAGACCAAAATCATATTATTAGCAAAGAAACTTCAAAATCCAGAGTGTTGAACTTAACGTTTGTACAAAATATAGGCAGGAGATCACAGGTACTAACAAAACCATCGTACTTTTCATTCTAAAGCATTTAAGAACGAAATTTTAGTGTAATTGAGTAAATAGATCCTGAATAGTTAGATTTTTTCTTGGAGAACAGCTAGAGGCGATAAGCCCCATGACGGATTCTCTTCACTTCACAACCAACCTGTTAGGTTAGCATCTACTCTTAAAGCTTAAGCTTTTAAAGGATTGCCCCAACAATGTATTTTATGGTTAACACTACGCCTCACATGCAAGCCACTGATTGCAGGTGGAGAGACAAGTCAATGAGAAAATAAATCAAGATGCAACACCACCAAGTGCACAAATAAGCAGAATACAAATTGCACTATTACAAAGAGGAGGCCGAATATGCAAACAGGAACAGTCTAACACAAGACCTTATGCAACAAGAGCTCTAATATCATGTTAAGCTGCCATCTTTCCTAAAAGATTAAGCTATTAAAGAATGGGCCCAACAATGTACATCACGCTTCAAACAACATAAATGCCATAGATCCCAAGCTAAGTTGGATTCTTCATACAGTGTCAAGGAGCCAAAGCTAAATTCCCCTGCCAGTTCAATGTTCAATCACATATTACAATCAATCATCTTCAAGAGACCACTACTTAGCACGTGTACACTACAGAGCATTTTTGTGAATTATCAATGATTCTCTGGCCTTCCTTCCGTTGATAGTTCTTAAATTCCGGAATTCATGTGCATTGATGTAGGACGTCTTAAGAAAAAGCAAAAACTAAAAGAAATTGAAAACACCTTCCTTATCTAGTTTCAAGATAAATGTATGTATAAACTACACCAACAGCATTGATAATCATGCTTTCCACAAGTATAACGGCAGAATGCTTTAAGGGAACTTTGTAAGCCGTGGCTACAACATCTGAAGATATTTCAAAAGTCGATCATAGGATTACACAAACATGTCTATTTGAGCGAAGCTCCATCAGATTAGACTGACCAACCAAACTCAAGCAGCACTTCTACTCTACTAGACTAAGTTCGGTTTTCATAAGCTTCTGCTGCAAAATCTTCACAAGGTTGTTTCCTAGTGTAATTAATTGGTTGAAGATATGTATTGATTTATTAAATGTAATTATCAATTCCAGTTCAAGCTCACAGTGTAGGAATTCAAGAAAGGTAAGGGATCGAACAAATAAGGCTTCCGTCGATTGGGCCGTTGCAACTCTGTAAAACAGTGCAGCAATTTGGGCAGCTTGTTTGGATTTTTCATGAAAGGAACTATGAATTTGCAAAGTGAAGTTTAATAATTAAAGAAGTGGTCAATAAGATCTAACTGCAAGTATAAGGAAAATCAGAAAAGCAGGAGAGTAAACTACAACCATACCTCAGATAACACTTCTATGTGCTTCTCAGAATATCACTTTAATTGGGCACTCTCTAAACACAATTGAATGGCCATATGGGGTTGATTTAACCTTATAATAAGAGAGTATTTCACAATCATAACACCAGCGGTTTCTCTTGTTGAACATGTTGCAAGAGGCACATTACATTTTGAGGCAGGTTAAATTCTGAGTTCAAACTTCGAAAGGTAACCCGTATCAACCAGATATGTTGATCATTAAAGTCGTTATCTTAGAAATCAGTTATTTCCCAATGAGATGTAAGCAATTTGGAAAAGATTTATGCTTGACACCAACAATCTTTCTTAACCGTAAAGGTATATGGTTGAAGCGATGTCTAATGTTGTGGCCAAAAATAAACATCTCTCTCAAAGAAAGTGGAGTTTTAACTTCATCATTAAAAGTGGTTAAACTGCATATAACTCGAACCATGTAAGCTCTGCAAGAGCTACTAGCACTTAAAGGACTGAGAAAACATGAAGTGGTGCAAGATGGTTATTACTATTTGGTTAACTCATTGGAGCAGTGGTGATACTTTGAGTTGTCAAGACAACTATCAGGTTCGACACAGTGGGAACCACTTAGTCTAGTAAAAAATAGTCTCTTTTGCGGTGAGGTTTGTGACTATAATCCAACAAAGCCTGTAGATAATAGGGCAACAGAGACATATACATATCACTTTGTCCAGAATAAGTATCACCTATGAAGCAAGGAAACTAAAACAAGGTACCAGTCATGCCCCAGATGTTTAGGGCAGAGGACATGCTAAAATCACGTCATCATTAATAGTACTTCTTGTAAAAAGAATTTGAGTGACTTTAGTAAGTCTTGTATATCCACCAAAAATGTTCATGGCAAGCAACTCTATTAACATAGGACTATAATGTGAATGTTATTTTTATGAAGTAGAAGAGTTAGACAGATAATATGTATATATGTGTACGTAGATATGTGGATAGGAAATGATGCATGATTGTGTGTTGCATAAACATTATGCTGATTACTCTTTCCCTGTCAGTTCCATTTGAACTCTTAATTTTTTCACGACTTCTTTCCCGCAGTAATCCTTCAATGCATGCTGAAAGATAGATATGGTGGTATAATGCAGAGTAAGCAGTGCTTCTTGGAAATACCTACTGCTGACTACGTTGAAAGATACGAAAGTACAGGAAATGCCATATGGCAAAGTGGAACGAAACAACCTCAGCTTACAAAAAAGAAAGGTCGTATCTTGACATCCAAGTTTCTGAATTATGCTTGCTGTGTTTAAGAAGTCAGGTACATGTCTAAGACATCAAGAAGAGTCGAACAAGTATTTTGAGGTACTGGTAGCTGATGGAGAGTTTTGGTTTCCGAGATTCTCACATTTCGTTGTTACGAACGGTAGCAAACTTCTGCATGTATACATCAAATTTGCAACTATTCTTTCTTGAAAATCAGCACAATTGGCTTACAAATAGGGTAAATCACACTCGGTACCCCTAAGTTTATGATTTGATACTCTTTCTACCCTTCCTTTTAAGAAATTACATTGACACCCCTTTACGCCTTGTTCTGCGTATCACATACCCCCTTTTATTATCTTCCCATATTAGCGTTTAAACAATTTGAATACCCAAAAAAAACCCTACTACCATCACCTTAATAATTCAAGCAAGCCCCAAAATCAACATCACCACAGCTTCCCCTCAATACTAATCACCACAAACACCGACACCAATACCAGCCCATTTCTTATGCTCCATCACGAGTTCCGACATATTTAGGCAGGCATGCAAGCGTCCAAGTGTTTATAGCAGTGGATCGGTTGTTGGTTGTGGGACCGTGGTGATGGGATTGATTGAGGGGTTGTCTGTTTGAAGTAAAGGAATGTAGAGTGTGGTGGGACAGTTTGCAGTGACATGTTTGTGGTGGTGGTTTCACAGCGAGTCTTGTGGTTTATGGAATTAGGTTGAAAATTTCTGAAAACTCGTTACACGTATAAGGGCAATTAAGTCGTGTTTTACTAGAAGTTTAACACCATCCACCAATATATAACAGTAGAGGGTGTGTCAATGTAATTTTCCAAGGGATAGCAAGTGTATCAGGGGTACCGAGTGTAATTTACCTAACAAATAATGTTTAACTTTTAATAGGCTAAGTTTATTTTTGGGCAGATCTCCGCATCATCGTAAGGGGAAACGCAGTTCACACCATATCATATAAAATTTGTTGTTGCAAACAAATTCATCAAATATGTCTCTTGCTCCCGCCTCCAAGCCTCTCCCACCCCGTTATGAGTGAGTATGAGCGTGCGTGCGTCGAGAGGTGCGTGGCTCGCCATGCGCCATTTGATCCACTTTTTTTCAAACATTGAGTCATGTCACCACATAAAACAGACTCTCAAGTAAATAGGTAAATCTTCAGTAAAATGGGTAAGTAATGAACAAATTAAAAAAGGGGAAGATCACAACATAAAGTTTGTTCTACTTGCTAACGTCAATCATATGAACTGTGAATTGTGATTTCCATTAACTCACCCTAGATATCCGATACGTAGCCTTAAGAATCACAAGAAAACAATCTTTCAAATTCAATAAGACAATCCAAGCTAAAATCTGCATCATTCAATCAACACATATACCAGCATTTCAAAGTAAAAAATTACGGAGCACAAAGTAAGAATGAACAAGGAATCACATTGAAATTAAATTGTCTTCAACAACAAAGCAAACCACAACAAGAACCACCATGTCAGCACTAGAACGGAAGTAAACGGCCAGAAAAATTAGCAACATGATTTCAAAAGCTATTCTACGGGTCAAAATTCGGCCCTTCAAAAGAAAAAACACATCATTCGTGTTTGATCACAACCTACCATTTCCAAGCCTGCCGTTCTGATCAAACTCGACTCACAGATTCGACTCGGCCGCAAAAACAATCGAACTCGTCCCTGCCAACAATACGCCAAAGCTCCTCCACTTCGCAACCTGCACGCCGTCGTTTCTCCTCGCCACAAGCAACACAAAAACCTACCATTTCCAGAAAAAAAATTCAAGAAGCCCAAATTTTCACTTCATTCATACGTAAAAGCAAACATGCATCGGCTACTTGAAAGTAGAGTGATCAAGTGGAAATTACCAAAAAACACAGTCGATTTAACGCGAACGTGAAGGTTTTCTCACAACTTCACCCCGACGGACGGTTAACCGGAGTGTCGCCGGAGAAAAATCCCGGCCAAAAGACAAGACGGCGCCGTTTTCAGCAGCAAAAAAGGGGAAGGGACCACAATGACATGGATGCAGTACTAGATTTGCGAGACTGAACAAGAGCTCGGAGCTATTTAACTATCGACTGTGGGTCTGATAGAGTGCGTTGTGCCGCACGCTACGGAACGGATCGAACGGTTGGAATTGGATGTAGGCGGTGGAGAGTGGTTCGGAGACGTTGATGCGGTTTTGAGATGGATGCGGGGTGCAGGGGATTGTGCAGGCCATTTTCCTATCTGGAATTTGGGCATGAAGAACAAGTGTCGCTGGGGAGGGAATAATCCACGGAGGCGGGCCCACGGGAGTAACGGAAAAGGCGGGGTTGGCAGTGCGAGAAATGCATCTGCTTGTAATTAATATAGATGTGATTTTGGCCGCGAAAGATTCGAAAATATAAGTGCAAAGGCCTGGCTACATAAATACTTTGGGCTACTTTTTATTTGTCTTCGACTAAAAAGAGTTACCACGAACGAAAAAGTCAAAAGTTTAATTGAAGAATTAAAAGTTGTCGGACCGTTACTTTGAAAACATAAGGTGATATTCTATTTGGAGCATTATACTTGATATGCCTCATTATTGTTGGATTATTTAGAAAATTATACTGACAGCTCCTTATCGTTAGATTTTGGTGGATGGCGTTCAAACTTGATTAAAATAACTCAATTGCCCTTAGTATAGGATATTCTTAAATGTTAACTCTTTTGTGAAAATCTATCTGAAAAACACGAGAATGAAAATCTGAATTCAACAAAACCCTTTAACCCACCGACACCGATCAACCACAGCAACCGTCGAGTCACCACCATCGTCGTTTGTTAAAACACCACCAAAGACCAACAACAACGAACCATCATAGACTTAGCATCACCACAGGCACACTTACCCCACCATCACAGACCAACGACAAATAGTACTACTACCCCGACTGATTCCTCCACCACTAAGAAGAATATGAAGTCCAATCCAACAAAAAAGTCAATACACCATAGCTATCGAATTGCTGCCAACACCACCATAGCCAACCAATTGACACCATCACAGCCGCCGAGTGGGTTATATTGTGTGTTCGCATGTTGCATGTGTCTATGAGTGTGCAAACTGTGTATGCGCATTTGTGCTTTGTGTGTGTGCGCGCACCCTATGTGTGTCGCGTGTGTTGAGAGAGTAGGGGTGAAAAGTCGGTGGTAAGGGGGGTCATGACCGTAGGGCCTCAATAGGTATGTGTGTGTCTATGCGTGTATGTTCGTGTGTATCATGTGTACATGTATCGGGGGGTGTGGGGGTGTATATGGGTGGATGTGGTAGGGGTAGGAGCACTGCATACGGGGGCAACCGTGGGTGCGGGTAATGGAAGCTTGATTTGGGCTTGATTTTGAGGGGTATATTTGAGTTTTCCAACAAGATGAGAAAAATAACTGGAGATGGTTATAATACATGGAACCAAATGTGAAGGAGTGTCAGTGTCATATCCTGAGTAAGAGGGGTATCGAGTGAATTAAGCCCAAAAAAAAGTACCGAGTGTAGTTTTCCTGTTATATTCCAATGTTATGTACAGTTCAACCCTAGAGTGCAATAACAGAAATAAAATGTTCTATTGGATTTTGGGTGGGGGGGGGGGGGGGGGGGGTGGGGTTAGTGACTAAACTCGAAGGATGAAAAAGTACAAAAGAATATATGGTAAAGATTTGGAGTCAACATCTCTAATATGTTTCCGTTGACATTAATTACTAATTGTTGGGAGCAAAATGCTCTACAATTGTTTTGTGTAAATCTTAACCATTATGTTTTTACTTACAACGGTAGTCCCAGAAACTAAGGAAAGCCTAGGTAGTACTGATTCAGGGCCATGCAAAGCAGTTCACAATCAACACATGCGAGTAATTGTTTATGTAATAAAGATATTTTTGTGTCATCAAACACAGTACCAAGCGCAAAATTTCGGCAACAAATCGTAGTGCTACCTTTGGCAGCAAAATAGTCTTAAAAAGTGTTATTTGTCTATTTTCTGATGTTATCTTATTAACGAGTATTTACAACATTGACAAGCTCCAAACTTTTAATATTTGTGATTATACCCCTGAATTCATCATTACAGCCAACCCGCCACCATATACTTAAGCATCATCTCTGGCAGGACGCTCGCGCGCGGATGCCCTTCCAATTTTGTTGCACCTTCATTAATTTCATCGCCTAGGTGACGATGGCGACGTATGATGGCAAATCTTAGTCGCGATAGCTAATAACTAGCAGATTTGGACATGTGTCGCGCCCTAAGTCCCAATATTCTTTTTGTGTGTATTCGCGCGCATGTGTTGTGTGCTATTGTGTGGAGGAAGACGGGGTGGCGACGGTCACGTGCAAGTTGTGGATTATTTTGTGAAGGCAGTGGTGGATTTTATGGTGAAGGTGGCGGTGCGCTAGTGGTGGTTATGTTGTGAAGGTAACAGTGGCGAAGGTGGTGGACTGCGGTGGTTGGATGTGGTGGCAGTGTTGGGTGAAGGTGATGGTGGTGGGCTGCAACGGTGGTGTATGATGGTGGGGGGGGGGGGGGGGGTCCAATCGGAAATAAATGTATTATTAAGCTTTTAAAGCATAAAATAAAGATACATCACAACTTTCAAAGCTATTTTATTGCCTTGGACAACAATATGTTCTGCTACGAAATGACCATCTTATACGGACTTGACTTCTAGACATTAGATCTCAACAGGGTCACAGATCCATGCCTAAGCAAGTGGAATCAATTCCGACAGAATCATGGACGTGTTCTTCACCAAAAAAGTCAAATAATCATAAGTTGGCATATTTAATTAACTAATAACACTCCATGCGCAGCTAATTTTATGCACTAGGTACAGTTACACGTAGCTGCTTAGTTGGTGCCAATAGCAACAATCGGAGTAGACTTGGCAAATTTTGGCCCATACCCACGGGTCCACCCAGGCCAGTTAAGAAATTGCAGGTACGAGCAGTCCAAAATGCTACCCGTTCAAATTGGACCGAAACCGGACCGTTTTTCCGGTTCGAGTAACGGGTAACCCGGTTTTACCCGTTTTTTGAGGTATATATACTCTTCCTAGTCACTCGACTCACTCAGTTTCCCTAATTCTATATTTCACTTCACATTATACAGACAACCGCCGCCTGCTCGTCTCTGGGTCTCACGTCTCACCGCCACCGCCCCTTTTCCTCCTCTGCAGACCACCGCCATTGATGGCAGTGCAGAGGCATGGACCACAGGTGACAGGACGGCAGAACTAGTCTCGGTCTCTCAAGGCTCAAGCTCACGAGTGATGGACAGTCTTAGTTCCATCTTCACAGATCGACGACAGCCAATCTTCTCCGACCGACCCCAATCGTCACAGATCGACCACCGTTGCCGATCTTCTCAAAAATTGGCAACCAGTCACTGGCATCTTTAAGTCTTTGCACCAGGGGTGGAACTACACTTGTACGAGGGGGTGCTATAGCCCCCCCCCCCCCCCTCAGATTTTGAAAAAACAAAAAATATATATAGTGTTTTTTTTCTTTTGCAACTTTCCCTTTCTCTCTCTCTCTCTCTCCTCCTCTCTCGGCTCTCACAGTCAACTCTCAATCACCGGCTCACCACGGCACGCCGGCACGGCGACACCTCTCCTCCTCTCTCGGCTCTCTCAGTCACCGCGGCACACCACACGCCGGCACCACCCACGGCCACCAGTCATCGGCTTGGCTCATCGACAGTGTAACGCACTAACGCCGGTCGCCGTGGCATCAAGTCAAGCTCTCACGATGGCACCTCTCCTCCTCTCTCGGCTCTCTCAGTCACCGTGGCACGCCGCACGCCGGCACCACCCACCGACCCACGGCCACAGGTCGTCGGCTGGGCTCATCGGTAAGGTAACGCCAGTCGCCGTCCCCCCATTCAGAAGCGTGAAGCCGGCGAAGGCCCTCCCCAGTCCGGTGGTCCCCACCCCAACTCTAGCCAGTCCCCACCCAACTCCGGCGACTCTGGCCAGATCAAATTTGGCAGATCTAGCTTAGATCTACCGTCTACAAGTCGGCGGACGAACCGAGGAAGTTTCGCCACTGCCGTTCGGCGGTCACAGCGCTTGAAATAGTGAAATTGCATATCTGACTTTGAGTTTCAGTCACCGACGACATTGCGACAACGATACCGTTTTGATTTCTGAGGACTGAGGTCAGTGTGCATTTTGAACAATTTCTTTTGCTATTGAGAATTGATTATTTGATTAATAATTTTAGGTTGTTAGTTTGTATTTGATAATTTAGATTATTAATTGATGCTTTATGGATGTTAATTGTGTATTGAGCACTTGAGATTTGAGATTGTTGATAGAGGATGAGACTCAATTGGATTTTTAACCCATTTGAGCAGTGATTATTTGATTGATAATTTTAGGTTGTGTTAATTGTGCATTTAAAAATTGAGATTATTTTCATGCTGATTATATGTTGTTAATTGTGCATTGAGCATTTGAGAATTGAGATGGTTGATGGAGGATGGGACCCAATTGAATTGAGATGTCGGATATGTGATTTAGTTGAATGGTGGATTGAAAAGTGCACTTTATTTTTGTGTCCTATTTTACTTATAAAAATATTTATCTCCTTCGATATATTTTTAGCCCCCCTGAGATGAAATCCTGGTTCCGCCACTGCTTTGCACCGATCACCACAAACATCTTCGTCACCACCACCGTTCACCATTGTCCGACGTGTTCATCACGGATTTCTTCGAGCAAGGTTAGTCACTCCTTAAACTCCTTTTTTTTATGAACACCAACTACGTTGCGATGAATGATGATGAAGTTTTCGAACTTGGGACATTGGACTGTTGAATGTTGATTAATGATTAAATGGATTCCTCATTTCCTCTGTTAGATTGAATTTTTGAGATTGTTAAAATTAAAATTGCTGAAATTCTGAAAATCGTGGTACCTCTGCATGATTAAAACATGAAATTCACTACTGTGATTGTGTTGGATTCCTATGAAATCGTGGATTTGTGGACTGTTGATTGTATGATGAAAACACTGAACTAAACACTGAAAATCTAAAAATGATGTGTGAACTGTGAAGAATATGTGAACAAGATTGACTGATTCACTAAAATAGACCACTGCACTGATAATAGGAAACATTGAAATAAAATAAACCACTGAAAAAGTTCTTGTTTCTTGCTGTTACTGTTGTAGGATTGATGGAATATGTGAACAATACTGAAAATCCTGATGTTGAGGTTGTAGACATTGACGAGGACTCTCATGTTTGTACTAATCCTGATGGTAATGAGAATGAGATTGATTCTAAGTCTTGAAGTGCAATTTGAGAGAAATTTGAAATTGTGAAGTCCGATAATAAACATAGGGCCGTATGTAGGTCGTGTAGAGAGAAAGGTTTTGCAATGGGAACCACTCCGGATGGGAAGCCATGCAAGAGTACTCACAGAACTTCAAATATGCATAAACATCTTAAGGTTTGTAATGCCTACAAGAAGAAATTCATGGATATTAAACAAATACAACTAGATTGCTCGGCGAAATTAAGGTCCAAAAAGATTTCTCAAGATGTTTATCGTGAAAAAATGGGCATTGCAATTTTGAAGCATAATTATCCTTTCTCCATTGTTGAACATGAGGGCATTAGGGAGGTTCATAGTTATTTAAATGTGGAGGTCAAGCCGTATACTCGTAATACCGCTAAAGCTGATTGCTTGAAAATTACTTTGAGGGAGAAAGAGGTACTTAAGCTTGCTTTGGCTAGAATTAGTGGTAAAATATGTCTCACAGCGGATGTTTGGACATCAATTAGATCGGAGGGGTATCTTTGCTTGAATGCACATTTTGTTGATGAAAATTGGAAATTGCATAGTAGAATCCTTAATTTTTCCCATTTTCCTCCACCGCATTCCGGTAAATTCTTGTGTGACAAAGCTTATGATTTTTTGAAGGATTGGTAAATCGAGAAAAAAGTGTTTTCAATCACTTTAGATAATGCCTCTAGTTGTGATAACATGCAAGATCATTTGAAGAACTTAATGCTAATTAACAAAGCCTTGGTGAGTAATGGGGATTATTTTCACATTCGATGTTCGGCTCATATTTTGAATCTCATTGTTCAAGATGGATTGAAAGTTGGTAGTAAGGCTATTTACAATATTAGGGAGAGCATTAAGTATGTAAAAGGATCTGAGAGTAGGTTGATAAAATTTGCCCAATGTTGTGAACAAGTTGGTGTGAGTGTGACATCTTCAATGGGTTTGCGCATGGATGTTCCCACTCGTTGGAACTCTACTTTTTTCATGCTAGAATGTGCGGTTAAATTTCGATTGGCATTTGTCAACTATTCTCTTGTTGAATCAAACTACAAGTATTGTCCGACTAATGAAGAATGGGATAGGGGGTTAGAATTGCAAAGTTTTTGGCCCTATTTGCTGTAATGACCAATCTTGTGTCTGGTACTGAGTATCCAACGGCAAACTTGTATTTTAATTCGGTGTGGAGAATTCAGTTGCACATAATCCAAGAGATGGAAAGTGAGGATCTAGTTTTGAGAAGCATGGCTACTAAAATATATCCAAAGTTCTTAAGTATTGGGAGTCTTGTAGTGTTATTGTAGCTATGACGACGGTGCTTGAATATTGTTATAATAAGATTGATGCGATAAATGGGAAAGAAAAGGAAAAGGAACTCAAAAAGAGTATCGAGAAGCTCTATCAAGAATATGTTTTCCAAAATTCCGTTGCTCCGAAGGATAAAGCTTTTGTTGGTACAAGTGACATTCCTGGGCAAGAAGATGACACCGAAGTAAGTTATTTCCTTTTCTTGTTTACATTTCTTTTCTTACTTTTTAAAATTTGTTGTTTAATTGTTTACATTAGCGGTTCTAAATATATAGGAGTACTTTAAAAAGTGACAACTTGAGGCCAAGAAGAAGTCAGACTTGGATCTTTATTTGGAGGAGCCGTCGTATGACTGCGTGGATTATGCACACTTGGATATCTTGGAGTATTGGAAATACAATCGTTCTAGGTATCCCGTTCTTTCAAACATAGAGCGTGATATCATGAGTATTCTAATAACCACAATTACTTCCGAATCATCTTTTAGTATTGGAGTAAAAGTTCTCAACAAATATCGGAGTTCATTTACTCCCGATAATGCACAAGCTTTGGTTTGCGGACGTAATTGGTTGTTTGGTTATGCAATTCAAAGTAAGTTTTTAGTTGCGAAGCATTAGAATTATAAATCTATTTATGTGTTTTGAGATTTAGTTTAACGACATTTGTTTAAATGTAGGTGAAGATCCCAAAGATAGTGAATTAGTGCTAAGTTTGCCGAGCAGTGCGAGCATGGATGGTTCGTTGGATGCAAGAAGTTTGACGGATGCCTAAAGACTTGAAGTGATGCGGATTGCGGAAGTTGAAGGAATTAGTTGAAGACTTGAAGACTTAATTGATTATTATTCATGTGATGTTTTATGTTTAAGTCAAATTGTCTAATTTTGGTCTTGGATTGTGGGTGGGCGTGGGGATGGGGCTTGATGCATGCTGGGCGTGGGGATGGGGCTTGATGCATGCTTGATGCTAACGTTCTTATTTAACATGTACTAAGTAGTAAGTACTAAGTAGTGAGTAATTAAGTAGGAGTAAGGGTTATGAATAGTTTACATAAATTGTAAAATTGAAATTAAAGTACCTTTAACAAGAAACGGAGAATCCTTTAGTACAAACAAGGGATTGAAAAAGAAGAAAATGTGCCTAATTATCAAGATGAGGTCTAAAAACAAACTGTTCATAAAAAAATAGATTGACAATTATCAAAATGGCAAAATATGGGTTTTAAAAAAAACTTGATATACTCACGGGGTAACACCCGGCCCGTCCTGATAGGATACGGGTATATGAAATAGGTACCCGAAAAAATGGGTATTTTTTTATCCGTACCCAGCCAAATTTTATCCGTACGAGACAGATTTACACGTTTGCCCGGTCTAAATCGAAGTGCCAAGGCTACGCAATACTTCTGAATTCTCTGATCCACCTTTTTGGATTCGATGACGTCTTGGTTCATTGCACTTATGGGCCACTAGCTCGACTCTGTCTGGGCTGACTTATATGGGCTCACTTAAGAGAAAAACGGGTAAAGATAGAGTCAACCGAGTCGGTTACTTGGACCTAAAGATTATGAACTACAGATTGCACGCATTGTAGCCCAAGGACCAGTAGTTAATGGTCTCTGTCCTCTAATTCGGTTGCTGATATTTCAACCTACAAGCCTTTTGAGTATTTTGCCTCATAATGCAAGGGGAGTTTGGTACTTATCGTTTTGGATAAATTTTAGCTGGCGGATGGTGAAAAGAATGCCTATGAACTCTTGTATAGCAGTAACAAATGGTTCCTAATTATGCTTGTTGGCATTTCTGTTAAGACCTTGGGCCACAATTCATAACAACATTTTTGTAACATCACTAAGCAAATGACACTAAAAACAAGGGCGTACCGCTGGGCCGGGGGGAGGGCGCTCAATATTTTTGGAATTTTTTTTAGTTTCTTAGATGATGAATAAACATATTTAAAATATTTACAAAAATTCATTATATTGTAACATTAATTTATTAATTATGATATCCTTTTTTTTTTTGTGTCTTTTACTTTTTGTGCCCAATCATAATCTTTATCTTTATCATTTTCTTGCTCTATCTTCATTCTTCTAAATCTCAAATTCTAAATCTCCACATTACAGAAAAACAAGAATAGATTAAGATTCGTTCCTTTTTTTGTTTTTTAGTTTAAATTCTTATAGTTGGTTAACTTATACGTAATTAATGCACTCATAAGATTAATAATCACATTAATAATATATTTATACAGTAAGAGTTAAGCTTTTTTCATATAAAATTAAAAATTTACTGTTGACTAATCTTAACAAGTTAAATAAATCACTATGCATAGTGAAAATATAAAATGTTAGTAGTCAAGTTGAGCAATCAATTTTATATTTAACTAATTCAATAGTGACGCTAATTATAATGTGTTTTTGATTATTCATATATTTTTTTTTGTAAACTGGAACCTTTTGAATTCTTTTATGCTAGCCATCAAATTTTTGTATGATTTTTTTGACCTCTCGATTAGACTTTCTGGATTTGCCTTGACTAAAAATATTCAACGACTATGTATTGTTGCTAAATGAGAGTTGTAGGCATCTTTCATCAACGCTTTTTTTTCTTTATGCTAAGGCTCAAATGTTAATTATCTAGAGTTGTTCAGTACGTTCAAAGGTAAACCGATATAGTTGTTAAACATCTCAATAAGATGTTTAGGGACAAAACTTGCCTCTAGGTCGAGCTATTACAACTTGAAGTGTACCATGTCAGCTGAAAATTGCATGTACGATGTACAAGGAAATGCAGCATTCATTGTACCCTTGGTCAAGGGCGACTCTACATAGTGTGTAAGGGCCGATGGCCTCTATGGACTTCTTTAACGTATAAATGGCATTGTGCATCATAAGAGTAGAAATCATGATTTTCGTGTAAAGTCAAACAGTTGCTTTTCTGATTTAGATAGGTTGGTGTCGGTCTTCAACCTCACCGACCAATTGTAATTGTTGTACGTATCACGGTCTATGATCGGACTTTGTAAAGATGTGATCGGTTTGATTGTTATTCGGCGCAAAAGTACCGTATCTTTTTGCATCATTTAGAGGATTTTTTTTAAAACTTAATATTTTGAACCTATTGATTATAAATTTCTTTACACTCTTTTGGTCGATAGAAGTTACATTTTTCGATGAGTTTTAACCTTTTAATGATAAATAAAATAATAAATTAACATGTTTAAGAATAAAAATAGTCTCTTCTTTCTTTGTTAACATATATAACGGGATAAAATTGTATCGAATCACTTTGTGCTATAATTTTTTTTTTTTACATATTTTTTTCGCTTTAGGGCCACCATAACATGTCATCAAAGAACACTTAAAGCCAGCGCGTTGCTCAAACATCTGTGTCATCTCCTCCCCTTTCTGTACAGCGGCAAGGTTTATATTCCTAATTTTGCTTATGGTTTTTTATTAAATGGATACCATTCAGGACAATCAAGCAGCTGCGGTAGCCTGGTTTTAAGCTGTAAATTACAGAAAGGAAATCATTCCAACATATACACAAACATCTTGAGTTACAATTTATCACTACAATAAAGGGCTAAATCGAATGCATTTTTTAAAAATTTCACATCAGTTATACATGAAGATTGAGTTTGAGTCTTATAAAATTGAACATACTTTTAAATTGAACATCAGTGTAATACGAAAGCGAAATTGAACATCAGGCTTTAACAACTTTTACTACTAGTAGCGATGATAAGCGGTTTATGTAATAAAGACATCAACTATCATCCTTGTATCGTGGAAATACAGAAAGCCATCTCTTCTATATGAACTGCAAGTCTATACTTACTCTCCATAAACAAATGAATAAATTGAAATAGACAAGATATGTAACAAAGGAACAATAAAAAGTCAACCACTAGGCTAGAGAACTGAAGGGTATGAAGAATCTATCGCAAGTGACAATCAACCATGGCAGCAACTTTCCCGAGCTGAAACTCCAAGCCATTCTCAAAAGGGGTCAAGTTCAAATCCAGGGATAAAACCCTCCTACAGCTATTGGATTTCTTCACGACAGGGAAGGCTTGTTTGATAGGCAAGGGCGTAGAAGGCTGGCTGATCTCGTCCGACCCGGCTCTGTGCCGTCTCATGTGACCTCCCAACGCTTGCCCTATCGCAAACTCTAGCCCACAGATGGAGCACTCGTGCGTCTTCGGTTTAGCTGGTTGCGAGCAGCTGTTCAGATGCAAGTCTTCTCCCATCAGCCTCGGCTTCTTGTGACTAGCCCTGTGGCCACCGAGCGCTTGGAACGACGGGAACTGCCGGTTACACGTCTTGCACTCGAAGACGCGACTCGGAATGCTGCTTGCGGCATCGTACTGGCCTCCCCGAGAGAGCGTCATCAAGCAGTTCGCCATGGCTGTTAAGCTATCAGCCTCTCCATCTCTGCCTCTCTTTATGCCCAAAAACACCATGACAAGATCAAATTCTAAGTAAAAAACTAGGGTTTTAGCTCGCTCTTTGGAATGTTTCAGTGTGAAGAAAAGTGGGGTTTTGTTTGAATGTTGAAGGAAATGCGAGATCCTCTACTTATAGGGTTGATAAGAAGGCGAGTATTGACAAGGAGGCGAGTATTGACTTGTTCAGTTGACTATTATCACAGACTTGATATTACGAGAATGCCCTAGCTTGTTGTGTGGGATATTGAGGTTTCATACATGGTGAGGCTGGTAATATGGGAAGATTTTGGGGGTATAAAGTGAAAATAAGAAGGTGAGAAAATGTGAGCCGTCATGGACCACGTAAGCCTGACCGACTGACTGACTCACTACTAATTTCGTAGAACTTTCAATCTTCTGGAAAAGGGGCTCTTGTGGTTTCTAGTATGAACTCGGAAAGTGACCCAGTAAAGGAAATCCCAACCCTCTTGACTAGTAATTCAGTGATTGGCGGCCTTTACTACATAACACCTCGTCATTGTAATATGTTTTTGTTTTCGTTTGAAATCATTAAGCGGTGTACGAGACGACTGGCACGAGTACCTGATCAGTCCGTCTCTTCTGGTGTGTAAAAGACATTTATATTCACACTCAGAAAGAATATCCAAAACATCTCACATAATTTTTTAATAATTTTTTTATTGTACTCCAGTTCCGTGTTCAGCAAGAAATATTGCCGCCAAAACTCGGTATTTGCATTTATTTATTGCCACTAATTGTGGGATTGGCGCTAATTAAATTGTTATATACTAGACTTGCCATCCCAGCTAAGAGTAGCAAATATTCATCGCTGAAAGGTGCATCAGAGAAGGTTGGTGTCGTAACTTCCAGTACCTTTTACTTATTAAGCTAATATCTATAGAGTTTGAATATATCAAGGGAGGAAATATTTCTTGATCCACTCCGTAAGAACTGCAATTTATACGGCCCTTTGGTATGGGAATTCAAACTGAGGACCTCGAGGTCGGCCCTTTACTATTCCATCACCCCTTGGGGTTTCTTGAACTTATCGTTAGCAAAAACAAAAGCGGAAGAGCATATAAAGAAGTGGGAATAGCATTCTCATATCATCAGCCACGAGTATCTCATAAATACCAATTATTATCCAAATATCTTTTCATGATAATCCCGAGATTTGAGAAGAGCGTCACTGCTCCATAAGCTGTTGGAGTATTTTAACAAAAAAAATTCTCTTTGTTTTCAAGATTGAAAAAGCATTGAAGTTTTGAGTAAAATTATAAAGTACTTTAGTCCCACATTGCTTGAAAATGGAAAGAGAAAATTTTCTTACATACTTAAACTTTTGTAAAGTTTTTGTCCCACATTGGCCATTGTAAAGAACTTTAAGGAGTATATAAAGTGACACTCCTTGGCCTTTAAGTAAGATGCGCTTGAGTTTAAGATTCGCACGCGCAAGGGGGAAAGGACAAGTGGGGGAGATACGAGTTTCTGAAATTTACGGATGCTCTGTGGCAGCATTCTGGCCTCTCCCCGAAGCTCGTATGGGACTATAGCATGTCTATTTATACTGCAAAATATAGCTGTTGGGCAACAGTAATATTCTTTATTACTTCCCAACAGTCACATTTTCTTTTATTACACAACAGTCATATTTTTTATTGCAGCACTTTATTTCTGAAATAAATTTCGAATTTATTTTTTGTAACAGATTTCCAACAGCTATTTTTCTTCACCTATAAAAGGAGACCTCTTCCTCACTTTTCAACACACAACTCTCAAACTCTCTTTTCTGATTTCTAAACACTTAGACTTGTGGGCATTTTGGTAAGGTATCGAGTGAAGCTTCTGCTTCATTCGTTTGTGCAGAATTACGAGTGAAGCAACAGTGAAAGCTGCGCTATTGTATCCCGGAGACGACGCGTGAATAACCTTGCTGCACCGGTGGTAATTCTCCGAAGGGGCGCGAATCGTCTTAAGAGAGCGACCTAGTCCACGCCTCAGCCAGCTATTTTATATTATATTTTTGGAATTGTTCTTGTCTATTTCTTGCAACAATTCCAACAATTTAAGACGAATTCTCGATGGCGGATTCCACCATGACTTCTGCTGCTCCTACTGCCAACTCGAATGACGTGAATAAGCCATTCCGTTTTGGTGGTCAAAACTTCAAAAGGTGGGCTAGCAAGGTATTGTTCTATCTTAAGTTGATGAAGGTAGTGTGGATTTTAACTGCCAAAAATCCAAAGAAGGTAGATACAAAAAATATGAGTGAGGAGCAGTTGGCGGAACATGAAAAGTATGCAACGAAGTGGAAAAACGATGAAGAAGATTGTCGTAATTATTTGCTCAATTGTCTTTCGGATGAGCTTTATGATTATTATTCTCATACTTACAATTCTGCCAAGAGAATGTGGAAAGCGTTGCAGCAAAAATACGACACCGAAGAAGCCGAAAAAAAGAAGTACGCATGCAGCCGTTTTTTCAACTACAAGATGTCGAAGAACGTGTCGGTTGTAGCTCAGACGCACGACCTTCAGATGATTGTACACGAAATCATCTCCGAAGGAATCAAAGTAGACGAACAAATGCAAGTGGCTGCCATCATAGACAAGTTGCCGAATTCATGGAAAGAGTTCCAAAAAGGCCTCGTCACAAGCAATCGGAACTGTCGATTGTCAATCTCATGGCACGGCTTCAAATTGAGGAGGAAGCTAGAAAGCAAGACAAGAAGAACGAAGCTCTTGCCAACAACACACATGCCAACCATGCCAATAGCCACCAAGGTAACGGTAATGCCTATGGTAATGGTGCTAAGGTAAACTTCCTAACGTCGAGTGATAGCGCTCCTAAGGGTCAAAATAATTTTCAAAGGCAAAATAATTTTTTGAATGCTAGAGGCAAGCATATGAAAAACAAAGGTTTTAAAAATCAACATTCTTCCTTTGCCTCGAAGAAGTGGAATCAAGGCCAATCTTCCAACCGTGGAAATAGCAACAAGAAAAATAAAAATTCAAATAACAATTCTAGCAACAATACTTTTGCAAATGAAGGTTTTGCAAATGGTGCATGTTTTATTTGTGGAAAACAAGGACACCATGCTAGAAATTGTCGTTATAGGAAATTCGGTTCAACGCCACAAGCTAATGTTACCGAAGAACCACTTGTTGCTATGATTTCGGAAATAAATTTGGTTGGAAGTGAAGAAGGATGGTGGGCCGACTCCGGAGCTTCAAGACATGTTTGTCATGATAAAAATTGGTTTCAAAACTATGTTCCGGTAGAAAAAGACAAGAAGGTTTTGCTTGGTGATTCTCATTCCACAAAAGTCTTAGGCATGGGAGATGTTGTTCTTAAGTTTACCTCGGGCAGAATTTTGACCCTTAAGGATGTGCTACACACTTCGGATATTAGGAAGAACTTGGTGTCCGGTTATCTCCTCAACAAGGCAGGATTCAAGCAGATTTTCGAGTCCGATCAATTTGTTCTGTCAAAGAACGATATGTTTGTTGGTAAAGGCTATGCATGTGATGGTATGTTTAAACTCAATGTTGAAATAAATAAGACTTCTACTTCCGTTTATATTGTGTCTTGTGTGAATACTTGGCATGCTCGTCTTTGTCACATAAATGGCAAATACCTTAAAGATATGAGTCATGTAGGACTTTTGCCCAAGTTGCATAATGAACTTGAGAAATGTGAATTTTGTAGCATGACCAAAATCACTAAACAACCTCACCACAAAGTCGAAAGAAATTCTGAATTATTAGAGTTAGTTCATTCAGATATATGTGAATTTGAAGGCTTTTTGACACGTGGTGGAAAAAGGTATTTTATCACTTTTATTGATAATTTTTCTAGATATTGTTATGTTTATCTCATGAAAAATAAAAGTGATGCTTTTGAAATACTTACTGTGTTTATCAAGGAAGTAGAAATTCATTTTGATAGGAAGATAAAAAGATTGAGAAGTGATAGAGGCATGGAATATGACTCCTTAGGCCTTATCACATATATCCAATCTTTAGGGATAGTTCATGAAACTACCCCTCCTTATTCGCCAGCATCTAATGGCGTGGCTGAAAGAAAAAATAGAACCTTGATCAATTTAACTAATGCCATGCTTGCTAGCTCTGGTGCACCTAAGAATCTTTGGGGCGAAGCTCTCTTGACTGCAAATTATGCCCTTAATAGAACACCTAGAAAGAAAATCCTCAAAACTCCTTATGAGTTGTGGAGAAATAGAAAACCAAATTTAGAACACCTTAGAGTTTGGGGTTGCTTAGCCTTTGTGAGGATTTCTGACCCTAAAATTCCCAAGTTGGGAATTAGAGCATCACGTTGCATTTTTGTGGGTTATGCTCTAAATAGTAAAGCTTATAGGTGTCTTGATCTTAAGAAAAATGTTGTGGTTGAATCTATGGATGTGATATTTCATGAAGATAAGTTTCCTTATAGATTCAAAGATAGTGGGGGTGAAGAAACCGAAACCATAGAATCATCCCAACCTAGTCAAGAGGCAAGTTCCTCACAACCTCTTAGCGTAAGAAACGAAGAACATAGAAGGAGCAAACGTGTAAGGGTAGAGAAAGACTTTGGCCCTGACTACCTTGTATATAATGTTGAGGGAAGTCCTATTACCCTAGAAGAAGCTTTATCTTCACCAGACTCTGACCTTTGGAAAGAAGCTATAAATGATGAAATAGAGTCTCTAATGGCTAATAGAACATGGAAGTTAGTTGACTTACCTCCGGGTTGTAAATCCATAGGTTGTAAATGGATTCTAAGGAAGAAGCTTAAACCTAATGGTACAGTTGACAAGTTTAAAGCAAGGTTGGTTGCAAAGGGGTTTAAATAACGAGAGGATATTGACTTTTTTGATACTTTCTCGCCAGTCACTAGAATAACATCCATTAGGCTTTTAACTGCTATAGCAGCAATCCATAACTTAGAGATTCACCAAATGGATGTTAAAACAGCCTTCTTAAATGGAGAACTGGAAGAAGAGATTTATATGGACCAACCAGAAGGTTATATCCAACCAGGGCATGAGAGCAATGTATGCAAGTTAACTAAATCCCTATATGGGTTGAAACAAGCTCCCAAGCAATGGCATGATAAATTCGATCAATGTGTTCTAGCTAGTGGTTTTAAAGCAAATGAAAGTGACAAATGCATCTACTATAAATCTGAAAATAGTGAGCATGTTATCATTTGCTTGTATGTGGATGATCTTTTAATTTTCGGCACTAGCATGAAAATTATTGAATTTACCAAATCTTTGTTAAAAAAGAATTTTGAAATGAAAGATTTGGGTGAAGCTGATGTGATTCTAGGTATGAAAATTACTAGAACTCGTGATGGCATATTTCTTGATCAAGCTCATTATGTTGAGAAAATTTTGAGGAAATACAAATATTTTGATTGCAAAACTGCATGCACTCCTTTTGATCCTCAAAATCATTTATATCCTACTAAGATTGATGTTGATGTTATGAATCAAAAAGAATATGCAAGTATAATTGGCAGTCTTAGATATGCTACTGATTGCACAAGGCCTGATATTGCATACGTTGTTGGTGTTCTTAGTAGATTTACAAGTAAACCTAGTCTTGAACATTGGAATGCCATGTATCGTGTTATGGGTTATCTTAAAAGAACTATTAACCATGGGTTGATGTATCAAAGGCAACCAGCTGTTCTTGAAGGTTTTAGTGATGCAGATTGGAATTCTCAATCTGGAGATTCCATGTCAACAACATGCTATGTGTTTACATTAGGTGGTGGAGCTGTATGTTGGAGATCCAAGAAGCAACAGATAATTGCCAAATCCACCATGGAAGCTGAACTAATTGCCTTGGCTTCGGCAAGTGAAGAAGCAGGTTGGCTACGAGATCTATTGTTCGAGATGCCTATGTGGGAAAAACCAGTGCCACCTGTCTTGATTCACTGTGATAGCACTGCAGCCATTGGCAGAGTGCAAAGTAAGTATTATAATGGAAAATCCAGATCAGTTAGAAGAAAACACAGTACTGTGAGATCATACCTTAGCAAAGGTGCGATCAATATTGATTATGTGAGATCAGGCGATAATCTCGCTGATCCACTTACAAAAGCTCTAGCTAGAGAAAAGATCTGGTATACATCGAGGGGGATGGGACTTAAGCCCAAGAATGTATAAGTCACCTATAAGGATACAACCTCCTAGGGACTGGAGATCCCAAGAACTAGGTAAGGAGACCAACGAATTATAGAGTGACTGGTGTTGTACATGTACTACTTTTGTCTTATGACAATGTCCCTCCCTATGGTGTAAGTACATGTTTCTCGTAACGATATTGTAGGTTGAGATTCATGGTAATCTCTTAATGAGTTCTATAGCCCATACGGGTGGGATATAATAGTTACGAGAGCATCCTTGATAGACTCACCTATATGAGTGTGGAAGTGAGGCCGCTTCCTATGAGAATTGGGCTAATTCTCTAGAGCACTCATGAAAACTGGGATAAAGCACATGGCCATAACGTGCTGGCTTATGAAGCTTGATATAGGATACCTTGAGTTTCATGTGTGTGACGTCTTCTACGTATCCTTAAGTAGCCATCGTTTCAAGACTGAGTCCACTTTGGCTCTAATACGGGAAGACTGAAACACTAAGTGAAGGTTTCAAAGCAGAGCCACTTTCACAATGCATGAGACTCTCACCTTTTGCCCACTGTCTAAGTTGTGAATTTTTTATTAAAATAAGTGGGGGATTGTTGGAGTATTTTAACAAAAAAAATTCTCTTTGTTTTCAAGATTGAAAAAGCATTGAAGTTTTGAGTAAAATTATAAAGTACTTTAGTCCCACATTGCTTGAAAATGGAAAGAGAAAATTTTCTTACATACTTAAACTTTTGTAAAGTTTTTGTCCCACATTGGCCATTGTAAAGAACTTTAAGGAGTATATAAAGTGACACTCCTTGGCCTTTAAGTAAGATGCGCTTGAGTTTAAGATTCGCACGCGCAAGGGGGAAAGGACAAGTGGGGGGGATACGAGTTTCTGAAATTTACGGATGCTCTGTGGCAGCATTCTGGCCTCTCCCCGAAGCTCGTATGGGACTATAGCATGTCTATTTATACTGCAAAATATAGCTGTTGGGCAACAGTAATATTCTTCATTACTTCCCAACAGTCACATTTTCTTTTATTACACAACAGTCATATTTTTTATTGCAGCACTTTATTTCTGAAATAAATTTCGGATTTATTTTTTGTAACAGATTTCCAACAGCTATTTTTCTTCACCTATAAAAGGAGACCTCTTCCTCACTTTTCAACACACAACTCTCAAACTCTCTTTTCTGATTTCTAAACACTTAGACTTGTGGGCATTTTGGTAAGGTATCGAGTGAAGCTTCTGCTTCATTCGTTTGTGCAGAATTACGAGTGAAGCAACAGTGAAAGCTGCGCTATTGTATCCCGGATACGACGCGTGAATAACCTTGCTGCACCGGTGGTAATTCCCCGAAGGGGCGCGAATCGTCTTAAGAGAGCGACCTAGTCCGCGCCTCAGCCAGCTATTTTATATTATATTTTTGGAATTGTTCTTGTCTATTTCTTGCAACAATTCCAACATAAGCCAAGGGCCTGTAACATGCCTCTTATTATGGTTCTATAGTTATTATTTATGTCACTAGAAGAACCGCTCTTTTTTAGTTTTCAAAAGAGGCAATGGAGACGCACCATATATGTGTTCAAATACGTCATAAGACTGCTGCGAATAAATAAGAGCGGAAAGCTGAATAATCTTCATATTCCGTACTTTCACACAAGTCACGGACAACTGGTGTTGGGTTTACGTATCGTCCACTACGTTGTGTTATCCAGTTTTCCGGTTCAAAGCAGGGTTGTTGGGCAGGTATATCTCTGTAAACAAATTGTGCCGTGGGTTGGTGATTTAAGAAATGGTTTTCTCATGCTGTGTACTTTGAACTTGGAATATGCCAATATTTAGATCTGCAACGGGTGTGGAGGAAGAAAACTGCAACTTACCAGGCTGCTGGTCAACTAGTGCCATGAGGTCTTAATTTACTCAAGCTGTAAAGAAAATCTTTTTTCTGTAAAAGTCCTTCCTCTCCCTAATTACCGTAAAACAGGTCCTTTTTATTTCCATCTGGATTTTTATTCGATTCGGGTCCTCGCTTTCTCAGCTGCCTGAGCCGACTCGGTTGATGTGCGCTTATTGATTGTCGACGTTATCATGAATTGATAAAGAGGTTGAAACTCCCTATACAAGAACTCCTTGTTGGATGGAAGGTTAACTCTATTGTTTTGGCGAAAATAAGAAGATACGCAATATGTTTGCCATAACGATAGTAATTAATCTTAAAAGTCTGGGCTGCTATCCTGGTTGTGTGAAGATACCTACAACCCCCCATATTACAATAATGAATTGTCGTGGAATGTTTTTAGTGATTTTATTTAGTGACGCTAAAAATGTGGTGTTAAGAATTGACCCTGAAAGTGTCAGTAGAAAAACTTTTAAAAATATTCAGTGACTATCAATTATCGATATGGAGGGGCTGTAAGTATTTTCCCACAATTGACGTAGCCGCAAAAAAAAAATTTCCTAATTAATGTATAACGGATTTTATCTCCGGAGTCTGCTGGCCATGGTAACATGAGCAAAAATAGCAAGAATGTTCTACATTGCAAGACGTGTATGTAGTGGCAATCTTTGCACAAGTTGATCAGCTCCAACTAGAAGCAGGTCAAACGAAAACTTCCATCACGAAGACTTCCTCCATAACGTACCAAACTGAATTTAGGGCTTTTCTTGGAGAGTTTCTAGGGATAGAAAGTTGTGCTTTGTTTGAAAAGGAGTAGGAACACTGGAAGCTGTCAATGGAGTGCTTCTTGAAGGTTTAGGTGGCAAGCATTGACTCAAAACAGTTGAATGGACATCATCATATAGTTATATTTTAAGCAAAACTGCACTTCTTTTTGGGAAAAGATTGTGAGGCGTCATGCACCCACGCACGAGTGACCGCATAGCTTAGCCACCATGAACCTTCCGAGAATCCTCCGTATTTGTAGAAATTTGCCAGTATGAACAAATTAAACCTAACATTTGACCCCCAATACCAATATTCAACACGGATTGTATAACTTGCTTTGTACTAGCTAGTGTGCCTTCTTTGTTTCACACACTCCCAAGAATGACAGCAAAGTCTTCTCATGATGCGCGCATGAGCGTGTGAGAGAGATGTCTTATCCTACGTTCAAGCAAGAAATAAAGGATAAGTTTTTGTTGCCATATAATTAAGAAAATACCTATAACACCATGTATAGCGATAATTAATATTCATTAAATACTTTTGCCGATCTTTTTAATAATACTTTCAACGACAATATTTTTAGCAGCACTTTTAGCGTCACTAAAAATATTTAAAGACAATTAGTTATAGCTATACGCGGGATTCTAGGTATCTTCCTACCATCCGGGTAGCACCAAAAGAATTTTCAGAAATAAATTGTGATCAAATAATAATAAATATGGATGATTCAAAAGTAACGATTGCTAAGATAGAAAAGCACTATGGAATGACTGAAATGAATTTTTTTTGGCTACTACTCCGGTTGAAGGAATCTTTCTCCTACCTCCTATATAGCGATAATTAATGATCACTAAATGTCTCTAGTGACTTTTATTTAATGAAACTAAAAAAATACTGATAAGAATTGTCGCTGAAAGTGTTAACAGAAAAGTCATTAAAAATATTTAACGACTATTAATTGCCAATATATGCGGAATTAGAAGAAAATTCTTACGACCAGAATAACGGCTAAAGTTTATTCATATGAAATTACCACCATATCATATATATAACTATCAAGGTGGCTAGTCAAACACTAACGCGTGGAGTTCCGGTCTCTATGAGAAAAGTATAATTAATGATTGTTTAGATTCATTCTATTTAATGCCTGTTGGTACTTCATTGGCATTCCGTGTAATGCCTGTTGGTACGTCATGTACTACAACGAAGTGTATATATAGAGATGTTGCAACGAAAGTGCCATCCGCTTTAACGGAAGTTTCAAAAGAGCTACCCTAGATTATGACTAGACAATAAGTGAAAAAAGAGTTCCTTTGTGATACCATTGAACTCAATTACACTTTTAGCGATAGAGTTTTTCGCTACGATGTTTTGGCAGTGGAAAACTTTGTGAACGTTTTAGCAATGTATTGGACTACTAGTAACGGAATTTTTTGTTGCCATAGGTTGACTTCAGATTTTTGTATCCGGTGAATTATAGTTAGACCCTGTGTACATCAAAGTGCGATTTTGACTCTCAAATGTTCAAAAATGTGTACTAAACTACTGTCACTTATGAAAGTGCACACATCAAATGATTTCTTTCAACTTAACCTTACTTTTTGGCGAGAATTGTTTGCACCCATAATCAATTTTTTTTAAGACCAAAACAACCTTTTAACGTCGTATAAGGCAAATTCATTCAAATAATTGCCAAAAATTATCCAGATTTCTCCCATTTTTGTGCTTCCTCGTTTACAAACCCTAAAACTCCGTTGGTTAAGTATTTCTTTGTATTCATTTTCATGTTTTTTTTCTGTAGTATCTTTTGGCGATCATTCTCAAACACTATTCATCGACTGTGTGCAAATGTGTAATTATATTTACCCATCCTTGAACTTATACATGTGTTTAGTTCAAATTAAATGAAGGAGTTTTTATACTTTCAATTGTTGAATTAAAAAAAATTATTATCATTTATACTTTCTGAAAAAAATACTATCTAACCCAAGTTAGTATGTGTTTTGCCTTCTTTTATAAAAAGTACCTTTCTTGCATTTTCGGAAGCATCAAAGCAAAGAATTTGGTAACCAAATAAAACGTAAAAAATTGGAAAGGGGATGCAGAGTAAGAAAAGTGGACAAGGTGTTGTCACCAAAAACAAAAAAAAAAACAATTTGAGAAAGCAGCTGAAGCTATTCCTCGACATAATTCCGTTACTAAAGAGTCCACCTGACACCACAACCGTCCATAGTCACCACCACCAACCCGATTAAAATCTCCTCTTTCTTTCCCTATGATTAACCACAATGCACAACCCATGCACAACCCATGCACATCTATCTCTAGCCACCATGTGTGGAGAGGAAAAGCCTAGCTTATCTAGGACATATGAAGCTATATATACATAACAATTTAACATTAACATCGCCCCTCAAACTTATGGTGGTAGACATGAAACCATCTTAAATTTGTAGGTTAAGGATCGGTGCTATGATTAAGGTGAGTGACGAATCTTCAGAGTATTGAGACCCAAATATAGATAGAGGAGTGAAACAGATGATCCAAGTGATGCCTAAGTGAATCAGCGGTTACTGGTGAACCCAAAGTACAGATCCAGCGACCAAGAAATTAGAGTCCTGGGGCGGTTTTCGGTGATCCTTGAGGACAGATCTAGTGACGAAGGAATTAGAGGTCCTGGGGAGGTTAGTGAACCCAGAGTACATATCCAACTACCAAGAGATTGGAGGTCCTAGGGTAGCTTCGGTGATCCTTGAGGATAGATCTAGCGACCAAGGAATTGAAAGTCCTACGGTAGTTTCTGGTGATTCGGGAGGACAAATCCAACGACTAAGGGATTAGAGGTCCTGAGGTGGTTTCTGGTGATCCATCCAACAATCGAGGGATTGGAGGTCCTGGGGTGATTTCTAGTGATCAGGGACAGATCTAACGACCAAGAGATTAGAGGTCCTTGGGTAATTGGTGTGGTAAAATGTCGAGTGACCCAAGTAAATCAAGGTCCCGGAATAAATTCTCAAAATCCCTAGCAAGATATGGTAATTAACCAAGAGACCTAAATCTTGGAATAATTTCCACTGACCCCGAGGTTGATATCCAACGACCATGGTGAATGACGGTCTTTGCATGATTGTTCAGACTATAGATCCACGTGTAATTGAAAATGGTGGATAGAAATATGTATATATAGAGAGAGCATATGAACGAATTGTGTGGAGAGGAAGGGCTTAGCTTATCTAGGACCTATGGAGCTATATATACACAACAATTTAACATTAACACATAAGAACTGCAATCTTGCCACCACAACTAACCCCCAAACATACCAACTACGACGACCATAAGTCCACCCACCTCGAACCACCATAACAAGCAATCATGCAACCAAAACCAACCCCCGAATGCACTACCTACCACCACCAAAAGTCCACCCACAAGAACCCGCATCAAGACCACTTACCACAACTAACTCATCAAACACAATATCCTCTTTTCTACGTGAAAATCTTTGGTGCAAACACCCATGGATATGAAAATCACGGCACCGACGCGAGTGGTGCACTTAGTGTTGCGCCATGTTCGCTAAATGCTTAGGTATGGTATAGTGGTCATGGTGTTGGGTTTGATAGTGGTGGTCCGGTAGTTGGTACTACTAGGTGGAGGTTGTAATGACGACATTATTGGTATCACGTTCAGCAATGGTTCGGTGGTATTGCAGTGGCAGTGGTCGAATGCTCTCATGACAGGGGTGGTTGGTAACCCTGCTGAATCATGGGGTTGATTGGAGTGGTAGAACCCTAATTGAAGTGAAAATGAGAAGTGAAGATTTTACGATTCTTAGAGTGAGTATAACGGAACTGTGAGGGTAGTTACGTTTTTTCAATAACTCAACAGTTTTGGTTAGTTTGTGCACTTTTCATTAGTGGGACTAGGTTTTGCATACATTTTTTTAACTTCAGCGGACCAGATTGCAAATTGATGTAAGTATAGGGAACTAAATTGTTTTTTCACCATTGTAACTAATTAATTCAATGCAGATAAAAAAATTTAAAAGGCGTAAGTGACTTTTTTTTTTCCAGCTCTTTTCAAGTCAAAGTTAATACTATTCAAAATAAAACTGATGAGAAGTGAGTGTGTGGCAATATATGAAAGACAAGGTTGTCCTATAAACAATGATAAGCTTTTGCAGCATTGATATTGATTTTCACAAGCAAATTTTAGATTGAATCACAATTATTTTTAAAAATTAACTTTAAACTGTTTTTAGCAAAAAATAGCTTTAAGTTATTATAGATAGTGTTTGAATATAGTTTATTGAAATCAGTTTCAATATAAAAAAATGACCAAGAAGGCAATTTAGTATTTCAATAAATGATTCTGGAAGTCTTTGCAATTAAAAAGATGGCCGGTTGATACTTTGTCTGTCGAATAAAATTATAAAAGCACGCACAATTAATACATAATTCTCGTTTTCTTGAATTATGATTTATTCAGTTTTTTAGCCTTTGAAAGTTAATTTAATTTGTTTTGTGTCCTTATCAAACACCTAATAATCTAATTAATTCATGTTTATTTAGATTTGATCATTTCATAATTAATACCAAACAGGTCCGACAGAAAAATGATATTAAAAAGAGGCACATAAATCGAAGTACTTGAAGGGGTTGAAAACTGTTCTTAGTATACTGAGGCAGATGACCTTAGCTTTTATGGTTTTACACACTTTATAGAGTTTACTTGGATACTAGTGATGGGTTCAGCTGAGATTACTTGGATACTAAGACGATAAAGCAGTAATATTCAAATGGTATTAAATGCAATTGACTTCGAGGGGTGTAGACAATGACTTAGTTCCTTTCATGACATACTACCGGTTTACATATTTATTTTTTTTATATTTTTTATTCTATTTCTCACTCCACATTTAACTCTCTACCAATTCATTTTTTTTTCTCTTTACTCACCTTCTTATATTTTTCTACTCTATTTATCTCTGCATATTTAACACTTCACTAATTTATTTTTTCTCTTCTGACATTTTTCTTCCCTCCTTTCTCTAAAAGGTAGAATGAGAAACACACAATAAATGACCAATATCTTTAATATGTATGCCAAAAAAAGAAGTGACCAAATTACGCAGAATGAAGAGAATAATTTACAGTAATGTGCCACCTCGAACGGTGCTCCATTCCATATGGTGCACTGATTCTTGTATACGGAAGTGACTCTTTCCAAATTATTGGGTGCATTTTCAAAGGTTGCTGAAACTCTTACATGTTAGGTTTGTATGATTGCACATGATACAATTTTTATTTTTTTTTGAAAAAGCAGTTAAAAAGTGTGAATAGTCACTTGGTAATTGAAAGGGTGTCTGATGGTGTAACTTAAAGTTTTTATATTAGTTTCTATAAGTTCACATCAAACTTAAAATGGTTATGTTTTTGAAGATAAGCCAAAAATGGTTATCAAACTTGTACACACACACGCGTACGGACACGTCTACTTGCATCGCGTACTCTTCATTATCTAGGAGGAAGTCTTTGACTTAGGTTGTTTTTCGAACTAATCAATATGCACCTTAGAGGATTCAATTATTTTTCACGTTTTGATGATCCTATTTGGCAAAGAGAAACTCCTTGCCCTCTTTCGCTACATAATTCAACCAAACTCATAAATAAAGTACAAAAGGAATGTTTTGGATGTAAGATTTTTTTTGAGTTTCATCCGTAATAAAGGACCTTCTACCAAAAAGAAAAAGTACAAAAAGAAACTAAATACAAGCCCCGGGTAAAAGAAGGTTAATCTCAGTTACTTTGTACGTCAGATACAAATTTTGGGAGCCACCCACCTAAGCTGAAACTCCAGATCATTTTTCAAAGAACAAATTTTGATTGATATTCAGGTTGTAAGAATATTCTTATAACCCCCTGTATAGTGATGATTAGTAATACTAAATATTTTTAGAAACTTTTTTACTAACACTTTAAGCGACAATTCTTGACGACAATTTTTTTAGCTTTACCGTATAAAAGTTACAAGAAATATTCAACGATCATTCATTGTTGCTATATGGGAGATAGCAACAATTAACGGTCTCGAGTTCAAATCCATGCGCAAAAACTCCTACTGCTTAAGAGTTTTGAAAACAGAAAAAAGACGAAACTGGTGAAATTCACTCGAGCCGGCTCTGTGCCGTCTCATGTGCCCTCCTAATGCCTGGTCAATCGACAGCGATCAAGGCCACAAATGGAGCACTCGTATATTTTTTAGGGTTACCCAGTTGCGAGTTGCGTGGATGGTTGTTCAGATGCAAGTCTTCTCCACTGATCTGCTTTGGTGTCTTGTGACTCGCCTGTGACCACCCAGCGCTTGGAAAGACGCAAACTGCCTGTTAACTGTTTTGCATCCCAGGACAAGGCTTGGATAGTTGATAGCAGCATCAAGTAGGTAGCCATGGTTGTTAAGTTGTCATTGTCCCTTCCTCTAGTTTTCTTGTGGGGATATTAGACTTGGAGTAATGTGAAACAGGATCAGGTTTGTGTGAAGAAAAGAAGAGAGCTGAACTATCGAAGTGTACAATGAGCAATGAGACTTGCATGGAGTTTTGTACGATAAAGGTTGATAAGATGGGAAGTACTGACTTTTCAGTTGACTATCAAGCTATTACGAGAAAAACTGCCCTCGTTTTTCTGATGGGAAAGGAGGTTAGAAATAATTTTGATCGCAAGACTGTGGATCCTTTGAACTTAGGCGTGGTTTGTGGGTGTGGGGGTGCAGTTTCTTGAGGTGAACTTCACCTTAGAAATGTTAATTCACGAGCTTTTAGTAGTACTTTTGGCAAGTATCACGAATTCGACACTAGAGGTGTTACTAAAAGTCTCACCAATTATTCGTCACTAAAATGGAGGAGTGTGGCTAGTAGTCTTCTAAGAAATCTGGCTAGGGTTGTGGGGCATCAAGTCGAGTAGTAAGCTAGAGCAGAGCCAACATGGATCAGCCTCCATGTGACTTGTAGCCATTGACCACCCAAATCGTGACAAACATGGATCAGCCTCCATGTGACTCGTAAGCTAGAGCAGAGCCAACCTTTAATCACCCAGTATTTTCCAGCTTCTAGATAATTTCTACTGTTTGTCAAGGCACGTTTTCTGGGTTAGAAGAATGCATTAGACGAGACACGAACGTGGAACACAAGTTAGCTCTGAATTTTGTTTACAGAACAATATAAAAAGTTCAAAAATGCTATTTAAAAGAATGTTCATGCAGCGTTTGACCATTATTTGTATTTTCAATCTTATAATATTGTTCTTTCATCCCCAATTTTTATTCCAAGTTATGAAAACTAACTGTTCGACGCTATTGAAATGAGGCATGACCGCTGAGTGTAAATTAAGAGTTTGAAGTGTCCAAGTAATCAATGACGGAGTGAAAAACTTAATTCAAGGTGGGTACCTAATAGCCAAAAAATTTTTTTGTCTAACATACCGTCGTCAATGAGTTAAACCTAACAAACTAATGAACTTTTGGTCCAAAGGGGCAAGAAACAATAACTCAAATTCAGCAATTGGAACTTCCCGATTCGTTCAGGTGGTATATTCAATTTGTTCATAGTTCCAATTTCTCAAACCCAATTACTAAAATTAGTGTATCCCAAATGCCAAATTCTGACTTCCTAATTACAACCACAACAATTGCTAACCTTTAAATCCAAAATTAAGAATCCCAACAAACCTCAACTGGAACCTATACACCCACCACCCACGAGTAGTAATTGCAATATAAAAATAAAATTTCAAAATTTTAATCTGAAATTGAGAATCCCACTAGCTGCCCTAATTCTCAATTGGGAATTGTAAGTTCTTAAAGCAGTTGTCAAATTCTAATATGAAACAAAAATGAAAGAGTTCAAGTTTAAGGAATTAGAAATTTTAATAATAAATGCCGGAAATCTAGATCTTACCTTGCTTTTAAAGTAGATGATTAGGGTTTGTGACTTTGGGTAGAGGTGATGGAGCAATCACTGTAATCAATGGAAGGATTGTGGTGGCTACGGTACTTATGATTATACGGATTGTAATGGAGAAAATTAGGTGAGATACTGATATTTTTTTTGGGAAAGAAAATATGAAGAGAGCATCATTGCATCATATATAGTGATGCCAAGGAAACTGGGTTCGTAGTTGACGTGGAGGTGCCCTAAGAAATGCAGTCCGAGTCAAATGCCAAGTAGAGTGATGTGGGACATAGCAAGGGTAGAACAAGGGTAGAGATCAAGGACTTTTCAGACAGAGCCTGAGGTGGCAGTGCTGCGAGGGCGATGGCTCACGGTGAATATACGATGAAAGTCACAGTCCGATGCTTAGGTCCAGAGTCAAGGTCCCTGTATGTTTCTCTCTAGAATTCCAGAGCTTTTGAATTCTAGAGTGAGAAAGAAAATTTTATCAAATGAGAGAAATCTGTTGAAAATGAAATCCAAAGTCCCCTATTTATAGGGAAAAGTGTGCCTGTGTCATTAAGGTGTCATCAGCTGACACGTGTCATCCCCTCGGAGTGACGTCACCAGGGGTCCAAAAATACCGGTTCTCCGTTGGACTGTCGGATCGCATATTCACTCAGCCTGCTCCTCCCAGTGTCACTTTGTTTGTCAAGAAAGACTGGCTCCCACAGTGCTGATGTGGCCTGAGAACCCTCTTGATCTAGCCAATCCACCATCCAAACCCTTGTAGAGTCCCAGAGGCCTAGCAGCAGTGGGGAAGACTCGACGCCTAACTATCAGGTGAACTAGGCACGACGCCCTCAGGAGACTTGCTCCCATTTCGGAGTGACCCATGGGTCATAGTCCCCAGGGGTGCTCATGAAGCCCCCAGTACCGAAGCACGTAGGCCAGTCACGCAGACACCCTGGGAGAGATAGTGTCTTGAAGGAGTTGCCTATCTCACGAATCGAGGTAACATCCCGGAAGAGCCGTCTACCTGGCGGAAGAGGAGTTAAAAAGCTTCCTGGCAGAGATAGCGTCTCGGAGGAGTCTCCTATTCCTACGGGATGCTGCACACTTCGAAAAGTGAGTCGAAGCATGTTCCACGACCAAGGCAAGGTACGCATGATGTGGTGAAAGGATGGACCAACACAAGGAGCGTGGTAGTGTGACAGAGAGCCAGGGGGCACAGCTGTATCAGCGACGTAATGCATGGGCGCGGGAGTGTGTATGGTACCGAGGGCATAGCTATATCAACAGCTCGGCGCGGCGCGCCATTGGTGGAGTGTGTCTAGTAATAGGGGCACGATAGTGTGATAAAGAACTAGGGGGCACGACTGTATCGAAAGAACGAAGCATGGGCCGTCGGAGTGTGTATGGTGCCGGGAGCACGGTAGTGTGACAGAAATCCAGGGGCACGGCCGTATCAACGGTGCAACGCATGGGAGCGGTAGAGTGTGTATGGAGACAGGCACCGTGATGAGGGCACATGACGCGGAGACGGAGTGCAGGCTACAGGCATCTTGGAGTCGACGCACCGGCGACAAGGGTCACTGAGATGGAGCTGGGTGACGAGGGTCACGGAGTTAGCGTGGGGGAACGGGTTACAGACGTCAGGGACGACGCAAGGCCAATGGAGAGCATGTGTTGAATGAGCGGTGGTAGGCACGCCAAACCCCATAAGGGGGAAGGTCGCCGACTCCCAAGGGGGAAGGTAGCCCACCCTCTTGAAGGGGAAAGTGGCCGACCCCTAAGGGGGAAGGTGCCAAGGAGCAAATTCACGTGATGAGTATGTCGCTTTGACCGGCTTGTGAGCGTTGAAAAATTGACTGTTGACCATGTGATGTGTCCCGCAAAACGGGACCCTTGGTGGGCCATTGGGTGTGACCAAAGTAGGTTGGGAACATATAGCAATACACTATGATGAATTGACGACGCTAGAAGAATTGAGCAATTGACAAATTGAGTAATACACTATGACTTTAACCATCCTGTCGTGATTGAATCTACCGTCTACAAGGTTATGCAAGTCGCCGAAGGTGGACCTGCTGGTGAAGGCAGTACGATCATGGCATGAGGGTGTAAGGCCAGCGAGGGGACTGAGGATACGGTGTGCTATGTGCCTCTTTCCATTACATGGCTTTTAAGTTCTAGAAATGGGGAGCCTTTGAAAATAATATAAAATAAAGAGGAATTTTTGTGTTGACTTTATGTGTGGACATTTTTTTGTTGATTTGTGTAAGTTTAGCATTTTAAATGACTAAAAAGATTTTTTTTAACTATCTTTAGAATTTTTGGATAGCTTAACATATAAAATGTCTATAATAAATCTCCTTTAAGTACTTTTACAAATTTTAGGTGGGCAATTTTTTCACTAAGAATAAAATATACCATATGAAACAAAATAATCACAAAGAAACAGGTGGGCACCGGCCCACCTTTGCCCCCCATTCCCTCCGCCACATCAAGTAACCTTACACGGTTGGTGCTACGTATATACCTATATTTTATGACTATTTGACTCTATAAATATGAGGCAGGACTGCTTAGTGTAAGTCAAGATTTTGAATGTCATAGTAACCTAGAGGTGTCAAAAGGGCCGGGCGGCCCGCGGGCTGGCCCGGCCCTCTCAATGAACAGTGACTGCCCTAAACGAATGGGCTTGGACTAGGCCAAGAAATTCCAAAAAAAAGCTCGGGTCAGGCCCGGCCCGTTTCTGGCCCAGGCTGGACCTGCCCGAGAAAAGCTCGGGTTTGCCCTGGATTTTCAGGCCCGTGCTTGGCCCAGTTTTAGGCCAGGTTCTGGCAGGCCCCACGATTTTCAAATTCTAATTTTCCCCCTTTTCCCCCCAACGGTTATATTCTCTATTATTTCACTAAATTCCACTTTAGGGAAAAACTGTTAGTCAAAATCTATACTTATTACTTAAGATCGTCTGGGGAATTAATAACTATACTCCAAATTTAAATTCTTGTAAATTTCAACTAGTTTTTAGTGGTATATTATAATAACAAAAATTCAACTTTAGTGAAAAAAGTAAAGCTTAATAGAATAAATTTCAAATAAACTGATTAGGATTTCAAAATATATGCTAAAAATTATACAAAATTAAACTAATAGTATAAATTTGAAATAAACTGATTAGAATTGAAACTTTCAAAAAATGCTACTTATAAATTATAATGTTAGTAGGCCAAAAAAGGCTTGTCAATATTACACTAAATTAACATGTATCAATCTCAACCAATTAATTTGATGTATTATTGTTGGCCATCTACGCAAATAAATTACAAGGTGATGGGAATCAAAAAAGAAAGAAAAAAATTTTTTGGGCCAGGGCCCGCCCAAGCCTGGCCCTAAGTATTGGGCCTAGGGCCTGGGCTTGGACTGAGCTCATATATACAGATTTTCAGGCCCGGCCAGGCCCGTTTTCCAGACACCAGGCCCAGCCCTTGCCTATTTTCGCTGGAGGCCCGTTGGGCTTGTGCTGGGCCGGCCCATTGACACCTTTGAGTAACCTATGGATCAGTTCGTGCTACAGATATACGAACCTTTATTTTTTACCAATTGGTATAATTGTTGTCGTTATTTTAAATTCTCGCGAGTGCATAAAATTGCTGCGTATGGTGTCAACTTTAACGCGGGGCTGTCAATATTATAGGAGTGCTCTTTTAAAAAATTACAGATAATTATTTTAGTAACATAATAGTACAAGAAAAAGTAATGCTCACGTACAACAATGATTGTCGGACGACTGGTCTACGGAGCCATAATAAGGGGAATTGAGAGGATCTTCACTGATATGTTATTGTATTTACATAATGAAACATAAATTGATATATTGAAATATTTCTTATGCATGTTAATTCATCTATCCTGCAAAAAGTGTTGGTGGCAAAATTACTACCAAGGGAATAATTGTACTAAATTGCTTTTTGATATTACCAAAGAAATGCAGCACAAAATGTTGCCAACTGATGTGCATCAGATATAATAAAAGCAGTTAGTGTTCTAACAGGTATATATGCTTATCAGTTGGTGCAACAAAGTGTTAATAGCATAAACTACCCCCAAACTTTACGGTATGGTGATAAAATCCCCTTCAAACTAAATTAATCACAAAATACTGTTATGATAGTAACACACAAGCTTGCGAACCAGGGCTTCATTGGTTTGATTGGAATTTTATTGGATGGATGGTTTGAATGGTTTGGAATTTACCTACACAAATCGAAGATATTAGGACTAATCAATGGAAGAAATCTTTTGGTGGTGTTTGTTATAGAAAAAATGGTGGTCTGTATGATGGTGATTTGGATTTAGGAGAGTGATGGTGCCGTGATGCCAACCGATGTTAGAGGGTTTGATGTTCGACAGTATTAGTGTGTGGTGGTGGTTGTGGTTATTAGTGACTATATATGGTGGTTGGCAGTATTCGTGGGCATTGGTCACTAGTGATGGTGGCGACTGTTAGTCGTTATGGTAGTTGGCGATGTTGGGAAGTTTGGTGTCTTTAGACTATAGATTAGTGTTACAATTTCACTGTAAGAGGCTTCCCTAAGAGGCATAATCTTGCAACTTAGTCTGTAGTTAGAGCCTTGGGGGAGATTTTGCCGGTGGTAAAATTGAGTGAACGAAAACCCACGAGATCAATTTCTTCCTTCGTGGTTTTAGAACTTTTGGTGTTCATCTCTCAACGATTCTGTATGGAACAACTTCATGGTAGTTGGAAGAGCCTAGTCGGTCTTTATCTAGTGATAAATATTATTCAAGTTACGCTATTTCGAAAAGTCTTCATCCTGCGAATTGTACATCAACGTGCTTGCACAGCTGTTGATAATCTTCAACTAATGAAAGTCAAAGACACAATTGCACGCATTGTATCGTTCTCTCATTTTTTGAAGTATATCCCTCCTATGTATATACGACATTGACAGTAAACAACTTAATTAAACAAACAAGCAACCCATATATGAAATTTGTGCTCATAATCCTTTACACATTTCATAGGATAAAACCCACACCCACAACCACAACCCCTCCAAAATTTTCTTTTATTGGTGTGGTCTTCAGTAGTAGGTAGGCTAGCTAGCTTACGTATGTAAAAAGGTTGCTTTGTTTGAATTAATTAATAGGGATAGATTGTTTAAAGTGAATTTGATATGTATGGTATTGTGTCACTGCGTACGGAGGTCTCTAAAATGTCAGCATCAGGTAGAAGTGATTTAACCAAATTGGATCGGGTGACAACCCCTTGTAATTGTTCCCTTGACTTCGTTACTTGGAACTTATCAGCTTTACCCAAGCAAAGTAAGCAAGTCTCTCCTTGGTTGTGGGATATTTATGTGGACAGTTTCTACTTTCTATCTTTTCTGTTTCTTTTTTTTTCCCTGAATGACAAATAGTATTCTCGGATAAATTTTCGCATCAATCGGAATATTTATGTGGGCAGTTTCTACTTTCTATCTTTTCTTTTTCTTTTCCTGAATGACAAATAGTATTCTCGAATAAATTTTGGCATCAATCAAGACGACAATTCTATATTGTTAGTAAAAGTGAGACGCGCGCATCAACTCGTTAAGGCAAAATTCTTTGTTTAAAAGTTAGGTAATTTAGCTCCAATATTAAAGTTACTTTTTATTTCGTTGATTCTAGGTCAAGGACATACTTTAACTCGTCATATCGCTTTTTAGATTAAGAATTATTTATCTTCCAAGTAGATAGATTCATATGAAGTCAATTTTGGAAAACCAAGCTTTCGAGGAATGGAAACTGCCGTTAAATTGTAGAATTGACTTTGCTGGGTTGTCATCACCTACCCATTCCGACTGGACCAATACTTGCGTGTTTAGGCATTAAAGAAAAATCATGAAATTCTTTGGAATCAAATTAAAGAGAACCCCCTCTAACTTAGAACCGTCGGTTCAGGAGTGTTCTTACTTTTTTTAGTTACGAGATAGTTTTGATTTCAACTTTTACTACGCACAAGACGAAATATGAACTGTCAAGAACGAAAAAGAATCGAATTATACACGGTGACGGAGAAAGCAGGTACCACAAGTGGGTAGGTGCCATGATTAAGAAAAATTTGGGGCAATATTAATTTGTTAGACGATTTTGCCCTCATTAGATTATACATTTCCAAAACGTGGAGGCAACTTTGGTCCTTTCAACAATATTCAAAGAAGCCAGATATAGTTCCATTGGTTCGTGTTCCTTTCTCCAAATCAATTCTTGAACCCTTTGATAATTCCAAAAGCAAAGAGTAATAAGTTTGCGTCTATGCCTCTACGGGTTGTAAATGTGGAAATTCAGGATTGGACATTAGTTGTTGAAATCGGGGATTGCAAATTTAGACCGTGCAAAGATGGTACGCCAACAAAAAAAAAAAAAGTACCCGCATATCAAAGAAATAAGTAGATCAAAGAGTCTTTCATCTTTTAGAAAAACAAAACTTTTGGTTTTATTAGTTAATTTCTTTTTGTTTGTTGACATACATCTTCGAGCTTCCCTTTTTTCTGTTCAAATTTCTTTTTGCATTCTTAAGAGAAGATTTCTAGTCTTGCAACATCTAGTATCAATATGTATTTACCTAACTTAATTATAATTTTTTTTTTTGCCGTGAACTGTTAATTTTGAACTGCATTTAGCATGGTCGAGACTTGATTGTGCAACTCAGTTGGACATAATTTATGGACGGTAATGGGGCACTGATATTAAAAAAAAAATTGACACTATGGAAAATGATGTAATTACAAGCAGTTTCAAAAGATGAGAAACGTTTATATAATCACTGTTGAAAATAAAATTTAGTTCGTTTTCGAACCTTCTTCATTTATTTCGTGGCCATCTTGTATTCTATTTCCTCTGCCACCGATCATCTAGATAATCGCAGAAGTACGTATTGAAATTTAGTTGGAGGCCTGGAGGACGTTGAATTTGTTTCCAATTCCCTCATGTTTAGGATTGTTGACATTAGGAATGTTCAATGCTTTTTATAAACGCCGAAATACGTTGGCAAAACAGCGAGAATTTTGGCAAAAACACTTTAGTTTTGCCGTCCATGGACGTCCGTCCCATAATCGGGCAAAAGACAAAACAGAAGGTTATTTTTTTGCCAAAACCCTTATTTTATTTTCCAAGTGTTAGTGCCTCAACTTGTCCATCCCATAATGGTATGGACAGAATAACAAACGCTTTTTTTTGCCAAAATCAGCCCAATTTTTTTTTTCTAAGCGCTGGTGAACTTGGAGGATTTTGGCCGCAGAGCTTTTGTCTTGCCATCCACTCCATTACGGAACGAATGTGTGTTCATAATGGGGCGGACAAAAAAGGAAAAAAAAAAACAGAAGCTGATTTGCCAAAACCCGAAGTGAAATGAGGAGAGATACTCTGACCCTCTGCTAAACCCCATAATGTACACTACACTGAATGCCTTCATCCCAAAACAACGCCGAGCTGAAACTCCAAGCCATTCTCCAAAGGGGTCAAGTTCAAATCCAAGCACAAAACCCTCCTACAGCTATTGGATTTCTTCACGAGAGGGAAGACTTGTTTGGTAGGCAAAGGCGTGGAAAGCTGGCTGATTTCGTCCGACCCGGCTCTATGGCGCCTCATGTGACCTCCCAACGCTTGCCCTATCGCAAACTCTAGCCCGCAAATGGAGCACTCGTGCGTCTTCGGTTTAGCCGGCTGCGAGAAGCTGTTCAGATTCAAGTCCTCTCCCATCAGCCTCGGCTTCTTATGACTCGCCCGGTGACCACCGAGAGCTTGGAACGACGGGAACTGCCGGTTGCATGTCTTGCACTCGAAGACGCGCCTGGGAAAGTTGGTCATGGCGGCATCATACTCGCCACCCCGAGAGAGCGTCATCAAGCAGTTCGCCATGGCTGTTATGCTATCAGCAGCCTGTCCACCATCTCTGCCTCTCTTCATGCCCAAAAACAGCATGTGAAGATCAAATCCTAGGTAAAAACTAGGGTTTTAGCTCGCTCTTTTGGATGCTTTAGTGTGAAGAAAAGTGGGGTTTTGTTTGAATGCTGAAGGAATTGGGAGATCCTCTATATATTGGGTTGATAGCGTGGCGAGTATTGACTTGTTTAGGTGACTTTTATAGCAGACTTGAAATCACGAGAATGCCCTCGCTCGTTGTGTGGGATATTGAGGTTTCATACATGGTGAGGCTGGTAATATGGGAAGAAGTTGGGGGTATAAAGTGAAAATAAGAAGGTGAGAAAATGTGAGCTGTCATGAACCACGTAAGCCTGACTGACTGACTCACTACTTATTTCGTGGAATTTTCAATCTTCTGGAAAAAGGGTTGTGGTGGTTTGTAGTGTGAACTCGGAAACTGACCTAGTAAAGGAAATCCTAACACTCTTGACTCTGAATTCCTGTGATTGGCGGCCTTTTACTACATAACACCTCATCATGCTAATATATTTATGTTTTCGTTTGAAAATATTAAGAGGTGTACGAGGCGACTTGCACGAGTGGTAGTACTAAGTCCGCCTCTTCGGTTGTTTAAAAGACATACATATTTATCCTAAGAAAGAGGACTCGAAACTTCTAAAAGCTTCGTCTTGATATGAGCGAAGTCTTACCAGTCCAGGAACGGAACCAAGTCGCTATTTTTAAGAACAATTTTTGCTATAATCGGGGCAAAGTTCCGTCATTCCCCTAAGCAAGGAGATATTGGCTCGAAAACTCAGGTAGGGTTTGAAATCTATTCCGTATCTAATTTTTCTTCAGTTTTGTAAATCAGAAAAAAAAAAAAAAAAAAAGCTTTTGGCACACAGTGTTCGTTTTTTTTTCCTTCAATTTTGAAAATCAGTTTTTAAAATAGGGTTATTTTTTAAAACTCTCATTTTAGAATTTTGAGTTTTCAGTTTTTATTTTTGTTTTGAGACCACCACCCCCTTCATCAACCCACTCTCCTCCCCCTAGCCACCGCCCGTCGCCATCGCCCACCACTGCCATCCACCTCCACCCGCCACCATCACCCGTCGGTACTGCCGCCATCCAGTTACGGCCGCCGACCACCGCCCCCTAGTCGGCCATTACCACCGCTACCGCAGACACTACCAAAGTAAAAACTCAAAATAAAAACTAGGTAATCAAATACCCAAAAGTAAAAACTCAAAATAAGAACTAGGTAATAAAACACCTATTTGTTTTTGTAAAAAAATAAAAACTAAATTGGTTATAATTTTTATTTTTTAAAAAATAAAAAATCAAAACTGAATGTGATTTAAAACGGACCCTCAGTAATATCATTTGTATACCAGCACTATTTGTGGGACCGTCGCTAAATTTTGCTTGGGTTGCCATCCCAATGAAAAGTAGGATCGGAGAAGGAAGGTGTCGTAACTTCCAATATATTTCCTCATTAAGCTAATCTTTCGAGTTTATTATCAAGGGAGGAAATATGTCTAGATTTACTCCATAATTAAGTTGCTCTTCATCTCCTCGTTTTGTTGCTCTTTAACTCCTCGTTTGCTGAAAGTTTAAAAACTATAACTCGATCAAGTGTATTTACTGCAACAAAAGGCGGGAGCGGAAGAGCATATAAACACGTGGGAAGCAGATCCTCTGTTGCTGTCACTAGGGTTATAGCAAAGATGCTGTAACTCTAGTTACAGCCGTCCGATTAAAATGGAAACACCAGAATCTGCCACGTCACGTCATATAGGTTTCTTGGAGGAGAGAGGGAGTGAAGTTTCATGGGAGCATGACAATTGATTTCAAGATGGTGATTCTTTGGAGGAGAGAGGGAGTCTTCGTCACCATGGATCGATTTCAGCACCCATGGAGAGAGATGGAGTTGTCATCAAGTGTAGATCGATTTAAGCCCCCATGGATTGTATTCGCTGGAAGGTGGAGGAGGTGTTGTTGCCGCCGGCAAATAGAATTGGAGAGAGAGACGCTGGGTTTGGAGATGGAAGATTGGGTCGGCAGAGAGGTAATGGGAAAAATAAATACATGGCTTACGTGACTTCATCTGAGCCATTACTTCCTACCTAACTCGATCGGATGGCTGTAATTGGGACTACAACCTGTCTGCCGTAACCATAGACGATCCGCATCCAAAGAAGTGAGAATAGCATTTTCATATTACCAACTATCTCATACATACGAATTATTATCCAAATATTTTTTCATGATAATCCCGAGATTTGCGGAGAGCATCACTGCTCCATAAGCCAAGGGTCTGTAACATGCCTCTTAGTACTGTTCTCTAGTTATGGTAATGGAGACGCACCATTTATGTGTTGAAATACGTCAGAAGACTGCTATGAATAAATAAGAGCGGAAAGCTCAATCTGCACTTTCACACAAGTCCCGGACAACTGGTGTTGGGTTTGCGTATCGCCACTACATTGTGTTATCCAGCTTTCTGGTTCAGAGCAGGGGTTGTTGGGCAAGCTATATCTCTGTAAATAAATTGTGCCGTGGGTTGGTGATTTGAGTAATGATTTTCTCATGCATGCTGTGTACTTTGAACTTGGAATATGCCAATATTTAGATCTGCAAAGGGTGTTGAGCAAGAAAACTGCAACTACCAGGCTGCTGGTCAGCTAGTGCCATGTGTTTTTATTCAAGCTGTAAAGAAAGCTTTTGTTCTGTAAAGTTCTTCCTCTCCCTAGTTACCGATCGAAGAACAGGTCCTTTTTTTCCTTTTTTTTCTTTCCAGCTCGATGGATGTAATTTTTATACTTGGAGTACTCGCTTTCTCAACTGCCTGACATCGCTCCATGCTGCACCAGGCTAGAGCGATGTGCTCTTATTAGTTGTCGATATTCCATGCATTGATAAAGAGGTCGAAACTCCCTATACAATAACTTCTCCTTTGATGGAGGGTTGACTACTATTTTGGCCAAAATTAGAATATGCACAATATTTAATGCCATACCTATATTAGTAAGGTAGAACAAATTTTATCTCCAGAGTAAGCCGGCTATGGTAACATGAGGCAAAACAGTAGAATGTTACACTGCAAAACGTGTATCTAGTAGTAATTTTTGTACAAGTTGATAAGCTCCAACTAGAAGTAAGTCAAGCGAAAATTGCGATCGTGAAAATTTTCTTCATGACGTACCAAATTAAATTTAGGGCTTTTCTTGGAGACTTTCTAGGGTTAGAAAAGTTGCACTTTTATTTGTTTGTAAAATAGTAGGAACACTGGAAGCTGTCAATGGAGGGCTTCTTGAAGGTTTAGGTGGCAAGCATTGACTCAAAACAGTTGAATGGACATCACATTCAGTTTAATGTTGGCAAAACTGCACTTCTTTTTGCTTCTTTTTGGAAAAAGAAGTGCAGTTAAATTTCTAGAAAGGTTTATATAATTTCACTTGAGCTTAACCACCATTAACTTTCCAAGAATCCTACAAATTTCTAGAAAAATTTGGCAGAATGAACAAACCTAAAAATTTGACCCCCAATTTCAACACGGATTGTATAACTTGGTTTTTACTACCGTGTCTTTTTTATTTCACACTCTCCCTAAAATGACAACGAAGTCTTCCCAGGGTGGGTGCGTGCGTGCGAGAGAGAGAGAGAGAGATATATGTATCATCCTACGTTCAAGTGAGAAATAATGGGAAAAAATGTCTTGCTACGAGTTGTAAGAAGATACCTACAACACCTTATACAGTGGTAATTAATAATTATTAAATATTTTTTGTGACTTCTTGACTAACACTTTTAACGGCAATTCTTAGTAGCACTTCTTTAACGTCACCAAATAGAATCACTAGAAATACTTAAAGATACTTAATTGTCGCTATATAAAAAGTTGTAACTATTTTTCTACACCCCAAATACTAGTCAAAAGCTTTTATAAAAATAAGTTGTGATCAAATAATAATAAATCTTGATGATTTAAAAGTAACACTTGCTAAAATAGGAAAGCACCATGGAATGACTGAGTTAGATAAGTATGTCTTATCCACTTTTCACGGGAAAAGTTTCCCTAGCAATGTGAAAATACCAGCATAACTACCAAGGTGGCTAGTCAAACACTCATATGTGCAGTTCTTTTCACTATGAGAAATGCGTATACATTTATATTTTTGGTGTAATACTATTTTGATATTATACTGAAACTTACTGAGGTGACAACAAGTGTCCATTATCACGATAAAAATGTAAAATAATATTCTCCACTCTTCTTAAACTTTCAGTTACCTCAAAGTCTCTCTCAGAGTCTCTTACTCTTACACTTCACCTAACTGCCATCCTCCCTCATGAGCCTATGTTCACCCTTTTTCCATCTCCATTGCAGGTTGAAATCGATATCATTCATCCCACAATTTTTTTTCCAGACACTCCACCGTAATTCTCCTTGGGTTTGCACTTATTTTGTATCGTTTGCATTTTTTGTAACTGACATAGCATCTTTGCATCTTTGCATCTTTGTTTTCATTTCATGCATCTTCTTTAACTTTTCCATTTTCTTCTCTCCATTTCTCCTTCCCTTCTCAACATTTCCCCTTCTCCCTTTACGTGGTTATACGATTGTTGTACAATTGGGCGATTGGCAATGCGTGGTGAGACTGAGGGATCGTGGGTGGCTGGCAGCGCTGGATTGTCATGCGGCGCCCTACATCGATGCCAAGTGGCGAGACTGCTCTGACGGTTGCCGTGGGTTGGCTGATCTATGGAAGCCGGAGATGAGTGGTCGAAGGTGGCCGTTGGCAGCCCTCGGCTTGCGACTGGCAGTTGCGGTTGTGTGTTGAGAAATTTTAGGCTTGATTTTAGAGATTTAATTGTAATCCTATTTGGGATTCTTTGTAAAATAGGAAATGATAAATTAAGAGCTTGATTATAGGATCTTTAGCTAAAAGATAGCTGTGAGTATACTGATATATACTCTTTGTAACAAATTCTTTCGATATTCAATTGGAAAAATATACTTTCTTCCTTCTTCTTAGTATTAGAGTTTTGATTTGACAAGGTCTTGGGTTCAATTCTTCCCGCTTGCATATCTGATCCCCTTCTGTTTATTCTATCTTGATATGTGCCCTATTTATTTTTGGCTCTTCACGTGCAATTAGGGACTTGCACGTGAGAGGGAGTATGAAAGTATGATAACAATTGTTGGGCTCATTCTCTAAAAGTTTAAACTTTTAGAACATATGGTAACTTAACATTGTGTGGTTGGCAGCCGTGAGTGGGTCGATCGATGGGGATGGACATGGGTGGTTGATAGGTGGCAGTTGGTGGCCTTGGCCGGCGAAGACCAGTAATGGCCGCTGTTAGCCATTGGCGCTTGCCGAAAATGGTGTACGACGGCGAGCAAGAAGAGTATCTGGCGGATATATAGACACTCGGGTGTGCAGTGGCATAGATTGTGACCGTAGCTTCGAGCAGTGGCCGTTGTTGGACATCGGCCCTCACGGGGAATGGTGTACGGGCCTTGACATTCAATATGGAAATTGGAGTAGCGAGGCCATAGTTAAAGCCTGAAAGAGATTGTTCTGAAGTTTAAAGAGATAAAGTAGAGCAAGCTCCAACTTGAGTCGAATTTAACTTATTCCCAAGAGATTTTATGATAAGCTCCACCTTATTTACACTGAAGTCGGGCCTATTTCATCCCTTCTCTATCAATAGGGTGACTCAATCCCATGTACATATTCAATTACAACCCAAAACAATAGGAGAATGATGCGTGAGCAATCGTGAAAAACTTTTGTTAAAGATGGCTGCTTTTGAGTTCTCCTTGCAAATCCCCAAGAATAAATTCCTTGATAACCCAAGTAAATAACAAGATCAAGCAATGGAAGAGGCTGAGGATGACATTGCTGATGAGGAGGAGGTTATTAGGGGTGCTCTAAGAAGGACGGTGATGAGGGAGAGGCAGTGAAGAATCCTTTATTTTCAGAGGTTAATTACTTTGTTTATCATGAATGTCTCCTTTATTTTCTTTTTATTTAGCCCTTAATTAGGTATTACGAGTAATGTAATGTTAAATATCTTTTCGTAATTTTTAAATATGTTCTCCTCATTTTTATCAAGTATTGCATAAGAAGTGATCAGGAGTTATATATGATAGAATCGCACACGCATCACATGTATACAGCAGTTCGTATATATAATATATATGTTGGTACTTCATGTACTACAGTCAAGTGCATAGAGTTCTAGCTGGGGAAGTGGCCATCAGCTTTATGGAAGTTTCAAAGGGGCTACCCAAGGTTATAACTAGACAATAAGTTACACAAGAATTTCTTTGTGATGCCATTGAACTAATGTTAAGCTTTTAGTGATAGAGTTTTTTGCTACAATGTTTTGCCGATGAAAATATTGTGAATGTTTCAACAATAGTATTGGACTACTAACGAGGAATTTCTAGTTGCCATAGGTTAACTTCCAATGATTTGTAACTACGGTGAATTACACTTTGACCTTCGATACTTACACTGAGGTGCGATTTGGCTCTTTGATGTTCTAAACTTGCTGTAACTCACAAAAAGTGCCTACATTCGTTTGACCTAACCTTGTTTTCAATTAAGGCGGGAATTGTTGCACCCTTTAAAGACCAAAATTCCTTTTTGACCTCGTATAAGGCAAATTCATACTTTCAAGCTATAATTCATACCGTTTTGACAACCAGGCGGGCCAGTACCTCGCAACATAACTAATTTTGTCAAGAATCAGAAAATGACTGCTCGTGGCTGTTTGGCCATTTGTAGTTTTTAGCTAAGTCAACAAACAAACTACTAGTGATGGTCGAGACACTCAAGGTTTAGCTGAGATTACTTGGATACTAAGACGATAAAACAGTAATATTCAAATAGTGGTAATTGCAATTGACTTTGATGTAGAGTAGACAGTAACTTTGTTGCTTTTATGACGTACCAACTGTTTAGAGCAAGTGCCCTCTTCTGATTGGACTTGACAAGAATAGAGATAGAAACAGGAGAAATTAATTTTAATACTTTCCCTTTCTCACATAAATTTCTTTTTTTTTTTATGAAGAACCGAATTTATTTAGATCGAGAATCAAGTTGGTAGATCTTTTAGGAGGCTGGGCACAACAAAATCCGGTGCCACATCCCTCTAATATTTCATATCATGAACAAATAGCGCTTCTTTTGCAAAAAAATGAGCAACAATGTTCCCAGTTCTCTTGACATGTAAGATTTGAACCTCTTGAAATGACTCTGCCAGTTTTTTGATTTCATCAACAATGTGACCAATCTTCGATAAATTAGCCTCCCTACTCTTCAGTGCTAATATAATGTCAGCAGCATCACCTTCCATACACAGTCGTTCGTATTCCAGTTGTTGAGCTAGCTTAAGACCATCCAAAGCAACTAATGCTCCTACCGTCATAGGACACGTCATATTGTCCACTCTCTTATACAGACCTGCAATGAAACAACCCGTTGAGTCCCTAACAATTGCTCCCAACCCAATTGCATTAATTTCCTTAAAAACTGCACGATCGAAGTTCATCTTGAGCCATCCATGATCTGGGGGGCACCAACTTACAGGAACGACCCTTTCTTACTTATTTTCATCCCACCTTGAGTTGCTTGATAGTTTTCCTTGTAGTGGTAGGCTGGGGAGTATAATTCTAGAGCATCCTTTTCAAGATTTTTATACTTTTTATCATTCCTATTCTTCCAAACCCACCAGCATATTATAATGAAAAACTCGAATTCCTCTCTCGGTAGTGTTTCATGCATATCTGTCATCCACCACATCACCAAGATATCGCATATGAAATTGCCCTTGTGTTGCAAGTTGCATAAACCCCACACTAATCTTGCGAAAGTGCAATCCCTTAGGACATGCATGAGAGTTTATATCTCCTTACCGCACATTATACAAGAATCCCCAGTAACAATATGTTTGTGCTTTAGATGATGACCTACTAGTAATGAGTCAGTGCAAGCTCGCCAAGTAAAGTTTTTTACTTTATTCGGAATTCTGCACTTCCACAAAAACTTCCATGGACATTAATACTCACATGTGCTTGTACCTGTAATGTCTCTTTCCTTGCTTGTGTGAATATTTTGATCAATCACCACTCTGTAAGCACTTTTCACTTAAAATTGTCCTTTAGGATCATAGTGCCAAATCAGCCTGTCTTCATTTCGCATTGAACCGAGAGGAAGAGATTTAATCAGTGCAGATTTGTTTGGCCAAAATATTGAATCAAGTAGTTGGTCATGCCATGTTCTACTGATTTGATCAATAAGTTCTGACACTGTTGCATTTTTATCCAATTGATTGATAGGAGATTGTATTTTGAAAGATGTTGGCGTAGGAATCCATCTATCTTTTCATATCTTGACTTTGGAGACATTTCCAATACACCATCTCGACCCTGCTTCGATCACCTTAATCCCTGTCGCAATACTCCTCCATGTATACGATGGATTACTACCATATTTATAGTTAAAGATATCGCCCTTACGAAAGTACTTGGCACTTAGTACTTTATACACCAACGAGGATCTGTTCATAATCAGTCTCCACACTTGTTTAGTAAACATTCTATAGGTATCTTTACATATTTACCTTTTTATATTTTTTTATTTATTTCTCTCTCTAGATTTAACTCTCCACCCAACTCTTTTATTCTCTTCTCATCCATCTTCTAACAATTTTTAATTATATTTTCTCTCCACATTTAACACTCTTTAATTCATTCTCTCTCTCCTACCCTACTTTCTTCTCCTCCTCTCTCTAAATGGTAGAATGGAAAATGCAGTCTCTCTCTCCAATATTCTTTATCTGTATACCAAAAAAAAAATCAATTATGTGGGACGGAAGGAGTAGCTTATAGCAACATGCCACCTTGGATGTTGTTTTATATCATATGGTGCACTGATTATTGTATATGGAAATAACTTTTTCCAAATTATTGGGTGCATTTTCAAAGGTTGTTGAAAATTTTTACACGTTAGATTTGTATGATTGTACATGACACAAATTATTTTTATGAAAAAGCAGTTAAAAAGTATGAATAGTTCTTTTTAGAATGGCAATCCAAATTAGTCAATTGGGAATTGAAAGGGTGTTTGATTGTGTAACCTAAAGTTTTTATATTAGCTTCTATATGTTAACATCGAACTTAAAATGGTTAAATTTTTTAAGATAAGCTAAAAATGGTTATCAAACTTGTACACACACACGCACGCACAGACACGTCTACTCACATCTTGTATTCTCCATTATCGAAGAGGAAATCTTTGACTTGGTTATGTTTTTCGAACAAATCAATAAGCACCTAGGATTCATTTTTTCATGTGTTGATGATCCTTATTTGGCAAAGAGAAATTCCATCCCCTATTTCGTTACATATTTCAACCAAACTCATAAATAAAGTACAAAAAGAAACTAAATACAAGCCCCAGGTAAAACGAGGTTAATCTCAGTTACTTTGTATGTCACAGGTTAATCTCAGTTACTTTGTAGGTCACATACAACTATCAACCATATGTTTAGGAGCCACCTCCTGAGTTCTCTCGCTTGCTTACGCGAAGGCTTAGAGCTGACTTCATTAATGCTAGGTCCAAAAGCTTTCGTCAAAGAAAAAAATCTAATCCAACAAAAAGATAGCATATCGAGCGCAGCCGATATGTGTCTTCCAAATCATTTTTTAAAGAACAAATTTTGGTTGCTATCTAGTAATAATTAATAGTCGCTAAATATTTTTATGAGCATTTTTTTTAATTTAGTAACACTTTCAACAACAATCTTTGACAGCAAATTTTTTAGCTTCACCTGATAAAAGTCACTAGAAATATTCAGCGACCATTATTATTGCTATGCGGGAATAGGAAGGAGATTCTTTCAACGTAGTAGCAGCCAATACTATTTCGTTTCCAAAGCTGTTAAGTTCAAAACCAAGCACAATATTCTCCTACTGCTATTGGACTTCTTCACTAGGGGGAAGCTTAAGAGTTTGGAAAACAGAAAAAGAGGAAACCGGTGAATTTCACTCGAGCCGGCTCTATGCCATCTCATGTGCCCTCCTAGCGCCTGGCCAATCGACAGCTCAAGGCCATAAATGGAGCACTCTGTATCTTAGGGTTACCCAGTGGCGAGTTGCATAGATAGTTGTTCAGATGCAAGTATTCTCTTCAATGATCTGCTTTGGCTCTTGTGACTCGCCTAGTGACCACCCAACGTTTGGAAAGACGCACATTGCCTGTCAACTGTTTTGCATCCGAGGACAAAGCTTGGAAAGTTGATAGCAGCATCAAGAAGTTAGGAATGGTTGTTAAGTTGTCATTGTCCCTTCCTCTGGTTCTCTTCATGCCTAAATATTGTTTTTGACACAGCATCAGGTTTTCTTGTGGGATATTAAAGTTGGACTAATGTGAAACAGGATCGGGTTTGTGTGAAGAAAACAAGATGTTACGAAATCGATCTAGATAAATATGTATAGAACACAATAACCAAATAAGAAAACACAAGAAATATGTGAGAACTCAAATCCATTTTGCACAAGTCAGATTTACAACACTCCCTCACGTGTATCTCTCAACTGTTTTCCTACTCAAAAAAGGACTCTTCTTTCTTTCTTTCTTTCCTACTCAAAGAAGGACTCTTTTCTCTTGCCCTTAAACTCAATACAAGACACCTTACTTATACTTGGAGAAAACAGTGATCTTCTCTTTCCAACCAATGTGGGACAAGATGTCTTATATACTAAGGGCTAAGTTGCAACCTTCTTTGAGTAACCGATGTGGGACATAAATACAAGACATATATCAACAATCTCCACCTTGGCTTGTATTAGCAAACCACTCCATGAGGAAAGTGTAATATGCCTTCAATACCTTCTTCAGGTACTCCACCTTGCATCCCCTTTAAAGGTAGGGATATACTCCACCTTGAACTCAACAAGAAAGAAGATGAATCGAGCTCAAACAATGTTTGAACTTCTCTGTCGTGACTGTTTTCTCGAGCATATCAGCAGCGTTGTCATTAGTGTGAACCTTGTGCATGAAAATTTGTTTAGAATTAATCCATTCCTGGACTCTATGATAACGTACATCAATATGCTTGGTCCTTGCATGAAAAAACTGATTCTTTGCCAAATCCAATGCACTCTGACTATCACACTGTAACAAAACACCACGCTGCTTGAAGCCAAGCTCCTCTACCAGTCCCTTTAACAATTATGCCTCCTTAGCTGCCTCTGTCAATGCCATGTACTCTGCCTCCGTAGTTGACAATGCTGTCATAGACTGTAACACTGATTTCCAACATATCGGCCCTCCTTAGAATGTAAAAATATATCCAGTCGTGGACCTCCTGGAATCCAAGTCCCAGCATAATCAGAATCCACAAAGCCAGAGACCTCACCTTTTGTCCCATCATGATCAAACATAACGCCAAAGTTGGTCAAACCTGCTAGATAACGAAAGATCCATTTTACTGCATCCCAATGCTTCTTTCCTGGATTTCCCATATACCTGCTGACCATACTAACTGCATGTGAGATATCAGGTCTAGTACACACCATGGCATACATAAGACAACCAACTGCATTTGCATACGGTACTCGAGACATATACTCAACATCTTCTTCTGTACTAGGACAAAGTCGTGAGGATAACTGAAAATGAGCTCCCAATGGTGTACTAACTGGTTTAGCATTGAGCATACTAAACCTCTCCAGTACCTTTTCAACATAACTTTTCTGAGTTACCCATAACTTTCCTGCCTTTCGATCTCTATGAATCTCCATACCAAGGATCTTTTTCGAAGAACCAAGATATTCATATCAAACTCCCTGCTCAATAATTTCTTCAAGTGCAGAATATGAGACTTACCCTTCACAGCAATCAACATATCATCCACATATAATGTGAGCAACAACAGTGAACCATCATTAAGGACTCGATAATACACACAACAATCATACTCACAGCCAGAGTACCACTGTCGAGGAGACTGCTTTAAACCATATAAGGACTTTTTCAGCTTGCACACATAGTCCTTCTTCCCAGGTTCAATAAATCCCTCGGGTTGCTGCATGTAGATCCTCTCCTCCAAATCACCATGAAGGAAAGCTGTCTTCACATCAAGCTGCTCCAACTCCATATTCTGCACTGCTATAATGGACAATATCAATCGGATAGAAGTATGCTTCACTACTGGAGAAAAGATCTCATTATAATCAATTCCCTCCTTTTGCCACCAGTCTTGCCTTGTACTTATGATCTTCCTTTTTCCTGTAAACCCACTTACATCCAATAGTCTTCACACCCTTTGGAAGTTTAACCAATTCCCAAGTCTGATTCTTCCGTAGAGATTCCATCTCCTCATCCATTGCTGTCAACCACAAGTTTCCATCCTCTGCCTTGACAGTCTCGTTGTAACTGGTAGGATCTCCACTTCCCACGATTAGTGCAAATGAGACCAAGTCCTCAAAACCATACCTTTGAGTTGGTTTCTTAGTACGTGGCTTTCTATCTCTGACTAGATTCCAAGAATCACTAGGATGCTCCTCTTGATCCTCTAAAAATGGCTTATCTATAGATCCATCTGTAGACTCATTAGCTGATTTTGTCCTCTGCTCATGCAACTCTATCTCCACTGTGTGACCCTGCCTCTCGCTAGAAGTTGCATTCGTATTCAACAATTGTGCTTCATTCAATACCACATCTTTACTAATCACCTTCTTCTTGGCCACTGGATCCCATAACCTGTATCCTTTTACTCCTTCCTCATACCCAAGGAATATACATTCTTTTGACTTAGGATCAAGTTTGGATCGTTCTTCATTCTGAAGATGAACATACGCAAGACAACTAAAAATTCTCATTGCAGAAAAATTAACTTGTTTACCAGACCATACCTCTTCGAGAAATTGGTGATTAATGGCAGATGATGGAGAACGGTTGATCAAATAACAAGCTGTGTTAACAACTTCAGCCCAGAAACTCTTAGGCAAATCTGCATTCAACCTCATGCATCTAGCTAGCTCCAGTAAGGTTATGTTCATCCTTTCGGCAGCTCCATTCTGCTCTGGAGTCCTCTTCACTGAAAAGTGTCTGATGATACCCTTATCCTTGCAGAACTGCAGAAACTCCTCATCCTTGTATTCCATGCCATTATCTGATCTGAAGTACTTAAGCTTCTTACCCGTCTAATTTTCAACTCTAGCCTTCCACTGCTTAAACACGTTGAAAACTTCAGGCTTGTGCTTCATAAAGTACACCCATACCTTTCTTGAGAAATCATCTATAAACGTAACAAAGTAACGAGCTCCCCCATTTGAGATATGCTTGATTGGTCCCCAAATATCCGAATGTATATAGTCTAGAACCCCTTTACTAGTATGAGAAGATACTTTAAAACTAACTCGTTTCTGCTTCCCAAAAACACAAAATTTGCAGAAGTCCAGCTTGCATGATTTCACTCCCTGCAGTAACTTGCATTTGTGAAGTTCCAGCATACCTCCCTCGCTCAAGTGTCCCAGCCGTTTGTGCCATAACTCAGAGTTATCATTGCTAGAACTTGCATGAGTTGATACTGAAGCTCCACCTACAACTGTGTTCCCTATCAGTTTATACAAATTTCCAGTTTTCTGACCTTTCATTATCACCATCGCACCTTTGCTGACTTTCATGACTCCACCTTTTATAGATATACTACAATCTATAGAATCAAGTGTGCCAAGGAAATCAAATTCTTCTTCAAGTCAGGTATGTACCTTACATCACCCAGGGTTCTCACAATCCCATCAAACATTTTAATTTTAATGGTACCTATCCCATGACTTTACAAACATCGTCATTACCCATTAACACTGTACCACCGTCACATGGAGTAAGACAATCAAACCATTCCTTATGTGGGCACATATGAAACGAACATGCAAAGTCAATAAACCATTCTGTAAAAAAAATGTTGTCTCTAACTAATAAGAGATTACCTCCTTGCTGCTCAACCGAGGAAACCAAGTAGAGATCACCATCGCTGCTTTTATCATCTTCTTCAGCAACATTAGCATTGTTCACATGTTTATTTCCATTTTTCTTCTCCTTCCTTTCTTGACACTTTCTTGCAATGTGACCAATCTCTTTACAATACCAGCATTCAATACTGTACTTGTCCTGCTTTCCACGAGACTTAGACCTGTCTTTTCCATGTCCTAGATTTCTGCTTCTAGATCGACCTCTGCCTTTTCCATGACCATTCTTATTTTTAGACCTTACCACCAGACCTTCGACTTGACTGCTTGAACTCGTCCCATTAACTCTGCTCGAGTCCATAAGAGCCGACATAACATCATCAACAAGCAATGTCTCCTTCCCAATAAGCAAAGTAGTCTTCAAGGTCTCATATGATTTTGGAAGTGAAGATAACAACAAAATTGCCTGATCTTCCTCCTTGAGTTTAACATATATACTCGACAATTGGGACACCAACCGGTTAAATTCTGATATATGATCACCCAGATCTGAACCTTCATCCATCTGTAACTGGTACAGATCTTTCTTCAGATATAACCGATTTGACAAAGATTTTGACATATATATCTTCTCCAATTTTCTGCCACAGAGCTGTTAGAGAAGTCTCTGTCAAAACCTGATACTTAACCTTCGGGGCTAGATTCAATCGTATTGTAGATACAGCCTTAGCCTGTAATTCCTCCCAATCGTCCTGATCCATTGACTCAGGCTTATTCCCCAACAAAGGCTTGAGCAATCCTTGCTGCACAAGGATATCCTTCACCGTGCTCTGCCATATGCCAAAATTCGTCTTCCCATCGAATTGTTCACAGGCATACTTCATGGTCGTGTTGTTCGACATATTTATCCTCTCAAATTGATTTCAATTTTGCCAAAAAAATAAACTTGGAAGCTCTTGATACCACTTGTTACGAAATCAATCTAGATAAATATGTATAGAACACGATAACCAAATAAGAAAACACAAGAAATATGAGAGAACTCGAATCCACTTTGCACAAGTCAGATTTACAACGCTCCCTCACGTGTACCTCTCAACTGTTTTTCTACTCAAAGAAGGACTCTTCTTTCTTTCTTTCCTACTCAAAGAAAGACTCTCTTCTCTTGCCCTTAAACACAATACAAGACACCTTACTTATACTTAGAGAAAGCAGTATTTCCAACCAATGTGGGACAAGATGTCTTATATACTAAGGGCCAGGTTGCAACCTTCTTTGAGTAACCGATGTGGGACATAAATACAAGATATATATCAACACAAGACAGCTGAACTATCCAAGTCTACTACAACGAGCAAAAAGTCTTGCATACAACATACTGACTTTTCAGTTAACTATCATGCTATTATGAGAAAACAACCCTTGTTTTTCTGATGGTAAAGGAAGTTTGAAAAAATTTTGACCGCAACATAAATTGATATATTGAAATATTTCTTACGCATGTTAATTCATCCGTCCTGCAAAAAGTGTTGGTGGCAAAATTATTACCAAGGAAATTGTACTAAATTGCTTTTTGATATTACCAAAGAAATGCAGCACAAAATGTTGCCAACTGATGTGCATCAGATATAATAGCAGTTAGTGTTCTAACAGGTATATATGCTTATCAGTTGGTACAACAAAGTGTTAATAGCATAAACTACCCCCAAACTTTACGGCGTGGTGATAAAATCCCCTTCAAACTAAATTAATCACAAAATACTGTTATGACAGTAACACACAAGCTTGAGAACCAGGGCTCTATTGGTTTGATTGGAATTTTATTGGATGGATGGTTTGAATGGTTTGGAATTTACCTACGCAAATCAAAGATATTAGGACTAATCAATAGAAGAAATCTTTTGGTCATGTTTATTGTAGAAAAAATGGTGATATGTATGATGGTAATTGGATTTAGTAGAGTGATGGTGCCGTGATGACAACCGATGTTAGAGGGTTTGGTGTTCGACAATATTGGTGTGTGGTGGTGGTTGTGGTTATTAGTGGCTATATATGGTGGTTGGCGGTATTCGTGGGCGTTGGTCACTTGTGGTGGTGGCGACTGTTAGTGGTTATATTAGTTGGCGGTGTTGACAAGTTTGGTGTCTTTAGACTATAGATTAGTGTTACAATTTCACTGTAAGAGGCTTCCCTAAGAGGCATAATTTTGCAACTAAGTCTGTAGTTAGAGCCTTGAGGGAGATTTTGCCGGTGGTAAAATTGAGTGAACGAAAACCCGCGAGATCAATTTCTTCGCTTTGTGGTTTTAGAACTTTTGGTGTTCATCTCTCAACGATTCTGTATGGAACAACTTCATGGTAGTTGGAAGAGCCTAGTCGGTCTTTATCCAGTGATTAATATTATTCAAGTTACGCTACTTCGAAAAGTCTTCATCATGTGAATTGTACATCAACGTGCTTGTACAATTGTTGATAATCTTCAACTAATGAAAGTCAAAGACACAATTGCACGTATTGTATCGTCTCCCATTTTTTGAAGTATATCCCTCCTATGTATATATGACATTGACGGTAAACAACTTAATTAAACAAACAAGCAACCGATATATGAAATTCTTACTTATAATCCTTTACGCATTTCATAGGATAAAACCCACAACCACAACCGTGACCGCATCCCCCCTCCTCCCTCCAATTTTTTCTTTTATTGTTGTAGCCTTCAGTAGTAGCTAGGCTAGCTAGCTTATATTTGTGGAAAGGTTGCTTTGGTCGAATTAATTAATAGGGATAGATTGTTTAAAGTGAATTTGATATGTATGGTATTGTGTCACTGCGTACGGAGGCCTCTAAAATGTCAGCATCAGGTAGGAGTATTTAATCAAATTGGATTTGGATGACAACCACATGTAATTCTTCCCTTGACTTCGTTACTTGGAACTTATCAGCCTACCCAAGCAAAGTAAGCAAGTCTCTCCTTGGTTGTGGAATATTTATGTGGACAGCTTCTATTTTTTCTTTCTTTTGTCTGAATGATAAATATTCGCGGGTTAACTTTGACATCAATCAAGGCGACAATTTCTATATTATTAGTAGGCGTGAGACGTGCGCATCAACTAGTTAAGGCAAAATTCTTCGTTTAAAAGTTAGCTAATTTAGCTCCAATATCAAAGTTACTGTTTATTCGGTTGATTCTATGTCAAGGACATACTTTAACTCGTCATAGCTTTCTAGATTAAGAATTATTTGTTCAACTTTGAACATTGGAGCATCTTCCAAGGAGATAGATACATATGAAGTCAAGTCAGGAAAACCAAGATTTCCAGGAATGGAAACTGCCGTTAAATTATAGAATGGACTTTGTTGGGTCGTCATCACCTACCCATTTCGGCTGGGACCAATACTTGCATGTTTAAGTGTTAAAGAAAAATCGTTAAATTCTTTGGAATCAAATTAAAGAGAATCCCCTCTAACTTAGAACCGTCGGTTCGGGGGTATTCTGACTTTTTTAGCTACGAGATGGTTTTGGTTTCAACTTATGCTACGCACAAAATGAACTATAAACTGTCAAGAATAAAAAAAAAAAATTATACACAGAGGCGGAAGAAACATGTGGCACAAGTGGGTAGGTGACATGCTTAAGAAAAATTTTGTGCGAATATTAAGATGTTAGACAATTTTGCCCTCATTAGGTTATGCATTTCCAAAACGTGGAGGCACCTTTTGGTCTTTTCAACAATATTCAAAGAAGCCAGGTATGGTTTTTGTTCCATAGGTTTGTGTTCCTTTCTCCAAAAGTAAAGAGTAATAAGTTTGGGTCTATGCCTCTATGGGTTGTAAATGTGGAAATTAGTTGTTGAATTGGGGATTGCGAATTCAGACCGTGCAAAAAAGGTACCCAAAAAAAAAAAAGGGCCACATATCTAAGAAATAAGTAGATCAAATAGTCTTTCATCTTTTAGTAAAACTGAACTTTTTGTTTTATTAGTTATTTTATTTTTCTGTTCAAATTTCTTTTTGCAATCTTAAGAGAAGATTTCTAGTCTCGCATCATCTAGTATCAATACATTTCAACTTTATTTTTTTTATTTTTTTTTTTGCTTTGAATTGTTAATTTTGAACTTTAATTTTGAATTGTTGATTGTGCAACTCAGTTGGAGATAATTTATGGACGGTAGTGGGGACACTGATATAAAGAAAAAGAAAAAAAGAAGAAATTTGACACTATGGAAATGATGTAATTACAAGCAGTTTCAAAAGATGAGAAACATTTATATAATTTCACTGTTGAAAATAAAAATTAGTTAGTTTATGAACCTTCTTTATTCATTTTGTGGCCATCTTGTAATCTATTTCCTCCGTCGCCGACCATCTAGATAACCGCAGAAGTACGTACTGACATTTAGCTGGAGGCGTGGAGCACGTTGAATTTGTTTCCAATTCCCCCATTTTTAGAATTAGAATTATCATCTTTAGAAATGTTCAATGCTTTTATAAACGCCAAAACACGTTGGTAAAACAACGAGAATTTTGGGAAAAAAAGGTATGTGTTTGCCGTCCATGGACGTCCGCCCTCTAATCGGACAAAAGATAAAATAGAAGGTTCTTTTTGCCAAAATCCTTGTTTTTTTTTTTTGGCTTAAATCAGCGGATTTTTTTTTGGAAGTATTGGCGCCTCAACTTGAAGGGTTTTGGCAAAAGAGCTTTTGTCTTGCCATCCACTCCATTATGGAACAAACGTCTGTTTATAATGGGGCGGACAAAAAAAAAACAGAAGCTGATTTGCCAAAATCCTCATTATTTTTCGAGGTGAAATGAGGATTTTGGCAAATCATGAGGATTTGCCAAAAAAACAGAAGCTGATTTGCAACTACACTGAATGCCTTTATCAAAAACAACGCCTAATTGATCTATTACATTATGATGAAATGGCAAATTCCCACTTATGACTGGATATAAGCAACTCGTTGTAAAAGTAGACCTAACAAAAAGTAACCCGGACCCGTGGGTCTACCTGTACCCGGTCAAAAAACTCAGGTAGGGGTACATAATTTGGAGACCCGCTGAAAATGGACCCGTACCCTACCGACCCGTATTATCCGGATCGGTTTGGGTAGGTTACGGGGTACCCGAATTTACCCAGTTATATGAGTATATATATAGCTTTTAGGGTTACACTTCTCATTCTCTTCTCTTCTCACTTCCGGCCCCCGCCTCTCAAGTCTCTCAAGACTCTCATCCTCACAGATCCCCTCTCTCAAGTCCTTCTCTTTCACAAATCTACTACGGTCACGGCCACCCTACTCCACCCATGGCACCACATCGTTCAATCACTCCCAGATGTACCACATCTCCGCTGCCACCGGTCGTCGCCCATCGGTCATCCCATCACCCATCAGTCATCCCGTCGAGCCATCGTCACCCATCGGTCATCCCGTCGCGTTGCCACCGCCGATCCGTCACCTTGTCTCCCAATCGCCACCGATCCGTCATTCCGTCGCCCAGTTGCCACCGATTGGTTACTCCGTCGCCTTTTGGTTGTTTGTTCAGAAATGGTTTAGATTTATTTTTTTTTTCTGATTGAAAGATGTTAAAAAAATTGTTTTTTTTTTTATTGAAAGATGTTCAGATTGATGTGTAAATTGTTGCGTAGTGAATTGATGGAGAAAGATTGAATTATCTGATTGTTTGAGGTCAAAATACGTCTAGTTAGTAGATTTTTAAAATCTGTTTATTCCAAAAACAATTAATCAGGAAATATGTGGTTTACCCGTGGGTAACACCCTACCCGCAAGGGTAAGGTACGGGTTCTCAAGAAGTCTACCCGAAAAAATCCGGGTAAAATATGCTCAACCCGTTTTTACCCGGACCCGGCCGAATTTTAGCCATATCCGGCGGGTATACCCGTTTGCCAGGTCTATGTAAAAGGCCCAACACAGGCAACTTGATCTATTTGCCTCGACTGATCGAAAGAACGTCACAGATTTTTACCCTGACTTAACGTGCTCAATACCGAGTTATATGGACTCACTACAAGTGTTCGAGTCAAATACATATCTAAGTATCAGATTTGCCTAACTTTCAAAACCCAAGACACGGACACACGGTAAAATATATCTATCTATTACTATTTTTCAGTTAATCCTAAGGCAAAATGGTGCTTTTAGTGAGGCACATTGTTATAATTGAAATCTTATCTCATATCAAAGCAATATTGAATTAAAAGAAACACTTTAAGATGTTGTTCTTAGTGGCATATCCTTAGAGGATGTTGTTCTTAGTAGCATATCCTTAGAGATGTGTCGGACACATATCTCATTCCCATGTCCAGGTGTCGAGTGTCCGACACGGGTACTTTACGCATTTTGAAGAATCCACGTAACATAACTCAAGACCAAATAATGTCACATTATTTGCTCGTTTGTGAACAACTCACAAATAGGAAACCATGAATGAAGTATGTGAAATTGCCCTTCTGTACATTTTCCCGTGCCAGGCAACCCCGGACCTCTTCTGTCTTCCAGTTCTAGCTTGTGAACCAAAATTGCATAATGGTTGTCAAAGCTGATCAAAATGCAAAATCTTCTTGATTGAAGGAGGAGTCCACAGTGCAACACACAAATAGCATGAGAGGAATAAATGTCTGATAGGTCACAAGGTTTGATCTGTAATAAGAGATCCTAATTCTGATGGTACTCCACAAGTTCCATGTCCATATCCTTGCAGTTGCATAAACAAAAGTGTGTTCAACACAAGATGCCAGAGGATCTACATGAGACCAGAAAACACAAAAATGGAAACAACGAAAAGGCTAACCGAAAAGCGCCTGATTGCATGATGCCGAAGCTGCGGAGGGAGTTATACGGCCCGTTCGTATCGGGACTGGAACCAGTGAGATTGGATTTTATCCCTCAGGGTGTCTGCCTCTTTAAACATCAAACTATTACAGCATTCAAGCAATCCCTAGCAGAATTCAGGAGAGGAACTACTCGAGTATTGAGTTTGGAAAATCCCATTATAAATCAGGCCGATTGGGAAAAGAGCTGTAAATTTAAAGCAGAAACCGCAGCTCTTCGCATCACATTAAGATTATGATTTTAAAGAATATTTTACTGATAAGATCTTGCTACTAGCTTGTGTCACCCATTGCAAAGCCCTAGCTGTCGTAGCCATTCCCCTATTTTACCAAAAAGGTCTCACCACTAACATGTCATCCACTGCAGCCGTAGGTCTTGATTCTTGATAAACCACACACTACTCCAAAACTTAATTCAAGATCTTTCAAAAACTTACAGAACATGGTATTTCCTTTAACGATTAACCAATCCACTCCATCCTCTCCCACATGCATAATCTATGATAGGAGTGTAGCTCATTCCGCACATACATTGTTAGTGGTTGAAGTTCTCCTGTTCAGTTACGCCGATGACACGAGTCTGAATTAGTATTTCCTTAATAGAGAGCCTCCAAAAATAAACTAGCCACAGGATAAATTAAAGAGACTTCTGACAATATGTTGAGAAACTCTGCATACGATCAGACAACCATATACGTACCCTCCTAATTACTGGACACGCAGAAATGATGAATCACTGAATTAGTGACCAAAATAACTTGATCTTCATTGTTCTCAACAGGTAAGAACTTAACTGGTAGATTTTGGTTGATACACCCCCAAAGTTAAAGATACCGGCCAATTTCAATTACTATGTATGGGCCTTAGTTGCAGGAAACTCCTAATATGGTGACGTTTCTCTCTCGGAAACTCGCTTTTGCGATCCCAAGTTAGGAGCTCCGTGGGATCTCATCCCAAGCTAAGATGGGAACTCGATCCCGCTAGCTAGAGATGCATGGAACAAGTGATAGAATACATGAAAATTAAGCTTTTTTCAACTCAATTCCTTATTTCTCTCTTCCTTCAAGTCCTTAAAGTCTCCTTGTCCATTGTTGCTATCTATGTAAACTATGCTAAACAAATGATAATACTCTTTATGCATTTATTTATTCAAGCCGCTCCCAACCTCAGATTCTTCTTGGTGCTTACGCTTCCCCGCCCCCGCCCCCGCCCCCGCTTTGTGCAACTAAGGTATGGGCCATAAGCAGGTATTCCTTCCATTACCTCAACAAAAGTTCCTAACAATCTTCCCCAGGATCAGACTTTTCTTCAAACTCCACAGACAATTACTTCGCATCTTGCTCTTACCCTATTTTTTTTATTAAACCTAAAATTTCAGTTCAGATTGTGTGCTAAAGTGTGTTGATAAACTTTCATAATAGAGAAGAAAAAATTCAAACCGTCATGACACATCCAAGATCAAACTTGTAGCTAAAGTGGGCCAATTTTTAGAACACATAAACAAAAAGCAGAATTTCAAGATGTTATAATCATTGAAGTGGCTGACTGAGTTCCATGCAATCCAGCCAAGATGTTGACAAAATCTTTTGTATGCTATAATGTAAGAAGATCAAGGCCCAGTTTCGATGGATCTGAGATGAAAAAACTTGATGATCTAAGTGGCAAATACAAAAGGCAGTAGCCAGTGGACTTTGATGAAGAAACAAAGGGACAACATACACATCGAAGAGTGATAGTAATAGAAAAGGACTAATGTTTATTTTCATGGACTCCAAAGTAGTTCCACTTATCACGGTATTCCACTTATCACGGTATTCAGATCCATTATTTATAAGACCTAGTCATCTCCCCAAAGTTCGATAAGCTACCATGTTTAATATTACCTTATTCTACTCAAGTACAAATTTTCTACGTCCAAATACACAAACTAACGAAGCCTAGATGGGGGAAAAAAGATTTAAGTTCTCTACAGCTGGATGTCTATAAATTTTTTCATATACATATCACCATAATTTGGTCTGCAATTTGCATTAGCAATGGATTCCAGTAAGTAGTATACATACAGAACAAAGTAAAGGTCCAACAGAATGGCAGCCCATATAACTCAGCCTCCTTCAACTTTAACTAGGATATGCCAATGATGCTCAATTCAGAAGCTCAAAGATTAACATCCAACTCCTAACTGGCTAACCCACTCTGCATAGATGTCATATGCACATTTCAAAACCATGGCCTTGCTCCCAAACTCACCCTCTAAAAAACTAGACTAACACTGATATAGCAGCCTTGGCTAGAAAACACTCAAAACAAGTAGCATATAGATATAATTGGCATAAGCCTGATCTCTATTTTGATATTTTGACTAGTAACAGTAGTATATGCAGAAAGAACCGCCACTGAGGGGACGAACCCAAGTACACTGTTAGTATACAAGCAATTGCCCAATCTTTTATTATGGGTATACAAGATCATCCAAAAAAGGGTTTCAGCCTGTTCTCCAATTATACCTTTGCAAGAAACATAAACTAGTCATTACAGTGAAGCGTATAAGCATAAGAAATCGACGCTGAGAAGCCAAATTCAGACAGAAACCCGAATATGTGTTCAGTCATCATAGCAATATCAAGCACCTACTTTAGAAAAACTCAGTTCAATGAAAAGATAAACACAAGAGGGCACACCGGAAATTGGGTTCTATGTTGATCTCACAGATGTTCAGAGGAGCAGTTTAACTATTGATTCTCGGTGAGTTCATTTTGGTCGCTATTTTCTTCCAGAGTTTTAAATTTCTGCTTGAAGGCGTCTTGCCTCTGTATCCACATCATGTGCCCCTGCATTCAGAGCTCAAATCAGACGAGTGACGCATATTTTGGGCCAATAGACCAACATGCGCGCGCGCGTGTGGAGATTACCTGGAGAGCGGCGGCCCAAGCAATGAGGAAAGAGGCGAACCAGAATTTCTTGTCACCGAGGAGCTTCTTGGGATCGAATTTCTTGGTTTCCATTTTTCATCCACCTAAACCCAGAACCCTTTGAAACTGGAATTTGCAGCAAGTTTGGAATTGATTTTTGCTTAGAACATGGGCAATTGGGCACACAAAATCTACACGGGGTGGGCTTGGATATTGTTCGTGTTATGCGGGCCGCTTTTTGAACCCCGCTCACACCCATAGGACATTTTGAGGTTGGGTCCGAACCCCTGCGACAAAAGGCAAGAATCCTATCATTGATATGAAAGTTAGTACGCGGATAATATCCTCGTCCTCGTCAGATAGACATTATAGTAAAATAATCAAAAACAATAACACAACAAACAGATGAAATGAAAACAACCAACCAAAAATCACCAACTAACATTCAGCCTGAATCCCAACTCCAGACATGTGCCCCCACCGCTGTCACTTATCCTCGATCATCGTGCCTTCACTCTGGCACCGGAGAAGCCACCTTTTCCTACCATCTCCTACTACCGACCCTCGGAAGTCCCTCACAACCACTGATCGTTCCTTTTGACCCCAAACCTTTCTAGGGGAAGGGGGAATTGACTAAAGGGTAGAGATGTCAAAAGGGTTGGGCCGCTCGTGGGCCAGCCTGACCTGGCTTTAAAGTGTGAACAGTGCGACTGCGATCCATAGGACCAAGGCCAGGCCCTAAAAAATGCCTTTCCCGAAATAGGCCCTTTTTTTGGCTCGGCCTGAAAATCTGGATCTGGCCCGAATCAGGCCTAACCTGAATTTTCGAACTTGAATTTCCCTTCAATAGCCAATTTCTTTTAAAAAAATTCATTTTTACCCCCCCCCCCCCCCCAATAAAAACAGTTATATAATAGCTCGTTTGGGTGGTATTTTCGTCCAACAAGGTTTTAACAACTCTTTTATGAACTTTTATCTTCCCCAACAACTATAAACTGCTAGGTTTCATGAATACTTTCATCTTGTGTGAACTTTGAAAAAATCTATAAATCCACCCTTTCTGCTTCACATTTTTCACACTAATCTTCACTCTCTCTTTTCTAAATTCTGCAAACTTTTCTACCATTCTTTTTTGTTATTAAGTACTAACCCTCTTTAATTTTCAATTACAAGTATTATTTAATTATTTACTACTTTTATTCATTTCCATTTAATTACTCTTATTATTGCATTTTTCATTCTTGTCAAACAATTTTAACGTCAAATATTTATCGATTATTTAGATCACGTAGCCACAAATGTCCAGCACCACCACCACCGCAGCCACAAGCATCAGATTTTCAAGATCTGCCACTAATGGGTATAGATACCTAAGCCAATTGGCAGTTTAACCAAAACATTCTAGAATTTGAATATACATCTTCACAAGATATCCAACATTTTAGTCAAGTACGTAGCTTGGTTGGCGACACTACTATTCCGGGGTAGAATTTTATCCCGATGAGTAGTCATCGTGATGAAGGACCGAGTCATCATGCCTCTAGTCTGCCAAAAGTCCAAAAGGAGAAAAAAATCTCTGTGTTGGAATCATTTTGAGGATATTTTGGTTGATGGCGTCCAAAAAGCCCATTGTAAGTATTATGATAAATTACTTTTGTGTGGTAGTAATAATGGACATTTTAATAGGCATTACCCTATGTGTGCACCTAATCAAGGTCGTGTCAATTTTAGCCAACCGTAGTTATCTTTCGACAGTAAGTTATTTATTTATAACCAGCGAGACCAAAGAGACGGTGTTGCTGAAATTATTATTCACGATCAACAAGCTTTTAGTTTAGCTGACAATGTTAAGCACTCTAGATATATGAATACTTACGTGTAACCTTTCTACAAAAAAGTTCATAAAAACATAACTAGGTCCGATACACTTAGACAATATAATTTTGCTAAAGCATGCTTGATTGATTATTTTGATAAATTTGATGGTAGAGTTAGGGGTTGTTTGATAAAACTGAAATTGAAGTGCTGAAAAAGTTAAGTACTGAATTTGTAATACTGAAAACTTTAAGCGACTGAATTTTTACTGAAAAATAAGTTGACCTGTTTGGTAACTAAAAGTATATGTCTAAAAATTGTCTATTTACAAATTTATCTTTCTTTTTTTTTTTTACCAAAATTATGCAGATGTCTGAAAATTGTCTATTTACAAATTTATCATTTTTTTTACCAAAAATATGCATTTGTTTATGTACTTTATAACTTTTTTTGGGCGGTTAAAATTGTATTGGTCGTGGTGGTGGTGGCAGTGAAGATGGAGTGGTGGCGGCGGTAGCAGCGGCAAAAATGTGTTTATTGTGGTGGTATGTGCTTGAAAACGTAGTGTTGGTAATTGTGATGATAGCAATAGACGACAACATAGCGGTCATAGTAGTGGTTGTAGTGTGGTGGATCTTTAGATATTTTGGCAGAAATGGACGTAGTGACAACAGCGACGGTATAGTGGAGGTGGCGTTGTCCTTGTGATGGTGTCGGTGGTGGTGGTGATAGTGGCTAGGTCATGGTAATTGTGGTAGTGATAGTAAAAAGAAATAATGATTATGGTGGTGGTTGCATTTTGGTGGAGGCGGTGTTGCTAGCAAATTAATTGAGGCGGCATCGTGGTGGTAATTATTCTTTTACGTAAAAATATGTCAAATAACTTTTAACCATCTCACTTAAAATTAAGTGATTAACATTAAGTAAGTCCACCTTCACTTAAAATTTTAGTCTATTTTTTGTATGAATTAATTTTTTAAGTGATATGAGATTTAGCGTTATCAAACGCATTTAATTGAAAATCATTAAAAACTTTAAGTTTTAAGTGCTTAATTGTGTTATCAAACATACCCTTAGTCTTATTTCTGATGTCTGAAAATCTTCTTTTACTCTAGTTAGTTATGCTTGTGTGATGGCCCATTGGATTGATTTTGATTGGACTATGAACAAGAGACCCATCGATTTTGAACTATTTTTATATCCGCATGATGCAGTTAACATTGCTAATATTATAATCAACACATGTAGCACATTTAAAATAAATGACAAAATTAGGAGTATCAGTTTTTATAATGCTTCTAACAATATAGCTGTTGTTGAAGTCTTAAGGACGAGCCTTCGACCTGTACTTGATGGTAAATTATTTCATGTTCTATGTGTTTGCCATATAACTAATTTAATTATTTACTATGGTTTAGCTGCTATAGGAAATATTATTCACAAAATGAGGCATATGGCAGCGTATATTAATAGTTCAAGTCGAGAATACAACAATTTAAATTTTTGTGTGTTCAATATAATTTGCCTTGTAGGAGACCACTTACAAATGCCGTGCATAGGTGGAACTCCACATATCATATGTTTTTACATGTTTTGATATATAAAGAAATGTATATGTACTGCCTACTAAGTTTGTTCCCACAAGGCTTGTCAAGCCACGCAGAATGGCAGATGGCTGCACAACTATCCAAATTTTTAGAGGTATTTTACATATCTACCAATCTGTTATCTGGTATGTACTATCCCACATCTCCTATCGCTATAGTAGAAATTCTAAAATTTGCTATAATGTTAACAAAATGGAAATATATAGGAACCTTTAAGAAAATATTAGAACATATAGAGATTAAGTTTAATAAATATTTGGCGGAATTGCTTGTTATTTTCATTGCAATTTGTTTGGATCCTTGGTTAAAGTTGCATGGCGCGATTGTCTCAATAGTAGAAATATCCAGACAAATGTGCTACATGGATGAGGCCACAACAGATCTTACAAAGAAAGTGAGTATGACATTTGAAGATCTATATAACCTATATCAAAATTCTACTGACGTGCGTAGGCAAGCTACATCATCGAGAGGTGAAATATATTATGCGTCATATTTTAAGGGCTTTGAACATCTAGTGGCAAAACAAACACCAGTGGATGGTACTTCTAGTTATATAGGTTTGTCTACTTTTTTCTCTTTTAATGAAATTGGTTATTTATACAAATATTAATCATTATTCTTCTTTATCAATGGGAGAGCAAATCAATTTTAATTTGTTAACTTTTTGGAAACAAAATGAAAAAATTTATAAAACTTTATCCCAAACTGTACGGAATGTACTAACAGCGCAAGCTTCCACGATTGCTTCAGAGTCGACATTTTCAACGAGCTGGAGGGTGTTGGATGATGGGAGGAGTCGTCTTAACTCTAAGTCACTTGAGTTATGTATATTGGGAGGATTATCTTGATGTAAAATAATGTGAGCAAGATAAACCGATTGATGATGGGAGGAGCAAGAGTTCGGACGTTGAAGATCTTCTGGGTGATTAGGTAATTTCCTTTTCTCAAATTTTTAGAATAAATTATTTCTCAAAGTATACTTTACATTTTTTTCCTTGGATTATTAAAAAAAAATTGTGTGTGTGTGATTACTTCACATGTTTCTTTACAAGTAGCCGGTCTCAAGCCCAGATAAAAGGATGAGGTCTTATGAACAAATTTATTTTAAATTTTAGGCATAGAGCTTGGGCTTGGATCGGGCCTTGATATCCCAGGTGGGCCCAACCTGGTTCCTCACGGCCCGAAGCTAGGTCTGGTCCATTTTCTCCTCTGGCCCATTAGGGCCTAGGATGGGCCGGCCTAAGCCTAGTCCATGGACATCTCTAAGGGTATGGGGGGAAACAAAAATCTTAGAAGAAAAGCCTTACCCTAGACTACCATACCAAGACCAACCTATGGCAGCGCATCCCACCCGAATCCAATCGGTAAAATTGACCAACACCCGAAGCCGACCACAACCCAAGGAACCAATAGTTTACCCTTTTCATCAAGCACCAATTAATCTCCAGCGCCAAAAATTATGGAAAGCCACCGAATAGATTGCAAGTTATTGGAGTTGCGACTCCTGTTCAGCTCCCCATCGCCCCCAAGATCCACATAAAAACCCTAACAAGACCACAAACCAATTTACCACATAATCACCATCTACTTTACCATGCCATCATGTGCCGAAAAAGACCGGCAGTGGCAGTCGTCTATGGGAAAGAAGAGGGGTTTTTTGTATCAGAGAGTTTAGGGGCTCAAAGACGCGACCTTGGTTAGGTCGGAATAACCAACCCAATTAAATAAAAGTGTATATAATTATCACCAACCCAAGAATTAACAAAAATGGTTTGGTTTATATGCTTGTTGAATTTGAAATTGAGTTGGTCTGGATTAAGTTGGTAAACTCAATTCATTATATTTATGATCTCAGTAAATATATATTGAGTGGTTTCTGATGTCAACAACGACCATAATTGTGGAACCACAGTGACCATCATGGTCGCCTGCTACCACGTCCAATAACTACCGTCACCCAGGCCCTATTCGGGGCCAGACACTAGCAGTAACGGCTATTGAATGGTGGCTAGTGTTTTCCACGAACAACTACTGCCCGCCACTAACAACTCTGTTGTCGCCAACCACCTCCATCCATACAGGCGTCAGAGATTGCTTTTGCCTTCTCTTTGTCGACATATCGCTGTTAACCATCCACTACCACTGACTATTTATTTATTTATTTTTTCATGAAAAGAACTACTGCTTACATTTTCCACCAACCTAACAATTTATTTAGGTAGCATTTTCGACAAAGTTTTTGTTTTCAGTTTTAACAACTAGGAAGAAAAAACATGTTTGGCAGATAGTTTTTGTTTTTTTTTTCTTTCAGTTTTGTAAACCAGTTTTTAATATGGGGTTGTTTTTTATAACCTTAATTTGGAGTTTTATGTTTTTAGTTATGATTTTTATTTTGAGATCCACCTTTCAACCTTTATTAGAAGTAAAATCTGACAATATTTTCCCAACTCCATTTCAACCATTCAATAGCCACCATTACACTACAACACAACAGGTAGCCTCTATCCACCATCGTCGCCCTGCCTCCACCACATAACATGGAAACCTCCATAATGATTTCTTAATTTGAACATATTAACATACCAGAAATTCAGTGATACCAATCGTTACCGCCAAACATATTGTTCCCATCATCGCAACTGCCGCCATCCCCGTCACCTTAACCACCACCAGGGGCGGAACTAGAAATTTTTTTTAGGGGTGCAAAAATTATATTGAATTTAACAAAAAAAATTTATTAAAATAATATTAAAAATAAAGTGCACTTAAAAAGCATACAAAAAATAGTATTAAGTTTCACGAGAGTCATTAAAGACTCTTTTTAGTTTTGAAAGTTGTTTTTTCAATTTGCACCACTAATTTTATTGGAACAGTAATAATCAATTAGCGAAATTCTCTGTCTGCAGTAATTAATTTTAGTCGGCAACAGACAATAGTAATAAATTAATAATAAATTTATTTAATTAAGATGGAATATGTGATAAGTGATAAAATTAATAATAATTTACGAGAGGTGTACAAAAAGTTATATACCAAAGAGTCAAAGACTCCACCTCTGACGTCTCCACGAGCAGTCGAAGAGCAGCATTGTAGCAGCCAGCACTAGCACCCGCAACAGGTCAAGCAGCTAGCGCCAAGCAGTAATCGTCCGTCACTCTGTCGTAGGCATTAAGCAGTGGCACTGCAGCAGCTCGCGGTTGCCGACAGGGTGAGGCCGTGAAGCGGTGAAGGGCCAGATCTGGTGTCTGGTCGTCGTCGAACGGAGACTCGGAGACACGGAGTAGGCGTAGGCGTAGCAGACAAGATCTGGTCGCCGGTCGGCCATTTCTTCAAGATCTAGGGTCTCCGGTCGAAGATCTACTGTCTGAAGGTCAGAAGGTGCCAAGGGACAAGGTAGGTTCAACGCGTCGCTGGCAATGGCCAGATCTGGTTGCCGGTCGGAGTAGCTACAAGCTCAGTCCACTGTCCACCGGAGAGTGTGAGAGAGAGAGGGAGAGAGCCGAGTATGGGTCTCGGGGAACGGGGTATCGGGGATTGGGGAACGGTGTCTCGGGAACGGGTCTGTGCGATTCCTGAGAACAAAAGAAATTTAATTTTTTTTTCAGAAGTCAGGGGGTGCTTCAGCCCCCCTTGCCACCACGTAGGTCCGCCACTGACCACCACCACCACCGTCTTAACCATCAAGCACCACAACCAAAATTGTCGTTGCCTCAACCACCATACACCACCACCCCCAAAAACATTGATCAACATTAACGCCGTCTACACCACCATCGGTCTCCAGATTTGTAGCTTCATTTTCATAAAATCTGGTTTGTGTTTCCATTTAACTCTATCGTGGTAGTGCTTTTGGCTGTCAGTCATGATGGGTGTTCATTCGTGGCTATGGGTGGCGGTGATACTTCTTTGGTTAGTGATAATGGATACTTCTTTGTCTCGTTCTTGGACTGGGGTAGCACGTGTTCAATTGAGTTAGGTTAAAACTTAAGCCACCTAACCCAAGATGCAACCTAACCTAATGTCAATTAACATCTTTTCCACCTTTATTTTCTCTCATCAATATTCCTTTTGCCATAACTTTATGTTTATCAATGTTGCAAGTTCCTCATTAGATGGGTGGGTGAAGGGCCGGGCTGGTGGGAGTAGGGGGGTGAATATATGCGGTATTAAGTCCAACCATTAACATCACGATTCTTCATGTGTAAGGAGAGCACTAAACGATGATGACTCACGTGTAAGATGTGTGAGAGAATGTATATATGACTAGTAGACAGTTAAAACTCAAGTGACAAAAAAGCATGTGTATATAACTTAGGCTCATAAAAGAGCATGCTAGGTTCAAGCAGCCTCGAGTCTAATGGTTCGAGGTTCGCAAATGCGTTATTATGGATGATGCCCTATTGGCAATGTGAGCTTAAGGCATGAGTAAGCCTTTCACTTAACAATGACGCACTAAATGATATGGCATTCTGATTAATGCGCTACTAATGGAAGCCCTATTGTTATTGAATCGAATATTGAACTGTGAAGTTCTTTAAAGTTATAACATGAGCTCTCAAGGCACGAGTAAGCCTTTCATCAAATAATGATGAACTAAATAATATTGCATTATAAATGTCTTGTTGCTCTTGAATGGAACTTTAACGGCCTTTAATGTGACAATATGAGCTGAAAGGCCAAAGTAAACCTTTTGTAGGATGACAATGCTCTAAGTTAGATAAAGATTTCAAAAGCTCTCAAACAAGTATGATTAACATAGCCTTTGAGGCTATGTTAATCATAGCCTTAAGAGTTTATCTATTGTTGAGTTTCTTTTTTCTTTATCAAATACTCTAACATAGTTATCGGTTCAATAAGTAGCTATCTTTCAGGTCGCTTGACAATAGTATCTTGTATGTCACCAACCAAGTTCAATCTACAACCTCGTAGAACAAAAAATCCAGAATGCCAAAATGCATTAAATTTTAGGGTTAGAGATGCAAGTAAATCTAATTGTCAACTTCAAGGGTTAATTACAAAACAAGTCGACATGTCCCTGAGATTGAGACTGAAGTGATAGAAACTCGGGAAGAGGAACGACGACGCTTGCGTCGGGGAGCACTTGATGATTCAACAAGTTGTTCCCTCTAAGTTAATATGCTTTCTTATTTATCTTCGTCGTGAGAGCTTGGACCCTCCCCTTCCATGGGCGAAGAAAGCCAAACATTAGAAGAACCTAGTCGTTCTAGCAGCAGCAAGAAATAAATACAAACCAAAGTAATGGATTAATTCTCTCCCAGGGCAGCAGAACTAGAAGTCGTGGGGGTCTGGATGTAAGGATCCCAGCTACTCGTCTCCTTATCCTCACAGTATGAGATAGCTCCTTTAGTTAAGTAACTAAAGCAAGGAGAAGCAATTTGCATACTTGGGATTAGCTGAAGAGAAAAGCCGCAGACCCTACCTATCGTAGGATCCAGTTCTGTTGCTAGTTTGAGCTCAAATTCAGATGGGCAAAATTGTGATTGGAGTTTTCGCTGCGGTTGAGCTTGATGGGGCGCTTGGGTGCCAAGGAATTGAATGGGCTTTAACCAGACTGGCCATTTGAAGCTGGTGATCTGGGTCTAGAACCTCGTCGCTCTGGCTAGGCTTCCTTACCGTAGCCGTCTGTCCAGCCATGACTATGAGGACTGTTAATAAATTGGGTCAGTGGACCCATTATTCGTCCACTAAAAGATAATGTGTATTTGTTAGTTTGGATAAATACAGTTATTTAGAGAATATTTATCTCTTAAGTGTTTGAGATAAATACAATCTTTATCTCCTAAGAGTTGGAGGTAAAGTCAGTCTCTAATTGTATCTCTATATAAAGGCTAGAGATATCCCAATAAATCATAAGTCAAGAGTAATAACCCTCTCTCTATAGCACTCTCTCTAGAGCAATCACCAAGCTCTAGGATTTGGTTCGTGGACGAAGAACTCGACTCTAGTAGCCGTTTTCGTACCTGCGAAAAAGATCAAGCGTGTTGGAGGCTCGTAACAACAAGGATCCTACGTCGGAATTTTCGGAGACTTCGTACGGTATGTTTTCGAACCCATTACGTGTTACGTGGTAGCACAATAATTGTTGTAATCGTTTCAACAAGGATGTTGTGATTGATCTTCCGATGGTTTGGGTCAGCATTCTTTATCTGAGTTTTTATCCTTTTGAGGAGGGAGAGAGAGAAGCATTTCTTGGAAAAAGAGGTTGACACTAATAGGCAGACAATTCAACACTGAAGTGAGTAGTTACACGGTAATGTTTGGAATATGAAGGACACTCAGAGACAAGAAATGAAAACCCATTTCTTTAAGTCCAAGAATTCGCTTTCTCTCTAATTCTATCTACATATATGCAGCTGTGTACTGCCTTTTTCTTTCTTGGACGCCATTTATTAAATGGCAAATTGAAATTGTGTGATCTCTACGCATCTGGTGGTGTTTGTTTTAACATCAAATTGAGAGTTTAGGGTTCTAGGAGAGGAAGAGAGGGAAGAGAGTAATTGAAGTTTAGGGTTTTCAGAGGGTTTGGTAAGGGAATTGACTGATTTGCCCATGCCAAATCTGCATGTGCTGTGCACATGTTGACTTAACGTCCAATTTTCAACAGTCATCCAATTTTGGAGTCGTTTACAATGGTTTTGTCAAGATCAGGGTACACTATTGTCAAAGTTGTAAAACGGGGAGCAAAGTGCAAATACGTGTAAATCTTAGGGGACAGTTTTTTCATTAACCCCAACTTCAAAGCCCACTGTCTCTACGTCAACATAATACTTTATTATGTCTTATTCGTAATAGATGTTCTTTCAAAGTTCCGACCATTTGTTCACGTTTGGGTAGGGTAGACTCGATTATGGGTGCACTAGTGATTGCAATAGCTTTTAGTTTCACAAAGTAAGGGGTACACATACGAGGTCTTTACTAGCATATCTCAAAACAATGGTTGTCATGATAATGGCTGCTGGTCTCATACATTTCAAAGTAACAAATGTTTTGAATCATAATGCTACCAGAGGTAGATGATTTTCCCATTTGTGTGCCTTTCATATGTGCACTTTAGATAGGTCTTTCGAATACCTATAAGACCTCTATTTATCCATTAGATTAAGAGCGGTAAGTAGTTCTATGGTTTACATGCACATCTAAGAGATTGAATAGATTTTCCTACAAATTCAAGGTCTGTATCACTCGCAAGCTAGTGGATAGCCTATATAACTTTTAGCTCGTTGAGGTACGCTTTATTTACATGCAGTAGTGGACAACCTAACTAATTTTGAGGAAGCCAAAGAAAGTTTTAAATTGGTAATTTGAATGGATCCAGGTATTATGTTAAACTAAATCCAAATTTTGAATTCAATGAAAACCAAGACCGTGCTTGCACTTTTGAACTCTATATAGTGGTGGGGATTAGCCACCACTAAGGCCCCGTTTGACAAAATTTTTTTCCCTCTATTTTTTTCAGTTTTAAAAACTGAAAAAAAAAGAGCGTTTGGTAACCATTTTTTTTTCAATTTAAAAAATCAGTTTTTAAACTGCAGAGTAAAAAAAAAAACTCCAAAAACTGGTTTTTTTTTTCACTTTTGGTTTTTTTTTCCGACCACCACCACCACCCTCCCACCGCCGGCAGCCACCTCAGGCGACCACCGCCGGAGACTGCCGGCCGCCGGCAGCCACCTCCGGCCGCCGGCGACCACCGCCGGAGACTGCCGACAACCACCTCCGGCCGCCGGCGACCACCGGCAGCCACCGCCGGAGACTGTCGGCAGCCATCTCCGGCCGCCGGCGACCACCGCCGGAGACTGCCGGCAGCCACCTCCGGCCGCCGGCGACCACCGCCGGAGACTGCCGGCAGCCACCTCCGGCCGCCGGCCACCACCGCCGGAGACTGCCGGCAGCCACCTCCGGCCGCCGGCGACCACCGCCGGAGACTGCCGGCGACCACCGCCGGAGACGGCCGGCAGCTACCTCCGGCCGCCGGCCACCACCGCCGGTGACTGCCGGCCGCCGGCGACCACCGCCGGAGACTGCCGGCAGCTACCTCCGGCCGCTGGCCACCACAGCCGGTGACTGCCGGCAGCCACCTCCGGCCGTCGGCCACCACCACCACCACCGTCGACCACCGCTACGCCCCACCACCGCCACCGCAAACCACCAAAAAAAAAAGTCAAAATAAAAAGGGTTACCAAACACCAAAAAAAAAAACCTCAAAAAAAAAAGGGGTTATCAAACATCCACTTGTTTTTATAAAAAAAAAAATTAAGCTGCTCTTTAAAAAACTGCTCTTTAAAAACTGAAAACCAAAAAAAAAATTTTGTCAAACGAAGCCTAAGTAACAAAGTGCATATTTCGGAAAAACTGACGAAGGCTCTGTGCCTCCAAGCCCTTGCAAGTTTTTGCTGAAGACCGTTGAGAATTGAGGAATTGAGACACGATAACAACATGGCTTCTAAAAGGCATTTTTAAGGCTTGCCTCGATGCATGTTTCAAGGCGACACCTACCGAAAATACCTAAAGGCCAACTTTGATATGCATATTCCTCGTTCCATTTGGTCATTTATCGGAGAATATGTTTTTCATATTTTCTGTGTTAGTTAGAATTTATATGTAAGTCAACGACTATACTATTTTTCTTTGTTCTTTTCCATCTAAACTATTAGGTTAGAGTGAATGCACGTGAAGATAGCGTGCAACATGCTAGTTTTCAACTTCCTACCCACCTCTTCCTCTACTATAGACTTGAATGTTTTAAGTTGCCTTTTATGTTATATACATCCGTGCTTAATAGACGAAAAGAATCAAATAAAATTCTACGATTCAGATGAGCCTTTACAAATATGCTAATTATCCATAACCTTTTAGAAATATCTAGAAAAATTTTACAATATTGTAGTTTTGTCGATGATATTGTGGGTTGGTTGGTTCATTAAGGAAAGGCTTGCAGGGGATGTAATTATGGAGACTTCACTAGGCATGGGACTAAAGCTCGAATCTGACCGGATCACATTTACTAAATACCTGAAATGTCAAGCTTGACTTCGATCAGTAACGATACTTCATTAAATATGTGTGGTCCGGAAGAATTAATTTAGCCCATCCTCAGGGAAAAGTTCTTGGTTGATGTAGCAAGTAAGACACATGGAGCCTGAGCTATTGAAACTCTACATAAATTTGCAACAGATTTTATTGAGACAGACACACTATGAGCATCCTTGACACAAGGGCATTGAAAAGGTGTCTGCTCTGCGTAAAAGAATTGTCCTGTGAAAGAAGTCACATTTCGGAATACGCTCGACAATTCAATATAAGATCGCTAGTTCCAACGTTTGCGTACCGTGATTGTTGCACTTGTAAGAAAGGAATTTACCCGGAGGCAGGCGAAGCAGCTAGAAGCGCTCGCTTCGCGCCTTTGAATCAATATAAGTCCATGAAAGCTCAGCTCTTTTGGGCCTAACGGAAATGAGCAATGGCGAAGTGTTTCTTGAATTAAGCTAACATGTTTTAACTATGAGTGAAGATTCTAGTGAAGAGACGTACTCATTTATGCCTTGAACTTCTTAAATTGGTGACAAGCTCGTTAATTTGTTGTTGAAACGGTGGGGGATTGCTGAAAATTTTTAAAATAGTGAGGAAGATGGGTGACTAAAAAAAACTTATTTTGAAAACGCTAATCTATACCCCCTTTCTAACCACGCCTTTTCCACCTTACTACTTTATAGCCTGATTTAGATTGATTTTTAAAGAAGAATTTTAGATTTAATAATACGAACTTTTTTAAAATAAGCTTTGAGTGATTTTTAAAACTGGTGTAAGAAGATAATTACAATATCTCATATTACAACAATTATTTATCACTAAATATGGATAGTGACATTTTTGTTTACGCGTTCAGCAACAGTTCTTAACAACACTTAAAGTCACTAAAAAGATATAACAACAATCAATTGTAACTATATGGAGTGTTTTAGCCATCTGCTTACAACCCGATTAGAAGCAAATTTTTCTTTTTTTCATGGCCACTAATAATGGGCAGCGCTTTGCACTGTTTTGCTTCGCTGGGATTTTCATCACACTTCCTGCGTCGCTATTAGGCAAGCATCCATAAAACCCACCGAGTGCAATATTTCAAAAGAGAAGTACCAATCTCAAGAGTATATTTTTGGCCTGTGTTGACTTCTGTGATTGGCCATTGTGGAACACTTTTATAGCAGAGCTTTGAAGAAACTGCAAAGCAATTAACCCGGAGAATGAATTTCTTGTCTCCAAGATCTCAGGTGCCTCAATACAACATGAATATCCAATGAATCAACTATGGTTTACGTTCAAATGCAGGAGCAGACACAAGTGAAGATACACACCCATAACGAACAGACGTGAATGCCAAGGTTAAGATGCTAATTTATGGTGGCAATCTTTCAGACAAGTATAGTGAAAGCTTCTCTCTGAGAGTAGAAGCAAAGTTGTCCTCTGAATGACATGCCTGTTGGCGGTAATCTGGGTCGTGTTGTCGAGAAAATGGCATCCCATCTTGCATCTCATCCTCCAGATTAATGAGTATATTGTGCAGCAGGCAGCAAACAAAAATAATCCTAGGTAGCCTATTCTTGTCAGGTCTCCACATCAGTCCTTCAATAATCTTCCACCTCTCCTTCAACCTAGCCAATGCCATTTGCGCCACCATTTGAGTTGCAAAATGCCGCTTATTGAAGCTTGCCTGATATTCAGGAAGTTCTTTTCCTTGATAAGGAGTAAAGAGCCAGGGTAGTAGAGGAAACCCTACATCTCCGACGATATATTCCCTTAATTCTGTTCCTTCTGTTACTTGTATCTTCTTTCCGTCTAGTCTCTTCCCTTCTTCTGAAAGTTTGAAGAAGCTTGAGCTTTCCAGAACAAGGGAGTCACTCGCACTTCCAGGCCACCCAGTGACTATGTCGCGGAATCTCATCTCTGGGTCTACAATTGCCTGTAACAACATACTGTGATGCTTCTCCGAATCGCGCCAGATATTACATGAAGGGTCAGCTGTTGATAGTGACATCAAGATGTGTGTGGTGTCAATGGCACCACAACAATTTGGAAGGCCTTGGATTTTCTCAAACTTGCACTTAATATCTCTCATCTCTTCTGCTGAAGGCCAATGGAGATGGTGGAGTGCTCTTTCTTCCATGGCCTCCACAAATCGCCACGTTATTTGGCCTACAGTTGTTCGATTTATACCAAATGAATCGCCAACAGCTACTAAAGAATCGCCGGAGCTTAGCCTTCGTAAAGCAACTGCTACTCGGTCATTTAGACACAAAAGCTTGCCCTTAAGATCGGTGCACTTTGAAGGTTTAGTCATCATCTCCACCTTAACAAGCGAACAAATGTACTTGAACGTTCTTCTTGATATCTTGAAAACAGATTCAAATCTAGCTGAATCACTTGATTTGGATAAAGGACCTGAGAAGCAAAAACAAGTAAATAGTAATTAAAATATTGAATCAGCAAGTGTTGATTCTGCAAGTAGCTATATTCAAATAACTCAAAAGCAGACCTCCTTAAGCTCGAAAGTCAATCAAGGTTTATGTAAACTTTCACGACAGGTTGAAACTGATGGAACGGCTGGGTTGAACCATGACTTCAGTAAGAAATGATTAAAATCTATGTATGCATGATAAACAGTGCACTCAGTCATTCAGCGAGAAGCTAAGACGCTAACTTGTGACATAAGCAGAGAGCTAAACTGTTATTTCTTGCAGCCCACTCTAGGGGATTCTTAGCGAGTATGAACCACCTTCCACTACCCGTATAACCAACAAAAATCAATGCAGGAAATCATATTAAACGTCAGTATGGTGAATTCTTTCCGAAACAATCAATCAAAAAGACAATTAAGGATATACTTCAAGACTTCGGTTCATGCTAAAGGAAAATGCAACTGTAGAATGTCCCAACAGTCATTTGACATCATATGCAGTACCAAATAAGATAAGAAATTTCTGCATCTTCCTAAGTAAGAAAATTGGGTTTTAAGATTATTTAAAGAGGCTGCCTTTCAATGATGCATCTGCTGGACAGAGTGGCGGAGTAGTACTCTTTTTGGCTGTGGCATATGCTGAGAATAGTAGGGGATGCTTCAAGACGCGATGCTTAGAGAGATCCTCATATGCATGTGAATCAATACCATTTTTTATGCTACAACCAGAGCACATCCCTTGCTTGCAAGACAAGCGCAGACGTGGACCCTAGGAGCTTTTTACGGGAGAGGCAGAAACGGAAGTGTGACACAATCATTACAAGGACAACTTTCAAACAATTTCCAACAAGCGAGGCCAGTATAAAAATACTAAATATTGCAAGAGAATATACGATAAAAGGGCTTCTTCAAAAGATTGAAAAAAAATTTGGAGGCCATGAGAGTCAGCCCTGGACAAAGGGCAATGTGACAAAGCATATAAATTCTGGGCCTCAGCTTTTCAACAGAAACATTTTGCATTTGAACATGGGATAAACCAATTAAAGTTAACAAAATATAAGCAAGCAAACCAGAGAAAGAAGTTTGAAATGTTTAAAGGGGCTACGGCTCAAACTAAATTCATCAAAGTCATATATCTAGCTTGATTCAGGATACGATCTTGCACAGAGGATCCTGTTGCTCTCCAGTGGCTACTATGTTGTCCAATGTAAGAATACTTGAGAATGAAAACCTACTCAGACTTCTAGGTAATTGAAAAGAACATTTACTTGCCAAAGCATGAAACATTTGGCAAATGTTTACATCACAAGACAATATAATCTGATCCCAGATACAACACATAGACGAAACAGAAACAATAAAGATAAAAAAGAGATCAAATTGTGGAACCAGGCAAATTCAACTCAAAACCCATTCAGCCGTATGATAGATCACAAACTATGTTGCATGGACTCGGTACGAGTGTCCGGATCGGATACGTGTCCAAGTGTCGGACTCGTCTAATTTTGAAAACGCAAGACACGGGGACACGGCAAAATGTTCATATTTATTATTGCTTTTTAGTTATTTCGAAGGCAAAAGGGTGTTTTATGTGATGCATTTGGTTTTAATTGACAACTTATCTCCACTCAAAGCAACTACTAATTAAACAAAAGACTATAAGATAGTATCATAATGGCATATCCTATGAGATGTGTCGGACACATATCCCATACCCATGTCCAAGTGTCGAGTGTCCAACACGGGTACTTCACGCAAAACCGAAGAGTCCATGTAACATAGATCACAAATAACCACTGATTTCGATTACTGGATGCAGGCAAGTATGAATAGGGGATATCAGATATAGCTCTCACAAAAGGCAAGGGTCATGCCTCATACTAAGATTGTGAATGAACTGGTCCGCTGTTACTAATTTTTATTTATTGAAAGAGTTTTTTCTATTAAACTATCAAAAAGCTTTCAACATAACTATCAATTACAAACTTATTATCACTCAAACACTTCCTAGACAACGTCTATTACATTGAGTTACTGCTTCGTAGGTGTCCAAGTGAGGCCTATATAAGCCTCTAAGTTATGTAACTTCAGATAGAGAGTTTGTTTTTCATTGCAGTGAGCCTTGAACTTGTTAAGAAGAAATATTACTTCTAGATTACTTATCAACGAAGAAGAAGAAGCAGAATTTCCTCTTGTTAATTTTTTCCTGCATCTCTTTAATGGATTCCTTAGAGCGGCCGAACTTTGCTTCACTTCCCTTGGGTGAATTTCTTTGAGTGCTCATTTTTCCAAGCATCACACCCACATCCTAGGTTTTCGGTACACATGTCTAACGCTCCACGTACCCACGACTCTTGCGTCTAAATGAAGCCAAATATATGGTTCTCGTTCCTACAGCTGTCCTAGTTAGAAAGACTCAAATACAACTGTACTCAACCTGTCGGTACTTTAGATCAAGGTCTCAAGCCTTGTAGAGCATATTAGGTCATGTAGCTGTCAGATTCATCGCTTTTGATGACATAATTCTTCTAAATTGAACATTTGCCGGAATTCAAACACAAGGCCAAATGCTAATGCTTCTTGCTCCACTAACAATTTTCAAATTTTTGAGTAGTCATGAGATAGATCACGTGAAATGAAGCTTATTTCACTTTTTGGTCCCAAAAAGTGGATACCCGGAGCTACTCTACATTCCCGCTAGGGTGATTGCACTGATCAATCCATTCAAGATATTCTTGAGAAGTATAATAAGCCCCATTCTGCATCTCTGGGCATGGATCGAACTAATATCGTTGAGTAGGGGAACGAGCATGCCGACCACTGAACCAAATGCTTAACGGTAAATGAAGCTGTTTTGTTTCCTTCCAAGAGAAATCATTGACCGAGGCATGTTCAAATCCGAAGCATCCCCTACATTTAAATCATACGGCTCTCTTAAAACTGTTTAAGCACACAAAAAGATAATGATTCCTACCATCAGTTTTGGATGGTAATTGGTCGAAATTTGTAATAGCAGACAACCATCTGGCATCAGACCGCTCCCAAACCAAGCAAGTTAGTTTACAGGCCTTATCCTACTTAAAAATGTTCAAGGCAAAGCTCCTACAAAACTTTCAACAATGTAAAAGGGACACTCTAATGACATATGTTTAGAGTGTGTGAGAGATGCTATTTATTATCTCAATTCGATGAAGAAAGCACATTGCCCTTTCCAACCTGCACGTGATGATGCCCTTTAACTTTTTACGCGGAGCTCACAACAAATCATAGCAAATAAAAAAGTTTGACTGCGCCAGTCAGACTTTTATATGTGCCACCTTTTCCAAACTATATTGCTTACCCTTGAGATCACTCCCCAGCAGCCTTTAAGAGAGTTCTCCCACTGCCCCAGTTTGCATCGATTAGTATCATAGCCATCACATGCCTAACGTCGTGGGCCTGTGCTGTCTCCACACGGGTCAACGTTCCTGGGTAGATAAAGGCTTTCAAACAGAGGCAAGTGGTGCAGTCGTGTATCATTTAGGAATGGATGTGGGCTTTACCACTTGGGTAACTAGCTTCTCTAGTTAAGTCCTCCCAACGCCCCTGTTTGCATCCGTTCTAAACCAGGCCTCCACTGGCATAAAGATCTCAAAGATATACTTCACCTATGTTGCATGGACTCGGTACGAGTGTCCGGATCCGATATGTGTCCAAGTGTCGGACTCGTCTAATTTTGAAAACGCAAGACACGGGGACACGGCAAAATGTTCATATTTATTATTGCTTTTTAGTTATTTCGAAGGCAAAAAGGTGTTTTATGTGATGCATTTGGTCTTAATTGACAACTTATCTCCACTCAAGCAACTACTAATTAAACAAAAGACTATAAGATAGTATCATAATGGCATATCCTATGAGATGTGTCGGACACATATCCCATACCCATATCCAAGTGTCGAGTGTCCGACACGGGTACTTCACGCAAAACCGAAGAGTCCATGTAACATAGTACTTCACATTTAACATGGAACTTGACCTGCCTTCAAGCATGACGTTTAATGTTCTCCAGCCATATGCACGATCAACGGCATAGAGGAGCTGTCGTCTTGACTCTGGCATCAAGTTTTTCCTAACACACCCTCCACACCAGCACCTAAAACTGGACAAGACATTTATATGAACCAAAGCTAACAAAATACTACTGAGAAGCCTTGCTACTCATCAAAACAAAATGATCCTTGTTCGTTTACGCACAGCAGCTAGATCCTTTTGGGAAGTGAAAAGTACAAAGGATTGTGAACATCTAGACCAGAAAGAAACGATCAGTATTTCTCTTAATAGAAATGATTTTCTGTTTAATTTCCAATCCCTATATCGGTACACGTCTGCATAGAATTATAATGTCAAACCACTGCAGATGGTGAGGCTCTAATGGTGTCTGCCTCCGATAGTCACACATTTATATCGTGCCAAACAAAATAAAAAAGAAAGCACTTGGTCAGTCTAGGTTTAAAGGTACAGTTAAGCATCCATCTCATCTTGAGCATATTCAGCACATATCATGTTTGACGTTTACTACCCTTCGTAAAGCCCCCCTTTCTGAAAAAAGAATTAAAATACCGCATAGTCAAAATATGACATACATGTTTTGGCACGAGCCTATCAACCTATGTCTGTGGAGGAAATGAAGAGGAACTAAACAATTCCAAGAGTTACGAATAGACATTAGGCATTCCATCTTCTGAAACCAACACTTCTGATGTTATTTGAAGCAAAATATTTTTTATACGCCTATTATGAATCTGTACCCCAGGGACTGATAAACCTTTTGGACCTTATTAACTAAATAGACAAGACTTTGCGCTATAGTTAGCTCAACACCAATCAAGAATCCCCAAGAGTCACAATGCCCCATCAACTCAAAGCCAAATGTAATCAAAATCTACTGGATAGAAATAAAGTGAGACCGAGTATTACTCAGCTAACAATGCCATAAGCCCAACAACTTGCACTGACCAACAGCGCCTCACCCCAACAACTCCTTCCATATCTTAAACACCGCATCATCTCACATCTTTATTACTGGATCTGATTAATTGCAAGGCTGGAGGACCAATTTTGACAGGTTGATAAGGATGCCGTGAACTGGAAGCTGCTGCATCATCTTAGCTGATGGACTGGAAGAATGCTGCATCACTTTTATATGTATCTACTCTTTATTTGAATCCAGACACAGTGTTTATTTTGGGATGAACTCTTTTTTGTTATAAATGCAGTTCTAATCCTTTATAACAAAAACCAACACCATAAACCTCTAACTACAAGGCGCATAGAAAGACCATAAAAGTTGCAGGTATAAGCTTAATACGCATCCCTAATATCAGTAGTAAACAGTAAGAGCTAGGATATTGCTAAAACTGCCAACAGTTTAGCTGTCAGGAAAGCCAAATATATGATCACCTTCCCAAAAACTGCTGACCACTGCTCCACCCAACAGTATTTCCACCACTTATAACACTACCATCACAACCACCAGCTTCTACTCCATCTTTGTGACTCTCTTGTTGTCAATCCCTTACCCGTGATAAATTGAATGAATGTGTGGAGTTCACAGCACTCTTTACAAATTGACGTGATTTCAGTATAATGTTTCATAAGCCCCGCCCCGCCCCCCAATGCATGCACACATACCCACCCCACCCTTTACAAAAAACACACGTGCGCAGGTGGGCAGATTATGGGACCTACCTCCTGAGCCTGCTTTTATAATTTCTTACAAATCCTCCTACTTTTATAACAAAAACCAAGGAACATGTCAAATCAAACATTTTGGAAGTTTCTATACAAATCCTCGTTTTACAAATTCCAGCTTTGCTTCAGTTTAGCACTAATTCCTGCCGTAAATGATGTTTCCATACATTTTTTAGTATATATAGTTGTAGTCTCTATAACAACCATTTTCACGTCACAACCCTCAAGCAAATGTGATCATTAACTGAAATATCTCCTTAACACCTACTTTCACAAACGACCAATTTCTGCTACACCACCGGGCTACTGTCTCCAATTTTGGAGACGCTTTTGACTCAATGTAAGCCAGTCAAGAAAGTATAGCAGGGCCTTGCTGTGCCTAATGCACGTGCTCAAATAAACTAGGTCTTAAACAGAACCAGGTCATCATTGCAACGCCTGTAACGAAGCATCTAATACTTGGACGGGATTTGTGCAAAAAATGTTGCGACATTTTATTAGGATTGATCCAGCCAATTAGTGGGTGCAAGTTTTGTAGTCGTCCAATAATATTAGGTGGTTGTAACATGTTATTGTCACAACCGGTCCAGCAGATATTTTTCCCGAAAAGGGGAATAACGTCTCACTAATCTAGCATCACTCTGATATATACAACTGACTGTCTAAGCTTCCTAACCCTGGCTTGCCATTGTTTTCAAGGGAAACATACAGACAATTAGACCCTTCTGTATAAGAAAACTATGCAAACCTGTCATGACTCTCGATTAACTGTATCCTAAACTAAAACTGCATATATCCAAGTGGCAAATCAACAAACACATCACCAAATTAACATAACTCTCGACTTGCACCATGCCACAGAAAAACACAGAAAGCTGACAAAATACCCATCTAAGCACCATTCCGATTATCAAACATATCAAGTAAGAGCAGTGACATTGTATGGGATCAAGTAAATATAGCAAAGAACAGGAGCTTACCAAACTAGAATAAACAAATAGCTAACCAAATATAACAAAGAACCAAGGTCTGAAGGCATATGTACCAGCAATCCTCTTGGAGAAGTGTTCCCACCAATCCAGGGGCTGGGGCTGGGGCTGAAAGCAAGGTAGAGGGGCATTGTGGTCATCCTCCTCCTTCTCTGCCTTCTTCCTCTTCTTGACGCTTCCGATGGGTCTCATTGGAACCCAACTTACCAGTTAATTTAAAGCTCAAATCACCCACCAGCTGGAATACAGAGGCGTGAAGGGAAGAAGCCCGTGGTTTGACGGTTCTGTTTGGGTTTCTTGTATTTGTCAAAGCATGCAACGGTGTATGCTTGAGAGGTCTGCTGAGGAAGTCTTGGTGAAACTTGAAAGGCAAAACGTTCTCAGTGACGTGGGTTCGTACTCATTTTTGTCAGGGAATTATAAGGTCTCATACCCAAGCAGTTTTGCCTTTTCTTTCAAGAAAATGGTAGTATTTGGCAGATTACACTGCTTTACTATATTCGATGTACCTTGACAATAACATTAGCAAAAATATTTTCATTCTTTTTTCTCTTTTTCCTAAGCAAACATTGTCGAGCTCATGTAAACAATTAGTTTGAAAATTTCCGTAACGGACTCACTACAAGAAAATATGTATTTTGCGACAGATTTTTAGCGACGAAAGGTATTCCGTTGGTTAAAAAGTCTTTAAGGGACGGAAAATACCGTCTTTAAAAGTCTGTCGTTTAATACTATTACCGACGGAAGATACCGTTGGTAAAAGATCCGACTTTAAAATAGTATTAAAAGACGGAAAATACCGTCTTTAAAAGTCTTTATAATAAGACCTTTACCGACGAATTTTTAGCGACGGCGTTATTCCGTCGCTAAAGATCCGATTTATAATCAGATCTGGTTTCTTTCTCTCTCCCCGTTTCTCTCTCTCAAATTCTTCTCTCACCCACCCACCGTCGTTCTCACCTTCGGCGACCCCTCTCGACGAAGACCTACCTCCGGCGACACCCCCGTCCCCCACCCGACGCCGCGCCACCAACGTCCCACAAAGCCTTCCACTGTCGCCGCGCCATGAAGCCCACCACTGCCGCCGCACCACCAACACCGCCGTCATCGTACCCACCTCCAGATCTATATGTCTATTACCCTAAATTAATCTTGTTATTTATTTTTCAAAGTTGATTGTCAAGCATTTGGCCATAATCACACTTATGCTTGTATAAGCTCTTCTGAATTCCTATGTACGTGTATAAAACATTCGAATTTGTCTTCTCTGCCATGTATAATCTGAATTTGTTGTTAATTTAGACGTTGGGCCATTATTTTGTCTTATGAATTTGTTGATTATGAAGCATTTGGCCATAATCTGAATTTGTTGTTAATTTGTCTTTTCTACCATGTATAATTTGAATTTGTTAAATAGTCCGAACCTCCTAATTGAACCCTAAATTGAATGCCACAATTCAACCGTACCCTAAATTGAACTAATTGAACCCTAAATTGAAGTAAAATTAAATCCTAAATTGAATGCCCTAATCCGGGGTCGAACCCTAGATTGAACCCCTAATTGAACCCTAAATTGAATGCCCTAATCCAATCGATGAGCTACTGGAATTATTTTACTCTACTCTTCAAAACAATTTTGGGCGCTTTTGGTTTTTGTATACAGAGAGGGTGATGCAAAAGTACAAACGACTATAAACAAATGTTCTAAAAGACGGGCAATAGAAAGGTCTATGAATGTATATTCTATGGGACTAAATTAATGGCAACCAAACAAATAAAGGCACTAAAATTATAGTGTATTAAATTCGGTTAGACAAAATTAAAGTTGGGCGTCATTCCAAGAAAAGATGGATGCATGACACCAAATTTAGTCAAAGTAGAGATGTAATCCATTGACTAGTTTGGTATAATTATATACATGTATACACTGCACTGCTGTCGACAAGTGTCAAGATCGTATACGTGGTCACTTACTTAATTAAACCCCCGATAATTCTTCAGTTTTGTTTCTTCATAGAAATTCTCTTTACTTATTCTATACTTTGAGTATCGTTACATATGATCTTAGAGCTAACACTCGAACCTCGGTTCAGGCCTTTACATATAGATCATCAGAGATTGGTACAAGAAGGAAATCTTATGAGGTAATTTGACAATGTTCTCGTTATCATGTGACAATGGCCGAAAAGGAAGATTTTGAACATCGTGATTAAAATAAGTTTGAGGGGAAACTCTGGCTCCCCAAAATCTCAAATTGATCTCTCCTCTTGCCCAGATAAAATAAGAAGTAAACACTATAATATCATATAATCTAGTACTTCTCCCTTTTTTCATGGATTTTCACATTGAGGTTTTACAAGTTACTTGAACAGACTTGTACCATGTAATTGTTCCTTGAACAGACTTGTACCATGTAACTGTTGCTTGAACTCAAACAGCAATCAAAGTATAAGCCAAGTTAGGGTAAAATAACAAATGGGTAAGGTCAATGTCGACATGTTCTAAATATCACAAGAATATGTAAAAAAGTCAAAAGAAAAAATCCAATTTAAAAAAATATTATAATTAGAGATGACAATATGTGGTGCCCCATCCTAATACTGCCCCACATTTGGCTAATGGGCCTTGTCTGCCTCCCTTCATCTCATTTTGACTTAACCCGCCTCATTTAACCCGATCGAATATGAGTCAACCCATTTAGTTTTTAAATCTTTTTGTTTTAAACTAGTTAGTTTATTTTTCTAAAAAATATTTTCTTTATTTTGATTGGCAGTGACGGCAAACAGAATTGGCTGCCAACGTTGGTGTAACACCCCGAATTTTTTAAGCGTTAATATCAAATAACAGAGTCAGAAAACCTCAAAATAATTTTAAAAAGTCTCCCTAAATGGTCATTCAGAGCATGTATTAATTAACCCAAAGATACATCAATAAATATCATAGCAGCTTAAGGCATTTACATGATCCAAATTACTCCGACACGGAGTTCCGAAATAAATTCCAAATCCACATAGGTCCTCCTATTGTACGTTATAAAAATAACCAAACTAAATGCAAAACTAACTACTAATATTGGCTCTGATATAAAATTACTAGCTCTAAATCACACAGCTAGTCCTGCAATCCAGTCCCCTTTTTACTTATCACCTGAGAGAAGAAAATAATAAGGAAGTGAGTCAAATGCCCAGTAAGGTCGCTCAACGGACCAACCAAAAGAGATACAAAAAAAAGGTCTGAAGAACGAAATTTCGGAAGTACAAAATTTTAATGGAACAGATACGAGACAGAATTTTAAAGTGTCAAAATATATTTTCGTACAAGACATAATTTCAAAATGTCAAAAATACATAATTGTACAGAAACAGACACTAGAGAGCCATTCAGAATAAGGTCTCACATGCCATCACTGACACGTGAAACTGGGTTTATAAAATAAGATCGCGATCTCTAACTCATCTCGTCGACCTAGCCTACGTTCCAATCCACGTAGGTAAGTCAGAAAACAGAAAAGTTACATACACTGTGACATGACTCATAAGGATTACCAATTAATACGTTATATAAATTAGGCAAGACAAAATAAGTTGCCTACACGATACAAACTGAATACTATATACATGTAATGGTTGACGACTCACGCCAAATACTATTTTTACGTTGCACAACGTCAAGAAGTAAAAATTACTTGACCTCTTTTAGCAATTCAAGTAGAGTGTTCAAAAATATTTCAAAACACACTTGAATTTGAATATTTACTGAGCAGAAGAAATACACGAGTTTAATAGAAATAGAGTCGCTAAAATTATTAGAGTTTGTATGAACTCAATATGACAAAAGAGAAACAATAATGAAGCTGCACTGGAGGTATGTGGCTACAACCATCATGGTGAATTACACGTAAGAAAAAGCAGAGAGAGCTGAATTCACATGAGTATTCAGGCTTGTTCAAGGAAAGGACAAGAAAGTGTTCTAACCTTTGGCCCATTAAACCATGAAGGAAAAGGAAGAGGTAATAGTAATCATTATGATAAAAAAGACTTAACCCATTAACTGTCAACAATTTCAACGCACCCGACGGTCAGAAAAATTGAAAATAAAGTCAACGGGTTCAGTACACTGTTCCAAAACAAAAACAGCGGCACAGTGATCGTCAGAGAACCCATCAACCAATATTACGGTCAAATTGATGAACATTCAAGTACAACGCAAGAACGTAAAGGGGGGAGGGGAATAGAAGAAGCAGTAATCGACAAGAATAGCCAATGACCGACTAGAAGTTTTTAGGAGTGTCACCGTCAGACAAATCAAGGTGGATCCGATGAGGTCTAATAATAAGAGAGATCGAAAGATCAAAACTTTACAAATATACGATTGATCAGTCTAACGCTGATTTAGATTTCAATAACAGTAAACCCTTACTTCTGATCGTGATTAAACCCAAAATTTGATCTTCTCAATTCGATTGTATCAAAAGCCCTAAAAATTGACAAACCCAAAGATTTCAATTAAATTTCAATGACAACGAAAATTCGTAGACTACTACAATCCCAAATCAAAAATCAATTTAAATTCTTACCTCAAAATTTGTAAAATTTCAAGAAGTCTCTTCCTAGGGATTCTTTGAAGGCTCCTCTGAACTTTGGTGTGTTTCTATGAATCTACGTAACTATCAGACACCTAAAAAATATATATTTATATTCCTAAAACAAATAGAATTTTAAAATACTCGTTACGTCCCAAACTCTCTAATTTTATTTTATTTTCTTCTTCTTTTTTTAAGCATTTAAATATGAGGGGTCTAACAGTTGGACTATGACGATAGACGACAGCGATTACTAGCGTAAGCCGAAAGTGACTTTCGGCAATTGACAGTGACAGTTGATGTCGAAATTGGCCGCAGTTGATTGGTGGCCAGAGATGGCGACTACTGGATGCCAACAGAACGGCGGCCGGTGAGTGGTGCCAATTGGAGGGTTGTGTGTGTGTGTGTGAAAGGGGGGAAAATTGTATACGGGTTATGTTTCGAAAAATCAAATTGGGTTTTGATGAGGATTTTGAATATCCATATAGCCTAAATTGATTAGATCCTTTTTTGTCCCATTAAATTCGGCACAAATTCAAGTAAGACTGTTCCAAATAAGTACCCATGTGAGGCAAAACGAGGCTTCGGGACTTCAATTAGCCCCCAAAAATTACCATATCCCCATATTGAATTGTGGCCTCCGTTGATGCCTTTGTCCACGTTTGGGGTCCTCTAATGGCACGGACTGGTTTTGGAAATTGGACCTAAAGGCAAAAGCCTGAGGATGTGATAATTTTGGGCCAAATTAACCTGGTCAGATCCGAGTCTAGCCCCTGGGCTCAGAAATAGCCCAACTTGCTACATATTATTTCTTATGAAAACGGTAAGAGTAGAATCTGGTACCATGTCAGTAAAAATAAAGGCAACATCTAATCTAGCAAATTCACATGATCTTCCAAAAATGAAATGTGGATTCGGGCTTCACTAGTGTTGCTAATAGTGATGATATAGCAACACTCAGAAGACCTTTAGCGACAAAAGTGGCTTGAATTTTTCGCAAAAATCTTCGGTACGTAACAATTGGAGTGGTATAGATTACCAGGTCTTAGTAACAAAATTTAGATAACACAGTTCAAACATTTTTGGACGTCTGCTCTCCATGTTTTTACAATTCACTCCAGAATGTTAGTGGTAAGATTGTTAAACCTTGGTGTTCAACCTAAAAATATGTTCGAGAGGAGAAGAAGTTCATCAGGGATTAGACCCGACCACAAAATACATGTAGTCGATGTGGATTTTTAACACTCGCTCTCGCACATCTATATTATATATAGAAAGAAAATTACTTTTGTATAACACCTTCTTTTGGTGTTACATAATTACTATCCTAGAATGATGACATGTGCCACCACCAAGAGAATAAAGTTTGAGAAAAAAAAAGGAAAAGAAAAAGGGGAAAGTGAAGAAAATGGAGAGAATTTTGAAAAGATGAAGCAGGGCATATATGCAAAACCAACCCATAACGTCCTCATCACTTGCATCCAATGAGTTTGTTTCCCCCTTTCTAGCCTCATAAACCCTTGTTCACTCCATTTCAACAATTTTTTTTTAATCTTAAATTATTAATAGGATTTGTTTGATGTTTAGTACTTAGGCTAGGGTTTTTTTTTTTATATTAGAGAAACCATAGGAGTGTTGCATGTTTACAGAATTTTATTTATTTGTTTTTTGTAAAGTAGCCCCTTATCATAATAACCAGACGCCCAACACAAAAATATAATCAAGAGGAAGAAAAGCCTACTAGGTACAAGATCTGAACTAAATCTCATAATATGCCCCCCCCCCCCCCCCCCCCAAAAAAAAAAAAAAACGATGAGGAAATGGACACTGGCCAATAATGTCGAAAATAAAGATGAATGACACTGTCGAGAAAGATATTAAAGGCGCAAATTTGGACTGAAATGTCATGCTTTATAAAAGAAAATTTGGGCAACAGTAGCATTCCCATTATTTACTCTTGCTTTAAGTGGACCAAAGTAGTCTGCTACGTTACTTCAAAAAAAATAAAACTTTGGCCGTGCACTATCACAAATTAATTTCTAGTAGATAAAGATAAGGCTAAACAATGGCTACAATTAAGGATGGCAATGGGGCGGGGCGGATGCGGATCTTATAAAATCCGCACCCGCCCCGGTAGCCCTAAAACACCACTCCGGCCCGCCCCGCCCCGCCACCCCCCGCCCCGCCACCGGGTTATTTACCCACAACCGACCCTAACAAATATTGAAAAACCCATCCCGCCCAGATCCGCCCCGCCCTTCCCCTCAAGCACTCAAAACTCCATTTGGTTTGTCATTTCAGGTGAGTAATCAAACAAAGTTCACTACAAATCTCATGATTCATCACTTCACAAAACACTGAATAATTACTGAGTCATCACAGTTCATTACAATTCTCATTGATTCATCAGTTCACAAAACACTGATTCATCACTTCACAAAACCAAAAAAAAAGAAAAAGAAAAACTAACTAAAAGGCAACAATTTAACCACAAAGCAAAAGCGCCAGATCACGAAGGATCGGAGTGAAACGAGATTAGATAAGCTAATACCTCGACGGTGGACGGTGGACAGTGATCGCCGAGGTGGAGGTGGAGGTGGAGGTGGACGCCATCTGTGCAGGGGAGCAGTGGTTTGTTGTTGTCGGGGTGGAGGTGGCCATGGTCTGTGCAGAGGAAACTGGACGAATAACATTTTGTCACGTAGGTGGACGTATCGAACCAAAAGAAGATCTCAGATTGACATCTTGATACGCCGATTTACGCTGGACAAGGTCACCGAGATGTGGAAGTCGACGATAAGGGGGAACAATGGATTGTGGGAGTCGATGGTACGGGGGAACGGTGGATTGTCGCCGAGGTAGAGATGGACGCTAACGGTACGAGGGAGAGCTAGACGGCGGTCGTCGAGGTGGAAGTGGACGTTGACCGTTTGAGGGGGAGAGGGAGGAAAGGCGAGCCAAAGAGGCAGCGTCGGTAGCTATGTCGGCTGAGTGAAGAGAAGAAAGAAAGCATTAGGGTTGGGAAGAAAGAAAGAAATAGGGTTGGGCTATATATATAAGTGGATGGACGGCAGAGATTAACTGGTGTATAACGGGGCGGGTGCGGGTCGGATACCGGGGCGGGTTGGGCAGAATACCATACCAGCCCCTAACCCGCTGCGGATTTAAAAAAAATTACCATACCCGCCCCTAACCCAATCAAAGTCAAAATAACCCGCTCCTAGCGGGGCGGGGAGGGGCGAGGCGAAGATCCGCCGGGTACGGATCTAATTGCCATCCGTAGCTGCAATTTGAAACACTTGAAGAGTAGGCCTGGGATAATGTTTTAATATTAGAATGAAGTAACAACTTTGGATGACTTATTTGTTAATGTGATGAAATTTAGAATAAGATGCTACTCTATGTAATTCTGGGATCTCGGCATACTATCATATTTGGTTATACTGCTTACACCCATACTATTTTTATGTAGGAGCACTGTAATGCTTGTCATGCTAGTTTTAAAGAACATCGCTCACTATTCGTAGTTTCAACATTTTTAAATATGACGTATTTGTTTGTTTTCAAGCCCAATCTTTACATTTGATACTACAAGCGTTGTTCAACATTCTAAAATATGACAATTTTTTTTTATTCTCTCTTACTAAGGCTTCGTTTGACAAAATTTTTTTTTTGGTTTTCAGTTTTTAAAGAGCAGTTTTTTAAAGAGCAGCTTAATTTTTTTTTTTATAAAAACAAGTGGGTGTTTGATAACCCCTTTTTTTTTTGAGGTTTTTTTTTTTGGTGTTTGGTAACCCTTTTTATTTTGACTTTTTTTTTTTGGTGGTTTGCGGTGGCGGTGGTGGGGCGTAGCGGTGGTCGACGGTGGTGGTGGTGGTGGCCGACGGCCGGAGGTGGCTGCCGGCAGTCACCGGCGGTGGTGGCCGGCGGCCGGAGGTAGCTGCCGGCAGTCTCCGGCGGTGGTCGCCGGCGGCCGGAGGTGGCTGCCGGCAGTCACCGGCGGTGGTGGCCGGCGGCCGGAGGTAGCTGCCGGCCGTCTCCGGCGGTGGTCGCCGGCGGCCGGAGGTGGCTGCCGGCAGTCTCCGGCGGTGGTCGCCGGCGGCCGGAGGTGGCTGCCGGCAGTCTCCGGCGGTGGTCGCCGGCGGCCGGAGGTGGCTGCCGACAGTCTCCGGCGGTGGCTGCCGGCGGCCGGAGGTGGCTGCCGGTGGTCGTCGGCGGTTGCCGGCGGCCGGAGGTGGTTGTCGGCAGTCTCCGGCGGTGGTCGCCTGAGGTGGCTGCCGGCGGTGGGAGGGTGGTGGTGGTGGTCGAAAAAAAAAACCAAAAGTGAAAAAAAAAACCAGTTTTTGGAGTTTTTTTTTTACTCTGCAGTTTAAAAACTGGTTTTTTAAATTGAAAAAAAAATGGTTACCAAACGCTCTTTTTTTTTCAGTTTTTAAAACTGAAAAAAAAAGAGGGAAAAAAATTTTGTCAAACGGGGCCTAAGAGTTGTTCATGTGTGCTTCTTTTGTCTTTGTACGCTTTTTGCTTTTCGATAGAAGAATCAAGAGGGAATGAGAGTATGACCACTCTATACTTTGGATTGTGAAGGCTTTAACAAATTTCACCTTACACCGGAGATATTCCTCTACTTCTAAATCTCTTAGTGTTATGTGCAATTTGTTGCATTATCTTGTTGAAACTGGAAAATAAACTTTAAATGTATGCATAAAAGAATAACACATACCACAATGATTTTTTTTCACATGACTACGTAGGACAATGGTCTTGCAAGTCCTCGAATTTTTCAAAGTTCACCTCTTAAAATAAAAATTCTTAAATTCTAGGTGAAGTTTCACCTAACTTATTACTCGTCTCGCAATTTGAACAAGTTAAAAGCAAAAGCCAGTGATCTTTCCCAATTCATGTCACCGGCCAGCTTTTCATCGCAGCATCGGATAGAAGGATATCATTCATCAAACAAGCTCTCACTAGTCGTCGTCATTACAAAAACAAAGATGCCCCGTTAGAAGTTAGAAGTTAGAAGGCGCGATCTCATCGATCCAGTGATTCACGAGGTACTCGCCTCCCATAGTTCACACCCACCACACACCCTAGATCCTCACTACTTTTCATTGCCCCAAGATCGTTGACCGATCCACAAGTGATCAACTGCATCAAAACTTTCATCCTCCCACTGGGATGCTGATCACTGACCGTCCGATCTCTAATAGCAGCAGAGTGCTCAACGCCTCTAGATCCACTCACACCGTCCATGCCCACTGAGCTAGCATTGGAAAGAGGTGGAGACAGCTCTCCTCTGCTGATCAGCTCCTCACTCTGTTTCTCAACTTCCTCACTCCTCACATTAGCCCTCCTTCGCCTCCCCTTCTCGTCCGTCTGGGTCGCCGCGTCGGCGGCGGCTACGCCGGCGAACCCCCTGCTCGATTCCGACCTGTAGACCCTGTACTCCGGTGGGTTATCAAACGAGCTCCATGACTGGTTTCTCTTGAAAACAGCTGCAATGTCACCAGTGTGTTCGCTGGGAGTACTCGCCTCTAGCAGGTTCTGCGGCGACACTTTTTCGCGTGGTGTGATGCTCAACGAGCTTTGATGAAGCTCTGAACCTTTTAGAACGTACTCATGGCCGTTCGTCGGGCGTATCAAATCGTCTTCGGTCAAGTCGTGCCACACGTATCCGCTTCTATAGCTCCTGAAATGGTGATCATTTATTGAAATTAAAGGTGGTATGCATTGAGGTAACTAATAACCCAACAGAGACAGAAGATGGATACTAGTGTACCTTTTGGAAGACCAGGAATACATGTCAGACATTCCTTTGCCTCGGAGGAAGTTTAGCCTTTTCAGCACATCTAAGAAGAAGAGAAATTTGTTCAATGCCATGGAAACAGGTCTAAAACTATAATTAACTGATCGTCTGCCACTGCCAAGCTCGTTTACTTGAGCACGCATTGTGATCATAGTACATAGCTTGTTTCGCAAAGGAGTAATTGTTTGGCTCGTTGGTTCATGAATTCGAGTCAAGCTCCAACGTTCGTCTATATAAGCTCAAATTATCAAGTAAAGGAGCTGAGCTTGGGCTTGAATAAAAGCCAATTTGCTAAACTTAGGGAAACATTTTTTATGCATAGAGTTGGTGTTTAATACCTCTTAGATGGAGTCCTTTGGAGGAAGAGAGAGGAACCTCAACGAAATGAGGATGCTCGATGTGGCCATTTCGGGAGAGGTAGTAGATGACAGGCACTTTTCTGTCACTGCTCTTCGATCTTGGTTCTGTCCAAACCTTGGTTCTCTCAGGACTGTTTTTCTCTCTGTCCTGCCATCTCTTTGGAAGCAAAAGCTCTGTGCTCGGTCTTGAATTGGCGGCCATCAATATCACAGAGCAAAGTAGCAGCACAGAGTAGCTAGGATGAGTGAGTGAGTGTGTGTGTGTGTGTGTGTGTGTTAGGATATAAATAAGGGGCAAAGAGCTTGGGAAGAGAGGAGAAGATGGTGACGGGTAAATTCAGTTACTGCACACTCCCGGCCAAAGAATTTATTATATGTCTTGATGCTTCCCAAGAACGCGGTCTTACAGAAAAGAAAGAGGTTAAATGGCATGTGATATGAATGCTCACAAACTAGTTCTGTGTAATTAAGATAATACACATTAAGAAGCTAGTTCATGAATCAAAGTTCTGGTTCTAGGGGGTGTTTCGGATGGCTTAATATGGAAACGCATCTATACATTTTGACCATTTCGGTCATGTTCCAGTTCGTTTTGAGGGTTTCACATAAGAAATTTATTGTGAAAGACATCAGTCACTAGCTCCTACCATCATTTTGTTGCAGAAAGGTTTCGTCTTTTCGAGAGTTTCGTGTCCAAATCTTAATCAACACATTGTAACTTTGTGCACGAGAGGATTCGTGCACTATTCAGTTGTAGTCTGTTTTTGCTCCTACGAAACCCAGTCGCTTTTAAAGTCTTGTGTTGTCCTAGCATTAGTCTGGTTAAACAGTGTGAAGGACTGAAGGGTGTACTCAGATCTAGGTGGTCATGGTTGGGGATACCCCAGTTTGGCCATGGAAACAAACTTTTTGTGGTGCATAATCAACCATTTTGGATTCACAAGCAGGCCTAAAGCAATTAGAGATTACTCATGTATTTCATGCATATGCTTCGCTTGCCATAGGCCATGAAAAGGTCATGAAATGTATGATTTCTGTTTCCTACTGTACAGAAATCACCATGTCCTTCTCTGTAGGGCTAAACTCCAACATTTTCCTCAAATAATATGAACGTGTTGGAGCTTAACTAGAGGCTCACGGACCAAAAGTAAACACATTGGACAACGCTCCAAAATTTCCAATTTCCAATGTCCAAAGTCAAAGCTGAGTCCCGTGAAATCATGACGCCCTAAGACTGGTGCCATTTCGGTCATTGGATGTTTCAATGTGATACCTTGGCTCTGACTGTGACTGTGAGACTGTTTTCTTGACCACGAAATGGACACACGTACAGACACCTCAGCTTATGTATTTAGCAAAAAAGTTTTGAGAAGAAAAAGCAAATCTGCGGCTACCACGGTTACGTGTATCTGGGGTGAAAATGTTTGTACATTGTGCATCATGTGTATGTTTGATGGACGCTTTAGTGATTTTACATAAGCACCACATATGACCCGTGCATGCAGTAGAACACAACGGCACTTCAGCAGTCAATTTATCTTGGCAGCCACAGATTCGTTTTTCAAAAGTATAACTAGAGAGAGGCATCTCAAACTTCTAATCAACAAAGAGGGGCAATATAGAAGGAAAAGATGAAACAAATTTGAGAAATGGGAGTGGGGTGTAACAGCTACCACCTATGCTCTGGTGTCAGTCTTTTCCTACAACACCTTAGTATCTTGAGGTGAAAAATCCTCCAAGAAATCTAGAAGGAAAACTAAGAGTAACAAGATCAGTTACTTCATGGTTAAACTGCAGTAGTACTCGTCGGATCAGCAGCTTTCTTCGGACAAGATGATGAAAGATGGCCTCTTTCACCACACTCATAGCACGTCCTCCTCCTTATCTTTCCACTGACAGCACTTAATTCGGCACCATTAGCTTCCTTATTAGTTAGCATAGATTGGGAATTTGTGTCTGCTATGTTGTTTGTAGTAGCACTCGGAGATTTTGAAATGGTATCTGCTGCTTTCTTTGGAACAGCAGGCATAACTTTTGAATTGGTTTCTGCTACCTTCTTTGGAGCAGCAGGCATAGAATTTGAATTGGTTTCTGCTACCTTCTTTGGAGCAGCAGGCATAGAATTTGAATTGGTTTCTGCTACCTTCTTTGGAATAGCATGCATAGATCTTGCATTGCTTTCTGCTACTTTCTTTGGAACAGCACACCTTATTCTCACAGGTCTTCCGAAGACAACCTTCTGATCCAATTGTAACGCCATGGCTACAGAGAGACTATTGGCGAAATCCACATGGACATAACCTCTAAACTCTTTCGTCTCTTTGTCTTCGCCAAATCGAATAGAAGATATACTGCAATCTGAGAACAGTTTCCGTAGTTCATCCTCGGTTATATCCCATGATAAGTTCCCAACATAGACCCTATTATAACCCTCCACAACTGCAGGGGAAAAATCCGATGCTTTGGTATCTCTGGTTGTCTTGTAGGGTTGGATTTTCAGGAACAGTCCGCCCCTGCAAACATAGTTATAGTCTTTAAGCATGTTGGGGATATAGTGGAGAACGTAAAGAAAGAATCATTAGAGAAATTTTACTTGTTCCTTACATGTCAGCTCCATCAAGATCCAGAGCTCTTTTAGCTGCCGCTTCAATCTGCAGATTGCCATAATTGAAATACTGCTTAAAAAACTAACCCTCTCTATTAAGTGACATAACTTTGCGACAATTAGCACCCATGTCATCATGGTATAACTATCATAATTGTTCACAAAGTAACATTAAGAGTGTGTTTGGAATCATGGAATTGATGGGATTTCATTTCAAATATTTAAATTTTGTTATTTAGAACATTAAAAAAAGGAATTGGAATTGGATTTCATGAAATTTGACTGGATTTGTTTCTATAGTGCGAAATCCGATGGAAAATGGTCGGATTTCGTAAGATTTGGATTTACTTGAATTACAAATAATTATTTACTTATCTTACCATTTTCTAGATCTCTCCAACAATTAACCGACTACCACCGTCTTCACTGCCGCTACCCCCACACCACATTTATTACCACCACTGGCACCACCACTTCCGCTACCATTACCGCCATCGCCACCACAGCCATCACCGCTACTACGACCACTGCCGCCACTGTCACTACTACTGCCACCACCATTACTGATGCAGCCGTCGCCACCGCTATTGCAGCGCCACCACTACTACCACCACCATCGTCGCAACCACTACTGCTGCGACCATCGTCGTCGCTGCTACCAATACTGCCGCCATTACCATCACCGCCACCACCGTCGTCACCACTACTGCCACCACCATGCCAACGTCAACACTACTACCACCTCCACTACTACCACCGCCACCACCACAACTGTCGCCACCGTCATCACTGCTATTGCACCACCACTACTGCCACTATTATCAGCACCACTATCGCCATCACCGCTGCCTCAGCAGCCACTACTATCGTCGCCGCCTCAGCTGCCATCGTTGCTAACACCATCACCACCTTTTACTACCACCATCGGCACCACTATTGCCGCCACCACCACCACCACTACCGCCACCACCACTAACACTGCCGCCGCCACCACCGTCATCACCACCACCACTGCTACCATTATCGCAGCCACCACCACCACTACTGTCAGCATCGTCGCCGTCATCCCCACCACCATTTGCTGGCACTAGCACACTTGAAACCACTTCGTAGTTCATTTTTCATTATAAGTCATGGATATAATTGTCAAAAAATTTATTACTTTTCCATTTCTTTTGTTCTCCAAACAAAAAATAGGAATTCTGTAATTTGAATTCCCTTTCCTTTCCAAACAAAAAATAAAAGTGAATTGAATTCCAAATCCAATTCCAAATCCTAAAAGAATTGGTGCCAAACAGACTTAAGTTTCGGAATACCTCCCGTGGAAATCTTAGCGGGCTTCACTTGTGGGAGTTGGGGTTCGCGTTCTAAACGTAAAGGACGTCATCAACGGCGGCTGCCGAATGTGCCTAATTGAGATCGAGAAGTTGTCAGATTAGACTATGTCTTCTCTACACATTGATATAGGGACATATATATGTAACTTAATTAAACGATGATGTTTTCGCCTCTTGTATCTTTTTCCCGTACAATTGAACTGGAGGATTAATTTGAAGATGCAATTCTAAGCTGAAGATAGAGATAAAAATCCACAAGCATGAGCATTTCAAAAGAGAATTCAGGTTAGAAGGCTCAGGTGAAAAACATTGCAGCAATTTTATGCTTCGACTCCAGTAGAGCAGCTGAAAACTGAAAAGCTTAAACAGGATGGGACCTTAATTTCAGCCATTTATGATGACACACTCAACTTTGACTTGCATCGAGCTAAGTAGAATCATAAATATCCTCCTATGTTAGTTGAGAACCTAAGGTCCCACGGGGTTGACAATTATTAGTCCACAAAAACATATCCTCTCCATTGCCTACCTAATATTTAAAAACAGGTCTCTTTTACCCTAAGTTCTAACAGTCTAGCGCATCATTCGGATTAGAAACAGCTCAAAAGCATTTCATTTCTTATATAATGTACTACACCATATTTAACCACTAAAAACAAAATTAGTTTGTGAATTAGACAGGTATTAATATGCCCAAAATAGAGTCTTACGTATTTATAAGTATGCATGTACATAGGTGCATGGGTATGCGTGCATGAGTGCCTGTGTGGGAACCCTAAACGGAGAAAAAAAGAAACTGTGTTGACTCCAGGATCTTTGGATGAAATCCAAACAATGAGAAAGGTGGAGGGACCCAGTGCCAAACCAGTACAATGGCCCGACTTTGGCCATGGCCGCCACCCTTATCTTGTTGCGGAAAGGAAGACTAGATCCTTCGTAGGCCGCGCTGTTTGTCTAACATACAATCATTTGGTTAGAATCAAGCATGGGTAGATAAAGTGTTGGCCTGAATAAATGGTGGGTTGTGGTGAAAACCAGAAAGGCATATCTAGAACAGGTGACAGGGAAAGAAGCTATGAGCCTATCCTTATTGGTCAAAGGGGAAAGAGTTCTGGGAGACCACCAGCTAAAATTGCAGAGGGGGGTTTCTTGACATAACTTTTCTAGGTTTGATGGGACTTCTTCTTTACAGGAGGAAAAACCCTTGTCAACACGTACTCAAATCCACCATGATACAAACTTGGCATGAATTGCAGCAGTTGGAGGATATTTGCATATCTGAAAGGCAGCTTTGGAGAGTTCCATATTGTTTGGAAACCTTCTTCTCATCTTCCTTGTCAGGGAAGACACGAGACAAAGGGTTAGTACACGAGCAATAGGCTGGAACTGGGAGTTGTTCTTCAAACCTACGTTTAAAATTGTATGAAGTATCCTGGTGGGGATTGACGTGAATATCTCTTGCTAGCGGAAGTAGCCCGGACTTCTCTGTGTTTTTCAGCTTCTGCTTCAGGAGCACGTCCAGGACTATACTTCGGATATGAAGGACCCGTCTCTTTAGGGATGAAGGATGAGGAATGGCAGGCTTGTCTCGAAGATATGTCTGAGTAGAAGAAAGTGAAACACTCTTCCCAAGAGTGGGAATTCATAGCAGAAGAGGGGATAAACAGTTCATTATCTGAAGAAGAAGGGAAAGCGTATACAACCAAATTTGTGAAAGAAGCACTGATTACTAGCTCTGTTATAATCGGAGATATCACGTTCATAATACCCTTCGTATGTATGCGCTACAACCGAGAGAGCAAGATAAATTTTGGTGCCTTCGGCTGAAAGGGCAGCCAAATTTTGAAATTCCTTGGTGATCCTTACAGAGAGGTTACAGAACAGGAAGTATTCAACCAGAAAATGAGAAAAACATGTTCATTTCAGAGTGGCGGGCTTTCATAAGTTTCTGGTAGGATGAAGCCTTCTTTGACTACATGGGCTCTACTCAGGCTCTTCACCAACATCATTATCATTTTCGTGCAACAAATTCTTCATTAGCCAACCTTCCTTTACCTAAGAGCTATGTGCACAGTTATCAGCCAAAATTGCCCTGAGAGTCCCTCAAAAAACCTCTTTTTCTCAAAATTGGATGGCCTCAACGGCATAGCAGTTCGATGCAAGGTAGAGCCCCTTGAGATGGTCATTTGGACTAATCACACACACACAGCCTGCAACTCCTAACAAATCCAAAATAATGGCATGAACAGTGACCACTTCTTGAAATTTGAGCCAATTCAGACTTTTAGATAGGTCATTTTAATCTTGGTGCCCAACTCTCTTCCTACATTTTATACCCTTTAGACTGTTGTATGACCATCTTATTTTAATTTTAACTAATAAAAAGTCCCTTGATGTCAGTGCTTGCTGCAATAATACCTATCCACAATAACAAAGCTCAGGTACTAATGAATCTGATGCTAAAAAACTCTCAATGGTTTATCAAACTAAGTATGCCCCCAATATCAGAAAATTGAAAAATGTCCCAGCTAATTTTCTAGATTGACCAAGTCAAATGGTCAATCTGATATGTTATGGCTTTTTGACACCAACTTCTCATTTCATAAGCATACTCAATAAAACCAACTAAGCCTTGTTACAAATTAGTTGGGGCTGCATAAATAATTTTTTTTTCTTTCATTCCACCTTACCTAGGAACATTTGCTCTCTTAAAGCAAGGAAACCATCTCAAGCGATGTTCCCTCAAAGTTTCCTCACTTGGTGTTCCACTTAACTGACCCGCTATCTTCTGTAATGCGACATTCTCATCAACCTCTCCCTTCGTGCGCAATATTGCTCCAAGATGCCTATGAGTATCCTTCTTAGAACCTGTTGCCCGTCTATAATTACTTTAACCTCAGACATTCTCCTAGACTTACTAAATTTGCAGTGCAAATACTGTCTAAGTCCAATGATTTCAAAGTACTTGTCCATATTTTAGCTTAGCAGTTGCTCTTACCTAGGCTCATCAATTAAAACTATGTCATCCATGATATATGTGGGTAATGGGAAATTGTCCTAGATACTATAAGTAAGCTCATACATTAGTAAAGCAAAAGGCAGCCCCTATTGCCACGGAGATAGAGGCTTTTGCCAAAGGATATTGTAGGTTTGAACTTTGATTGATAAAATCGCCCTTCCCTCACCATCTGAAACCCATTTACCCTCACCTTTTACCTGATACCCACTATGGCAGATTAAACCAAATCAAACAAGACCACTAGTACTCTCTTACCATCTAAACCTCATGTTCTCGACTTCCTTCTTCATAACACAGCACAATTACATGGCTGCACAAACAGAATTTGAATCCATACCCCAGTTAACATCACAACCTCCGATCACATCCACGAACCTAGCCACCTACCGCAAGCCCACCATGAACTACAACTGCTGCTATCTTCCACCGAAAACAACAAGCACCACCACCACCACTCTCATCAACCAAAGTGACTCAGACTGAAGCTTTATAAATTGAAAGGAAGGTTTCAAACCTTTGAGATCTTATGTATGGAACACCCAGATGTCTTTTTTCTTCCTTCCTTTCAAGGAAACTCAATTCTCCTTTGTAGATTACATAGGCAGGGTTAGTGCCTAGTGGTGCCCGGGGTGACTGGTCAGGGATGGATAGAGTGACAGAGAGAGAAGAGGAAGGAAAGTGGATATTTTGACCTAAAGGGTATCCTTGTCCAACAAGACTTTGAGATTATATTTTCTTTGGCAAAATCCTCTAATGCTTTATCAATAAAGACTGCAAAGCAAATCCTTGGTGAAGTCCAATTGTAATTGTACATTCTGTATCCGTACAATCAGTGGTTCTAACACTAGTTACAGCTCCATCGTGCATATCTTTAACCATATGAACTTGCCATCTACAAGATAAACAGAATGCTAGACGTGTAATCATATTAACTTACCATTTTCTCTAAAAGCTGAAGCTGTTAAAGAATGGCCCAGGAATGTATGTCATGCTTCAAAATGGCGCTTGCACGTAGAGAGACATTTCAACAAGAAAAATGGAGGTACACCACCACCAAGTGCACAAACATAGGAATGAGATACATACTTTGGGCAATATGCAAGTGGCACAATTTGAAAACCAAAGACGTTGTTCAACCATGAGCTATGATGCAATGTCAAGTTATCATATGCTCTAAAACCTATGCTGTTAGAGTCTAGGCCCAACAATGCATATCATGCTTTTGAACATGCACATAATATATGCATGCATTTACAGCATCTGCCAGAGGTGCCCTCAGTTATGGAGTCTCAGAAACTGCCACTCTCACTCTAAGGTCCTCTGCCTACTCTCAAAGTCTGGCTCATCTTCATACTTTTTCTCGATTATTCAAAGTTGACAAAATTCTATACAACCTCTGATACATTCTGTTGTATGACATCACTATATGCGCGTATTTAATATCATGCTACACTTTAAAGTACATGAAACGAAATCATAAAACATGGATATATATCTCCTCGGTTTAGGAAGCCTACAGACTATACTCCCCACTCCACATAGCACACTACATGTATATACACAGATAGAGGTCGATGAGCACAGACTCCAGATTCATTAGGCTCTCAAAGAAAAAGATCAACAACACTAACTAGACAGTTCATGGAATTTAGGATCCTTCTTTAGGAGTCACATTGGAGCTTATTAAAGAGAGAAGTAACTAGTAACGCTATGACACACTGAGAAATAAAAAGGACAGGACAGTTAAACAGCAGGTACCGGTTTATGTAAGTGCATACCTTGAAATTGATGATGGCAATCCCCCTGAACTTCCCTGTCTCAGAAAACCTCATACAATCAATTTCTGTAATGGTGCCACAACCTTCAAAGAAACTCCTAATATCATCCTCAGTTGAGTAGTACGGAATGCCACCGACATAAACTTTCGTGGACATTTCCACCTTTGCTTGGCTGTGATGGAATTATGAAACACAGGAGATCAGTAAAAAAAAAGAACCTTCGTAAAACTGCAAACGTGTAGGCATTTTTCTTAAGCTGAAACTCATTTATAGGTAAAGCACATCACCTTCTAACTACTATCAGGTAGAAGAAAAAGTTGAAAAAAGCAAAGAATAACAAAAGATAGTTTTCCTCCTACATTTTCACGTAGTAATGTTTCTTTTGGATATGGAAATTTACTTAAATAAGCCAATTAGATGTCGCCATTCAATCAAGTAAGGCCTTGCCATATGCAACATCAACTAGAAAGACAAAGCCCACTGGTTCTTGCAAATGAGTACAGAACAACAGTTGGCATGGAACAAATCCTTCCACTAAAAATCTACTTGAAATCCTGAAGGTTCAAGTATTCAACGAAGAGTTTACTTCCACTCTACAATCCAACACATAACCAATCAAACTTTCATTCCGAGATAGATCCACAGTAGATAGAATGATATGAAAGTGAAATGGGCTAAACCTCATGCAATCAATACCCAAAAAACATCCATTTGGAAATATGGGTACTTGAAATTTCCAAGAGTTTACCTCTCAGTAGCCTCAATCGTCTCTGCCACACTTTGTTCTCCACTCCCCCCGCTGCCACTCTCCACACCCTTCTTCTCTCCCTTCTTCCCCTTGGTCTTCTTCTTCTTTTTATTCTTCTCTGTCTTCAACTTTTTAGCCTCATTGGCCTCTAAATCATTCGAGGAATCTCCATTCGTCCTATCTCCCTCACCCCCATCTCCCTCTCCCTCTCTCTTCCTCTTCTTATTCTTCTTACCCTTCTGCTCCTCATCCACACCCTCAGACCCATTTACTCCTCCATTACTTTTTTGAAAAGATACTGTTTTTTCTCTGCGTTTCTCTCTTTTGGATACTCTGGGTTTGTGGGTCTCTGATGGGTCTGTAGAAATCTTGGTAGAAATCTTGATGGGTGGCTGGCTTTGAGCCTCTGCTGCTGCCACTGATTCCGCTAGAGCGGCAGCTCTTAGCTTTTCCTTCAGCTTCTTGTTCGATAAAACCATTCTCAAATTGAATTCTTTTCACTCTCAACAAAGGCAATATCGATTATGGAGAGAGGCGCCACTGTAACGAAATTGGAGCCTGGAGGGGCTAACTGAGAAAAGTCTGAAACCCCAAAACCCCAGAAACCTTCAACCGACGTCGTTAAAACCACTTTCTCTTTAGGTTTATTTGTTTGTTTTAATTTTGGGCAAATTACAGCTATGCCCCTGAAATTACGGTATAATTACAAGTAAGGATAATAGTTTGGACAAATTACACTTATGTCCGTTAACCTAATGGAATACAAAAATATATAACGGATTTGACAAAAAGACTTGAATGCCCCTGACTTTGACAGAAAATTTTTGAAATGCCACCCATCTCTCCTCTCCCCCAACTGCCCAATATATTGTGCAAACCCTCATTAAGGCCGAAAAAAGGAGAAATCAGGAAATGACAGGGGAGCGGGGGAAATGGCAAGAGAGCGTGGGGGAAGTGGTGTAGTCACCAATCGCACCAATCCCACCACTGAGGAACTAACACTGCCTCCGTCACCACCTCACAGCAGCCTCATCGCCCTCATCGACGCCGCCACCTCCACGTCGCAACTGTGGTTAGCTGGAAAACAATCTCGAGCTCTTTTTGCCGGAGCCGTCTTCTAAGTTGAAGACACCGATATCTTCACCACTGTAAAAATGGCGAAAATGAACAGAATCTGGCTTAGGAAGAAGACGTCGGTTGCGGCGCCGGCATGGGTTGTGGATTTGAGGGTGAGTCTGGGTTGTTGTAGCGGCGCGGGTGAATGGGGGCTATCGTGAGTCGTTGAGGCGGCAACGAGGTAAACAACTCTGCCATGAGTTGTTAAGGGGGCTGACGATAGGGTGGGGAGGGAGGTGTCGGCACCAGCGTGGGGAACAGAGACTGTTTAAAACTCTAATCCTAAAATAGGATTCATCAGTGTTTCCCTAAAACCCTAATTTGAAAAATAAAACCCTAATTTGAACAAATGAAATCCTAATTTGAAAAATTAGGGCTTTAAAACCCCTAATTTGCAAATTAGGGTTTCAACAAAATCCTAATTTATAAATGGGAAAATTGCATAAAATACCCCTATGGTTTGGCGTAGTTGCAAAAAAACTCCTGCTGTTACGAAAATTGCAAAAAGACACCGCAGCTTGCAAAAGTATTGCAACAGACGATTTCCGCAACAGAATGAAGAAAATGTCTAAATTACCCTTTATATATACTGTAATTATAGGTCTTTAAGTGGTTTTTTTTTTTTGGTATGAATGCCGCAGGATCTTCCCTCGACCCTCACCGGCGACCAGTGTGCTGCTTACAGCTCGACCCTCACAGGTGACCGGTGTTCCCTCCCTCTTCTCCTCCTCTCCCCTCTCTTTTTCCCCTTCCATCACATCCCCTTCATGTTGCCTCACATGTTTGCTTGCGCTGGCCCTAATTATGGCTTGGGCTTGTGGCGATGAAGGGCCTTGATGGTGGTGGGCAAATGGCCAAGTTGCGATTGAGCTAGCAGCGGCGGCAAAGGATCCATGGTAAGTGGTCAGGGCTGGCGATGCAGATCAAGTTCGCGGTGGGTTCACGATGGGGGAAATGGATCTAATGGCAGTGGCAAAGGGTTAATTGGACGGTGGTGTCAGAAACGGGCAGTGGCAGAAAAAGGGGATGGTGGTGGTGGATGGGGCCTGATGAGGGTAGGGCTAGGGTTTTAGCTTGAGGGGGCTGAAGCGGCAGTGATTAGGCATAGCAGGTGGTTGCGACGGCGGCGATTGTGCTGAGGTTGTGATTAAGGTTTAGGATTTGGGGAAGGAAGAAGAAATAAAGGGCATTTTTGTCTTTTCGTTAAGTTAATCTCTACCAAACGCACTTTTAGGAGCGTGAACATCACATGCCATGAGTTTGAATGGTTTTTTTGATGATTGCAATACTTTTGCAAGTTGCGATATCTTTTTGTAATTTTCGTAACAGCAGGAGTTTTTTTGCAACTACCCCAAACCATATGGGTATTTTATGCAATTTTTCCTTTATAAATTAGGGTTTCAAAAAAAATTCTAATTTGCAAATTAGAGTTTCAACAAAATCCTAATTTGTAAATTTGGGTTTCAAAACCCTAATTTGCAGATTGAAATTTTAATTTAAATTTTTTAAAATATTCAGTATATACAGTACAAGGGGTAGTATCGTCATTTTAAAAATACGTATTGATGACATCATAAAAAAGTACACTTTTTTTACGGAACCCTGGCGGATGGACACGGCTGATACATTTTAAAAGTGTTTGGTCACGGTATGTTATATTTTAAAACTTAATGTCATTGACTGTAATTATACCTAACCTCAGGGACATAGGTGTAATTTGCCCTTTAATTTTCGATTCGCTAACAAAAGGTGTGCGTTTTTCTATTGGCAGTTTATATTTGGCTAGTGGCACTCAAAGTGATAATTATCTCATTCAGACGGTGTAATCCGATATATTTGTAAATGGAGTCTCAATAATCAATTTTGAGAGTTGTAATAGTATTTTATGTAGATTATAATTGTTCACAAATCACATTGTTACAATTGACAGAGCTATCTTAACTATCACTCTAATAGTCATTCACACTTTCTTATGTAACTTTCTCGATCAAAAGGAAAATATATAGGAGAATCCTGGTGTGACAAAGTTACATAATTATAATACTCTCGAAATAATTATTCTCACGGCATGACCTCGAATCCTTCAATAGAAACGCCGAAATTGGGGATTAGCGTATACTACTTTCTACTTGTAAGGTACAGTAGCATTCTGAAATCAGGTTCACATATATACCACTAAGAATGGCTTATTGCTTAGCTCTTTGTTGAACGACTGCTCGACTGCGTCCATGCCCAATTATTGTCACGACATTGCTTAAAGTGGTATACAATTTGCGGTCCAAAGCTTAATGGAGACTTAGGTGTTCAAATTCAACTTCACCAGCAAAACGTAGTCGGAAATTCTATGAGAACCTTTCAGTGTTGTAGCCTCTGTTCTTTTAGCAAAGTATTTATGATTGCTACGTGGCCTGATATCCGCTTAGGAATGGAAGGTGTACTTCTTGGTAAACAAATACTCCCTAATAGTTTTGGGTTTCCATATGATAAGTTAGTATTCATAATTTTTGGTGGTAATATATGATATGATTTGGTGACTGAAATTAAAGTGACTTTCGAGGCACGTTGTAATTTTTTTCTTAAGTTTATATTTTCCCCTATTAGAAATATTGTGCAACAGATTGCCGATAAATATCCTTCAAGATACAATGAAGTGCACTAGTGAATAGCATTTGTGCAAACGATATTCACCGCACCGATAAAGTGTATGGAATTCTGGATAGTATTTCTACAAGAAAGAATTCTGCAGAAATTTGTTCTTAGTAAAAGATTTGCAGAAAGGAAGAAAAAGACTAGAGAAAGGCTAATATCTGGTGTACAAAAACTCAGATTTTCTGCTCTATTTATTGAGCATCGGTGGCTGCTCACCAAGGGTCACACCTTTTCACCATGCACCCATTCAGTCTGGACTGTTAGATCGGAATCGTTAAGATTAACGGTCTAGATTCTGGACCATTAAGTAACCAGCTCCTAATGGATGGGTCTGCCCGACCCAGCATCACCCGGTTGCCCAACGGGTGTAACTATCCGGGTATAATCCGAATCGGTGCAAGCATAACCAACCAGCTGCCAACAGTCGGATTTGATCCGACCCGAGCCATTGCACTGGCTCATCACACCCATCCACACCGACGGCTTAAATTTGATCACAAAAACTTTAAGTCGTCTAATCACATCTTGCGACGATGTGCACGTTCAAAGTGAGCCATCAAAGCACCACATTGCCCTCCATGTGATCGTTTCTCGTATGGTACGCACCATACTTGGTGTACATGTATACACCTTAGCATACCACATAAGTATTAAAGTAAGTGGCGCTCTTTACTATATACCTACTTACTTTTCTCATTCCATTCTATGTGGGACTCTTCCTTCTTTGCCTCTTTACCTTCTTTTCATCATTTTGAATCACAAAATCAACCCCAAAAAATTGACACAAAATTTTAAAGAGTAAAATGGCACAAATGATGACTGAACTATGACTCATGTTTCATTAAAATCACTCAATTTGTTTTGTGCCATTTTGGTCAATGTACTCACAAATGTGTTCAATCTGACAATTTTGCCAGCTACAGTTAAATTATCTCCATTAAGTGGTCATGTGCGCTATCAAGTGAGGGGCACAGCCGTCCATTTTCTCTCTCTCTCTCTCTCTCTCTCTCTATTTTTTATTTCCTTTCCTTTTTTTCTCTTTGCATAATTTCCATTCCTTTTTTTTCATTTCTTCGATCCGCCTCTTCCATTCTTTCTCTTCATTTCCTCTCTCTCTCTCTCCCCGAATCCCTCATAACTCCATCCATCGCCACTGATGCCAAACTGACCATCACCATCGCCCCCTGTCACCAAAGAACCCACTGTCTTCGTCTTCGAAACTGCCACCCTTTAGAGATTTCCATTTTGTTCGCCTCCTTTTTTAGACGAATTTGCACGGTGTGATCGAGGATTTGGACTTGATCGGCGGCGGTGCGACGGCGTCTACAAGGAAGATCACGGCGGAGATTCGGAGGTTCCTAGTAAGATTGTGGCGGTAGAAGAGAAATTTGGCGAACAAACTGTGGATGGCAGCGATTGGGGATTAGTGATTAAATTTGGTGGGTAGTTGGTTCACAATAGTAGTGGGTGGGCCGATTGGTTGTGGTGGTGGGTTGCTGAGTCATCGTAGGGTTATGGCTATCATGTGGTGGTGAGGTTGTGGCCGTGATATATTGGTGGCAGGGATGTGGTTATGATGTGGTGGTGGCACGAGTGTGGACTTGATATGGTGGTCGCATGGCTGTAGCCTGGATGTGGTGGTGGCTGGACTGTCATCGTTCTGTGGTGGATGTATGTGGCGTAGGCAGTGGAAATGGATGGTCATCCGTATTGGATGTTGGCTGGCAATTGAAGGTGGGCAAATGTTAAGAACACTGATAAATAGACAGTTTTACCCCTATTTTAAGGCCTCATGTGTGCGGCATGTGATCACTTAACGAAAAGAAGTTAATCCTAACTAACTGAATGGCAAAATTGGACACATTTGCGAGTCCAGTAGCCAAAATAGTATAAAACAAAAGTTGAGTGACTTTAGTGAAAAATAAGTCATAAGTCATTTATGCTAGAGTTGTCAAAAGGGTCGGGCAGCCCGCGGGCTGGCCGTCCTGGCCCGCTTCTGGCCTAGGCTGGCCCGGCCCCGTGGATGAACAGTGGCGGCCCTATATATTAGGGCTTTGGGCCTGGGCTTGGACTAAGCCAGAAAATCCAAGAAAAAAGTACGGGCCAGGCCCAGCCCAAAAAAGCTCGGGTTTGGCCCGGCCCAAACCGAAGCCCGGAATTGACCTGGGTTTGGCCCGGCCCGGATCTGGATCGGTTCCACCATTTTCAAATTCAAATTTCCCCCATTTCACCCCAACGGTTTTATTCCCCCCCTTTTTTTTCCTAATTCCACTTTTGCCCCCCAACAGCAAAATAACAGTTAGTTTTGGGGTATTTTGGTCCAACTTAATTTTTTAACTCTTTTAAAGGTTTTTACACTCTTACCCTCCCCAACAACTATAAACGGATAGTTTTTAGGGGTATTTTGGTCTTTTGTGAAGTTTTAAAAATCTATAAATTCACACCATTTCTCTCTAATTTTTCACACCAATCTTCTTACTCTCTCTTATATAAACATTCTACATTTCTACAAGCTTTGCTACTATTTCCCTCTCCAATTACTACTCTTGCTAATTACTACTCTTATTTACTAATTAGTACTCTTGCTAATTATTACTATTATTTACTAATTACTACTCTTGCTAAATTCTAATTACTAACCACTCCTCTTATTAATTTGTTACTCTCTAATTCTTTTATCTAGTAATTAGTAATTATTGAATTTATATTTATCAATTACTATTACTAAATTCTTTTTAATTACTAACTCTCTCCAATTTTGAATTACCCTCAGTGATTCATTTGTTACTCTTTAATTCTTTTAATTGTTATTTCTAATTACTAATTACTGCTCTTATACTTGTGTATTTAGTTACTCTTACTAATTTTATTTTCCAATCTAGTAAAAAAGTTTAGTGTCAAATATGGTTGGATTACTGAAGAAACTGAAGCGTGGATCATCATCACAAACACCACCACCAGCACGAGCGCCAGCACCACGGCCATCACAAACACCAATCCAAGCACCACCACAACCATTCGTTCCTGGACGAATGAGTACAGGCTGTATGATAGATACCCAAGCCAATTGGGAGTTCAATCAAAACATTCCAGATCTTGAATACACGCCTGATCAAGACCCCCCGCATTATAGTCAAGGACGCAGCTCGGTTGGCGAAGCTACTACTCCGTGGCATAATCTTAACCCTATGCCTGGTCATGATGAAGAAGGGCCGAGCAATGCCTCCGGTAATGAGCCAGAAGTCCAAAAGGGGAAAAAAAGAAAGCCGAGTGTTGGAATCATTTTGATGAAGTTATGGTGGACGGCATCCGAAAAGCTCGATGTAAGTACTGTGCTAAATTATTTTCGTCTGGTAGTGGTAATGGACATCTTAACAGGCATTACCCTCAGTGTGCACCTCGACAAGGCCACGTCGAACCTACCCAAACGCAGTTATCTTTTGACGGTAAGTTATTTGTTTATAATCAGCGAGAGCAAAGAGACGGTCTCGCTGAATTTGTTATTCACGATGAACAAGCCTTTTCTTTTGCCGATAATGCTAAGCACTCTAGATATATGAACACATACGTTCAACCTTTGTACAAAAAGGTTCATAGAAACACAACTAGATCCGATGCACTCCGACAGTATAATGCTGCTAAAGCACGCCTGATCGATTATTTCGATAAATTTGACGGTAAAGTTAGTCTTACTTCTGATATTTGGCAATCTCCGTTTACTTTTGTTAGTTATACTTGTGTGACCGCCCATTGGATTGATGTAGATTGGATTATGCACAAGAGAATCATCGCTTTCGAGCTCTTTCCTTTTCCGCATGATGGAATGAACATTGCTAGTATTATATTAAAAGCATGTACCACGTTTAAATTAAAGGATAAGATTATGAGTATTAGTTTTGATAATGCTTCTAACAATACAGCTGCTGTTGATGCTTTAGAGGAGAGCCTCAAACCTGTACTTTCTGGTAAATTATTTCATGTTCGTTGTGTTTGTCATATAATTAATTTAATTGTTCAAGATGGTTTAGCTGCTGCAGGAGATATTCTTGTCAAAATGAGGGGTATGACAGCGTATGTTAATAGTTCGAGTCCGAGAACACAACAATTTAAAACGTTGTGTGTTGAATATAATATGCCTCGCAGGAGAGCAGTTACAGATGTGGTCCACAGGTGGAACTCTACATACCATATGCTTTTACACATTCTGGCATACAGAGAAGTCTATACGCATTTTCTACTAACCTTGTTCCCAGCCGGCTTGCCAACTCAAGAGGAATGGCAGATGGCCACATACCTAGCTGAATTTTTGGAGGTATTTTACACGTCTACCAATTTATTGTCTGGTACGTACTATCCCACCTCTCCTCTCGCTGTAATAGAAATTCTCAAGATGGCTACAATGTTAACAAAATGGAGATATATAGGACCCTTTAAGGAAATAGTAAAAGTGATGGATAAAAAGTTTAATAAATATTGGAGTGAACTGCCTGTTATTTTTGCTGTGGCTACTTGTTTAGATCCTAGGTTAAAGTTGCATGGCGTGAACGTCTCGATACAAGAGATATCGAAATTAATGTGCTACCCACTAGAGGACACAACCGCACTCACAGCGAAAAGTGAGCAAGACATTTGAGGAATTGTTCAACCTCTATCGTAATTCTGCTGACGTGCGCGGGCGAGCTTCATCATCAACTGCTGAGAGGTATTATGCGCCATACCTTAAGGGCTTTGAACATCTAGTAGCAAGACAACTACCAGGTGAAGGTACTTCTAATTCGGCAGGTTCGTCTACTTTTTCCTCTTTTAATGAGATTGGTGTATATTCAAATACTGATCATTATTCTGATTTATCAATGCAAGAACAGGTTAATTTTAATTTGTTAAATTTTTGGAAACAAAATCAAAACATGTATAAAACTTTATCCCAAATTGCACGGGATGTACTGCCAGTGCAAGCCTCCACGGTTGCTTCAGAGTCGGCATTTTCAGCGAGCGGGAGGGTTTTGGATGACAGGAGGAGTCGTCTTAACCCCGAGTCGCTCGAGCTATGTGTATGTTGGAAGGATTATCTTGATGCGAAATACCGCGAGCAAGATAAACCGATTGATGATAGGAAGAGCAGTGACTCGGATGTTGAAGTACTTTCGGATGATTAGGTAATTTCTTTTTATTTTCCTTCTCTTAAGTTTTAAGAATAAATTTTTTCACAAAATATAGTTTTTTTTCATATATATATATATATATATATATATATATATAATAATTTTTTACAAGCAAGATAGATATTTTTTCGTATATATAAAAAAATAGGTAACTTCGCCTGTTTGTTTACAAGCAGCCGGTCCCAAGCCCGGATAAAAGGAGGAGGGCCTATGAACACATTTATCTTCAATGTATATGACTTATAATGAAATAAAAGGATAAACATTAGGTTCGTTAAATTGTGAATATTGGACATGCCTAGAGTATATGAAAAAAGAAATTTAAAACTGAGAGATGTAAATGAGGGAGAGAGAGAGCAATTTGCTTACATAATAACAAGAATCTTAATCAATAGTACTACATTACAATTTGCTTAAATAATAACAAAAATTACCGTAATTAAAGCCTTTACTTTGAATAACAAGAAAATACAAAAAAAAAAAAAATGGGCCCTGGCCCGGCCTAAGCCCGGGCCTAGGGCCAAGGCTTGGATTGGGACCAGATTTTCCCCCAATCTGGCCCGGCCCGTTTGGCAGCCCCACTAGCCCGGCCCCAGCCCGTTTTGTTGGAGGCTCGTTGGGCTTGGGCTGGGCCGGCCCAAGCCCGACCCATTTGACACCTCTAATTTATGCCTTGTACTCTATTTTAAAAAATACTAACTGTAATGGTAGAAAAAGCTCTATTGAGTAGGACTCTTGAAGTTAGTCCAGCCTACACGCTTTACTTTTACTTGTTCCCGCATGTTAACTAGAGGTGTCAATGGTCCCAACGAGCCTCGAGGGAAAACGGGCCGAGGCCGGGCCTGAAATCTACATATATAGGCTCAGTCCAAGCCCGGCCCTAGGCCCAATATTTAGGGCCGGGTCCGGGCCCAAAATTTTTTTTTCTTCTTTTTTGGTTCCCAGCTCCTTGTTATTTATTTGCATCGATGGCCAACAAGAATACATCAAATTAATTGATTGAAATTGATACATGTTAATTTGGTGTAATATTGACAAGCCTTTTTTGGCCTACTAACATTATAATTTATAAGTAACATTTTTTTAAAGTTTCAATTCTAATCAGTTTATTTCAAATTTATACTATTAGTTTAATTTTGTATAAAATTTTAGCATATATTTTGAAATCCTAATCAGTTTATTTGAAATTTATTCTATTAAGCTTTACTTTTTTTACTAAAGTTGAATTTTTTTGTTATTATAATGTGCCACTAAAAACTAGTTGGAATTTACAAGAATTTAAATTTGGAGTATAATTATTAATTTTCCAGACGATCTTAAGTAATAAGTATAAATTTTGACTAACAGTTTTTCCCTAAAATGGAATTTAGGGAAATAATGGGGAATATAACCATTGGGGAAAAAATTAGAATTTGAAAATCGTGGGGCCTACCAGAACCGGGCCTAAAATCGGGCCAAGCCCGGGCCTGAAAATCCAGGCCAAACCAGGGCTTTTTTCGGGCCTGGCCTGGCCCGGCCCGTTTTCTGGAATTTCTTAGCCTGGTCGAAGCCCAGGCCCCAAGCCCATTTGTTTAGGGTCGTCAATGTTCATCGAGAGGGCTAGGCCAGCCCGGGCCAGAAATGGGCCTGGCCAGCCCGCGGGCCGCCCGGCCTTTTTTGACACGTCTAATGTTAACTCATCATTTCATTTGCTCATTGTAATTCGATCATTTTAAGAATGAACCGAGCCTCAACCTCATGGAATATAGTCATTCTTATTCAGTTCTGTGCAACATCAACTTTATCGAGAAAACTACGTGATGGGTAATACAAAGTGGGTAGGCTGCAAGCGAACCAAGCTTTTCATTACAAAACTCATGGCTATTTTGTTAAAAGTTATTCGTGATTGTTCATGAAATGAGCGAACCGAGCTTAAACAAAAACTTGAGCTTGTTTAATTAAATAAGCCTAAATTAATAGCTATAATCAGACATGAACCGACTCGACAATGGCTAGAATATAAGTAAAATATTTATGAATATTGTATGATTACTTGGGTTAAATACAATACAATACCCAAAAATATGCATTAGATACAATATAGTACCCAAAAAAATACGCAGAAATCTCAATTGAGAACCCAAATGTTTGATTTTTACAATTAAAGGTCACTACAACAAAATTGGGTTGTAAGGACGCGCAAAAGCGTCCTTACAGGTATCTTATTGGGACGGCTTTGAAATAAGGTCACTTTGAAAGGCGTCGTAACCCCGCCTCATTAGAGGCCGTCACAATAAGTTATGGCAACGCACATAAGCGCCTCAATAAGGGACATGCCTAACAAGACGCAAATAAGCGTCCTATAAAGTGTGCAGTTAGTAGACTCAAATATACCCTATAGCGACGCTACAAAGAGTTCCAATAACTCTTATAGGACGTCTCTAAGCGTTGTTATTTGTGTCAACAAATGTAAGGCCTAAGAAGGCGCAATTAAGCGTCCTATAAAGTGCTCAACTACAAGACTCCAATCTGCCCTATAACGATGCTAAAGAGCGTTCCAGTAACTCTTTTGGGACGCTGTTTAGCGTTCTTACATGTTCCCTATTTTAATTGTACCAAATTACAAATATTTACAAATTTGATACCTACGTTTTCAATTGCAATTTTTACCACATCAATAGACCAATGTATCCCAATTTGGTCCATACCGCATTGCAACCATAAGAAACTAATTGAAATATAACATCCAAAGTCTTCATATTAACCAAATGTCTCAAGTGATTAATTACATTGACTCCAAAGTTAAAGATAACCACTAATTCTAAGTGCCTAACACGAATAACAATCACAAAAGGACTCGTGACTAACAAGCTATCCAATGTCCGTCCAAAAGTAACTTTGACAACATTCAAGTCACTGATCACACTGTGTCATAAAACTTTGAGAAACATATAGTCATCTAAGTCACCATTCCAGTCACTGATAATCTAAGCAAAATATAGTCATAAACCCTGGAGAAACATGTAGTCATCTAAGCAAAATATAGTCATGCCCCAATTTAACTTTCTATCCAAGAGAACAAACGAAAGACTCACCATTTAGCATTATTTATGTTCAAAAAATCTAACTTTTATTAAGGATGAGTACGTACTTTTCTTTCACGGACTAGGGCGTAACTCTCTTTGTCGGTAGTCCGCACCAACTTCTTCTCTTTCTGGTTATTCTTATTTTTCTCGTTAATGTCCTGGACAACAAATTCATGGAAACTTGGTTAGTCTGATGAGGGTGAATGGATCATAGGATTCGTGTGATAAGAACATTGCTTTAAATGCAGAGCCAAAAGAAGACCAATTCCAAAGCCTATGCTGACCCTTATGGTATTTGAGCTTTTGATTAAGGACCACCAAAAGAGGGCCTGATTAAGGGACATCCCAACACTGTTGGACAAAATCATGAAATTCAAGATGATCAACCCATATTTTCAACTTAGGCTGTGGGTTGATCATCTTGAATTTCATGATTTTGTCCAGCAGCGTTGGGATGTCCCTCAATCAGGCCCTCCTTTGGTTCTTGAATTTCATGATTTTTTCCTGCTACATTTCAGCTGTTTCATGGATCAGTGGAACTCCTCCACCTCTCAGTTGCGTTCTTTAAAGTCCCAGAAGGAAGATGGATCCCCCTCCTAATAATTGGATCCCCTCATACAGTAATTGATCATTATGGTCATAATTTTTCATGGAACTAAGGAAAACTAAACAAACAGCAATTCAACTTAGAGAACAAGGTATCGATGAACATAATACTGGCTTTGGGTCCAAGCCTTATAATGGTTCGAGTCCCTGAAATTGGACTTATTAAAACTAAGAGGTCGTGTTCGTAGTTTTTACATTCAACATGTAGCTAGAAATACTACTTAGGCTCATGCCAAATTGCATGTCAAACATGTAGCATACCCCAATATTCATAAGAAGTGATTACATAACATATAAAGGTACATACCATGGCCTTTTGAGTACCCCCAATGCGCAACAAGATTCTTCCACTGAACTAGTTTGACTCGAGTTGGTTTCCTCTTAATTTGATCATCATATGACAATGTCGGATCGAAGTGATCCTTCTTTACCTTGGCCTTCCAATTCCGGAATTTCTTTCCAAATGATTGTAAGAGCCACTCCTCGGAACCACAAGGGCAATCAAATTTTTCCTAGAACAAATTCTAAGTAAATAACTAATTGAAACACAAGTCTAGGAGCCACTTCTCTGTTTAAAGTGTAAGCAGATTGGTAACAAAGTCTAAGTAAGATTGGTTTTAAATGATTGACATACATGCATACTCTAGATGACTATTTAATTTAATTAGATCATTATATGCAACTAGTCATTTCAAGAGATCAACTTCTTTCTCTTAAAAAATCAAAATTTTCACTAACCTTGATCAGATATAACATATCGGTTTTACGAAATTCCGGCTGGTCATGCCAATTCTTGTCAAGTTCGGTATACCTTCCGCATCTTATTATGCTGCCTTGGAAATGCTTCAACTTCTTTGTATTCATCTTGTCAATAGGCTGTCCAAACTCATTAAATATAACCTTAATCCGCTCCCCTTCAGGCTGGCCCCAAATACTTTTCATAGTTGTGGGCCCTCGTACTCTTTTGAAAATGTAATAGCAAAATAAAACGTAAAAGTATTAGATCAAAGCTAAATGGAAGAAAGTAGTTGCAGCCAAGGATAAAGAACTGAATTCTTTAAGGCATTTCCAAGGCATGGTTTTGTTTTTCTACTTACATGTGGTAGGATTAGACTGGCCAGAAGTTGACCCATCAAACTGAGGCATATCACTTTGTACATTGCTTTGCTCAATCGTGTTTTGTCCATTATTTTGAGCTCTAGATCCCATTTCTACACATGTAATGAAAAAAATCCAATAAGCAATAAAACGTTTCACTTAAAGTAAGAGTTAAACCAATCATCCAATAGGATCCACAAAAGTAACATCAAAAGGAATCTGCGTGGACTATCATTCGTTTCACTCTCATTAGTACTGTAATTGCTGTGTGTATGATAAGGGCAGCACCTCTTATTGATTGTTTGTGGACTGAGTTCAACAGATTGCAAGGGGTCCAAATGCAATCTCTTCTTGTTTGTAACACTAGGGTAGTAACCAGTTGTCCACATGGCATAAGGACACCACTAGAAAGACTCCTAAATAGGCTTTCAGGAGACGTTTGCACTATTCTAAAGAATGCGATTGTCATTTCTAATGACATCAATCAAAAAAGTTGTTTGATACTTAAAAAGAAAATTAAACTGAATCTAATCAGGTTAAAATGCTGTGAATGTAACAGCAACTTGACCGGCTAGAATACATACTTTACCTCACTTAGATCCAAGCCTTGTATGCCCTGTAAGCTGTCACTTAAGATAAATAAAAGATGTAAAATTTATATCGATTAAACAGTTTATCTAATCCAAGAGCAGATCTCAAAACCACAAAGTAATGATTTTATTTAGAGGCAAGAAATAGTCCATAAAGAAGTACAGTTTATCCAAGTCTACTAGAATCAAAACATTGTATCCAAGCTTGTTCCATTCATATCAATTATGGTGCCCTGCACACCCTTTCTAACCCAACTAACATCTTCATCCCGATCATGTTCTTGGGCATTACACAGCTCAGTTTGCAAATATGTCTCAATCTTCGGACGTAATTGCATTCATATCAAAAGTATCTATAGCAGTTGTCTTGATCACAACATGCCATCCACTTACGTCCTCTGTGTAAAATACTTGTTGAACTTGAGAAGCAAGAACAAACGGTTCTTTATGACGAGTTAGCCCTTTGAAATTCAGTAAAGTGAATCCATTTTCATCCGGCATTTGTCTCTATTTTATGAAATCCTGCATTTGCTAACAGCAGGGAGTTACATAAAGGAAATTGCATTAGCGTCTATTAGCCAGCACAGAAACAGAATACAAAGTCTCTCGTATGATAACTTCCTCTAGAACTTGTGCTATAACTAAGAATCCTACCAATTCTCTTCTAGAGAATATTACAGGTTATTAGTAATCAAAAGTAGGTAGGCTTTCTTTTCCTGCAAAACTTAGAAATGATACAACACTAATGCAACATGCCAGCACTAAGCTACCCACATGTGCTCATCGACCAAAACAAATACACAGATCAGAACACCAAGTGTTCAGTCTACTCAGCTATTCAGCCTAGTTCTTCATACAATCAGTCATCACTTTTCTTTCTCCATTCTGCTTGGTTTTTAGGATTTATACCATCAGATATATAAACATACATGGTAGTTTCAAAATTTGCCAATCAATAATCATGTTTATATGCAAACCTATTGCGCTAGATCTCAATTATATATGTTGCACCCATCAATATACCATGTAATTGCACATCCATATTTACTAATCAATCAAGTTGAAGAATTACCTGACGTTAGAAATCAAAATATCTTCTTTTGAACAAACTCCAACTTTTGCGTTCTTCCCTTTCCTTTCCTCTCCCAATCTTGTTACAGTAGTGCGAGCACCCTTCTCCCTTAGCTTATAAACATCCAGGTGACGCACCCTTGAATTCCACCATGCCTTTGCAATCCCTATATGGAAAGGTTTATATGGAACTTATCAAATTCCCTAAGGGCCTACTTTATTGTCCCCTGAAATTACACAACGTATTATCTAAGATGAAAACTTCCAAAAGAAGCGCAACCATCACAATTTTTGAAATCTTAAATTTGTGCATTTTATAAAAATCACAACACATGCTGAAAATGCCAAAAATGCTCAGATTTCCTTGATAATCCATCATGTTTGTAAACAAAGAAAACTAGGAAGAAAATGGCAACCAAATGGGCTTCGGGTAATTCAAAACTGTAACTGGCACTTATTGTCCCTTGGGAATTAGGGATTCTTAAGAAATACTCCTATGTAAAGGAGACATGCTTAGAGATTCAACGCATGATACCCATTGGAAATAGTACTTAAATTATGTAGAAAAGGCATCCAGAGGACAGCGAAATTGTGTCCCCAGGAAGTATACAAACACCAGGATATCACAACAACTACACACACCAGGATATCACAACAACTACACACACCAAAAGCGGTGCAATTAATACATGCAATTTTAGATTAAAATCAGCCCTGTCCAAGAAAACTCACATTCTAAGATTTACAAAAAAAGACATACATATTAAAGAATATAGAGTTATTTCATCAAAGGAAAATGAAGGTTCTAAAGAACATATAGCCCAATTATGTGTTTTAGCAAGACGCCTGGCAAGAGCTTGAATGCAATAATCCTAGCAGCAGCTTATTCGACTCCTTTCTAATCGTCTTTTTCCAATTCTATTTCCCCCTAAATTACAGGATAGCTAAGTAGGTGAGAAAGAAGTTGGGAATCTATAAATGTAATGGCAAAAACTGGAAATCAATTGTACAGTTATCTTCATCTACAGAATTAAGGAGACAACCACCCAAGAAGTTTCTACCACTTCGATTGCAGAGTCAACTGAGAATCAATTGCACAGTCATGAATCTAATGAAGAAAAACAACACCCAAGAGGTTTCTACCACTTCAAACCCTCTTTTGATGCAAAGCACTCAAAAAATAAAGAAACCTCACCCTCAAATCACCCATACGGGCCCTTTGGCATTAACGAGTAAACAATCATGCATGAAATGCACAATACACGAAATAAGGAGAAGTTATAAAAGAGAAAGGAAGGAGTGACTTACCTTTAGGTCTTTAATTCCCTGAATCAATCATCTTGGCCATGGATGTTGTTAATTGATGTAAGATGAGTGGAAAGAGAGAGACTGAAACGGCAATGGAAAAGGAGAAGCTCACTGTAAACGAAATGCCGAAAAGAAAATTAAGAGCCCAAAAGCTGAAACGGTGTAGTATTGAGAATCAATTGGCGCTTTTTCCGTGTTCTCTCCTTTTTGTTGCGCGCCAATAAAAATTTCGGACTCAATCACATGTTGAAACGTCATCGTTTTGGACTAAAGTGTCCTTACAGCTAACTAGAAAACGGGACGCTTTTTACCTAGCGCCCTATATTCCACTTTATGGGACGCTTTTCATAAAGCGTCCCTTTATTGGCATCCTAACATCCCAATTTTGTTGTAGTGGGTTTAAAGTTTCAATTAGACCATTGATAAGTACTTCCTTCCAAATCAGAGACGAAACCATCAGGGACAAATCGTCCGCTGAGGTTTGGTTTTTTTTTTTTTTTGGCTCCCTCTTTTTCTATTTTTTACTTCTTCTTCAACCCACCTACCCTCTCTTTTCTATTGAATCGGTCCGACCAGCTGGTCTACTAAGGTTATGATAACTATGGCTGCCATGAACCTGCAAGAGTACATCATAAGCTTCTTCACGATATGAGAAATTATGGATGTTGCATCAAATGTGCATACTAGTTTGATAAAGTTTGAACTACGTGTAATGGTCATATTTAGTAGATAATGTTTTCAGGTACAAATTAGAACTGGTTTCTTGTCATGGAAATGTGGGTGATCTCTCTTCATGGTGCATGTGAGTTTTGTTATTGGATATCCGTGATTGTCTCTTTCAACATGGGCGTCTCTGTATTTCTCACTCAGAGAGTGCTTGGTTAATCTCTTTTAGTGGCTAAGGAGATAGATCTGCCGTTATACGTTGCTTTGGGTGGCATGAATTTTTGCAGACATTGCTTCAAATCAAAGTAGACATTGCCATTAACTTAACAGCCAAAAAGAGGCAGACATTGTGAGCCATTTCTTGCATATATCTAGTACACCTAAACCATAAAACAACAAGAATTTCGAGAAATCAAAGCTTCAAGCCCACCCTTTGAACAGCTTGTATTTCTGTTGCCAAACTTATTCCCCCACCCCAAATCATTCATGAACGTGATTTTGCATTCTAAAATTCCGTAACCGGAAGTTGCTCGTGCGTGCTCTCATCGATGAAGATGTTATCGTAGACGATGGCTGCAATGGCAGCACTGATGAAGGGACCAAGCCAGTAAACCCAGTGGTGCGTCCATGTCCAGCTGACCACAGCGGGTCCAAAGGAGACTGCAGGATTCATGGATGCACCATCAAAGGCATCACCAATCAAGATGTTGGCACCCACAATGAAGCCAATTGCTATAGGCGCAACAATGCCTACATTCCCCTTCTTCGGATCCACGGCTGTTGCATAAACTGTGTAGACCAAGCCAAAAGTCGTCACAATTTCAAACACAAGTGCGTTCCATACTGAGACTCCGGACGAGAGAGAATGCTGATGTTTCCTGCAGGATTCGAGTTTTGAAAAGAAGTCCAGTAAATAGTAGTTTGCAATCAAAGCAAGAGGGTTTGAATTTTGGTTAGAGCTGGATGTTCTTACCAATCCACCTGTCGCTAATTTGAGAAGCAAGCAGGCAACAACTGAGCCAAGCAGCTGAGCAATCCAATACAAGATGCTCCTCAACAGTGTTATGTTGCCACCAAGGAAGGCACCGAATGTGACAGCAGGGTTGACATGACCGCCGGAAATGTTTGCGCCTACTGAAACCGCCACAAAAAGAGCGAACGCGTGGGCTAGTGCCGCCGCTATGAGACCAGATGGGATGGTTGAGCCACTATCTGTTAGCTTATCTGCAAAATCATCCACCAAATTAATCCTCGTTTCATAACATCGGGACACAACATAACACGGATCCATGGAAGTTCTTTTGTTGCACAATTTGAAATTTATCAGTTCAAGCTAAGGATCTTTAGTACAAACATTTAAATGACATATCTGAGATGCACTTTTAACACAGAAAAAGTGCATCTCATAAGTGCCATTGAAAATGTGATTTTTCATTTGCAGCAATGAGTAGATCCACACCAAAATTATTACAACCATGACCGCAGCAAAAAAATTTCACGCTACAAAGTGACCAAGATAGTTGGTTTTAGGGTTAATTACACCTATGTCCCTGAGGTTAGGGGGTAATTACAGTCAAGTACACTGAGTTTCGAAATGTAACATTCCGTGACCAAAAGTGTTTCAAATGTATCACCCTTGTCCATCCGTCAGGTTTCGTCCAAAAAGTGTACTTTTTTAATGAGAATACATATTTTTTAAATGACAAAACTACTCTTGTACTGTATATACTGAGTAATTTTTAAAAATTTTAAATTAATACTTTAAACCTTGATTTGAAGATTAGGATTTTAAAACCCTAAAATTTGTGAGTTCCTCTTTATTCAGTCTTTTTTTCATTGATTTGAACATATCAAAATTTTGGGGATAATGAACAGATCAAAATTTCAAAATCCTAATTTTTGAATTAGGGTTTTGAAAACCTGATTTGCATATTAAGAAATTTGAAACCCTAATTTTTATTGTCTTCCCCCCTAACTCGTCGGTCCCCCCCCCCCAACTCGTCGGTCCCCCCCCAACTCGTCGGCAGCCCCACTACCAGCCGCACAAGGGGTCGCCGGCGACTAACTCCGGTCCCTGCGCCTTCACCGAAATGCCCCTTCATCGAGCCTCTGCGAGCATCGCGTCGAAGCCACTGTGCCGCTACACCATTGCAACCATCCGATCGATGTTGCCGACAGACCTGTCGACCGCCAGCAACTCCGGTCAGCAGCCCCATCATCGGCGATCAACTCCGGCGCTCCTTCACCGAGCGCCATCACCAACGCCTCCGCAACCATTGCGTCGCTACCACCACCGCCCGGGATTTATCACCGGCGCCATCTCGAGGTCATCCACCCCTCATTTTCCGATCGACCAGTGAAGGCGACGCTGGCGACGGGGAAGGGGAGGGTGGCGGCGATGGGGAAGGGGTAGGGTGACGGCGACGAGGAAGGGGAAGGGGGAGGCACAGGCGACAGGGAGGCACATGCGAAGGGGTGCTGCAGGAATGGGGTTAGGGGGGGAGTTATTGCATTAATGGCATTAAATATAAGATGAAGAGTAATGGCATTAATGGAAGAAGATGAAATAATGGCATTGGAAAATAAATAAGGTTCCAACTTAGGGGTAATAAAGTCTTTTCATTAAAACCGTTAGAATTTTTAGGGTTCCGTTTGGTCAACAAACACAAGTGTAATTTGTCCAAACTATTGTACTTACCTGTAATTATTCCCTAACCTCAGGGACATAGGTGTAATTATCCATTTGTTTTAACTCATACCAAAAGTGATGGGAAAAAAGATACTTTTGCTTGTAACAACTAATATGTTTGAATCAAACCGAAGTGTAGTACATTTTGAGACGAGAACTTACTGGAAGCCATGCCAGAACCTTCACCAGCGAATACAAAGATGAGCATGGAGAAAAACTCTGCCATTGCCGCCTTGATAGCCTCTAGGTGGCTCGCCTCTCCCGATGCCCCGATGGCTATTCTGTAAATCGGCATTTTTCAATTAATCTTCCCTTCCCTTCCCTTCTTCCTCTAGCTATAGAGATTGCACAACCCTTTTCTTGCTTTGCTCTTTTTTCTCCTTTTTTTTTTTTCTTTTGACACTTCACTTAGCTCTCAACTTAACTTCCCTGCGCTTTTTTACACCCGAAATGGCGGCTGTAGACCGGCACAACCGGTTCCAGGTAAGGACATACGTTACGTCACTTGTCGGTGCAGCTTGCGGCTACAAAAAGGGGTCGTTCGCCGACCAAGGGGCATGGCAGGCCCCGCTTAATTCTAGGCAAAGTGATTTTAACGTTTGAACCTCATGGTGTTAGATATAGGCGGCTACTTGTTTGAATCCGTATGTTATGACCGACCATTTGACGAGGATTCAACTGTGTGTACGTTAAAATAAACACAATAATGGACGATTAATTTGGAGAATAATGAGTACCATGTTGATGGCGACCAAAATGGTTTGGTTGGGTGGCTGAGATGGCCCCAACCTAATCCACCATGGCCGTCCAATGGGGTGGAGCAATCACGGGTGGCAACAATGGGGCAGCAAAATAGAAAATTGTGTAGCTTCTTCAGCTTGATTGCGATACAAAAATGGTTCTTTTTAGAAAAATTATAGCCCGCAAAAGCTTGCTATAATTGAGCAGAAGGGCGTGCTTCAACAGTTAAACTAAACTGATTAAGAGATTATGACAATAAATGTTTATCCAAAGTACTTCTAAGTTAGTAATTCAGCTGCAAAACCTTGTCGGGTTAAATAACTTATTTTTGTTCCTAAAGATCTTCGTCAACACATGCTGTGTTTGATAACCCAATTAAGTACTTAAAATTTAAAGTTTTCAATGATTTTTTATTAAGCGCGTTTGATAACGCTAAATCTTGTATTACTTAAAAATTAAGCCCTACTAAAAATAGATTAAAATTTTAAGTCAGGGTGGACTTACTTAATGCTGATCATTTAACTCTAAGTGAGGTGGTTAAAAGTTATTTAATATATTTTTACATAAAAAAATTACTACCACAATGTCACCTCAATTATTTTGCTGACAACACCGCATCCACCACAATACAACCACCACCGTAATGATTATTTTCTTTTGCTACCACCACCACAATTACTATGACCTAGCCACTACACCACAAGGACACTGCCATCTCAATCATACTTTCGCTGTTGTCACTATGTCCATTTCTGGCAAAATTTTCTAAAGATTCACCACTCTACAACCACTACCGTGATCGTCATGTTACCACCTATCGATATCATCACAATTATCAATATCACGTCTTCACGCTCCATTACCGCCACCATTGGCATCTTTTTGCCGCCACCGCCATCGCCACCAACACAATTTTAGCTCCCTCCACAAAAAAAAGTTATAAAGTACATAAAAAAATGCATAATTTTGATAAAATGGATAAATTTGTAAAATAAATAATTTTCAGACATCTGTTTTTGATTTACCAAACATGTTAACTTATTTTTCAGTAAAAATTCAATCGCTTAAGGTTTATAATTTTAAGAATTCAATACTTAACTTTTTCAGTACTTAAATTTCACTTTTATCAACAGTCCCGTACAGTAGCACATTTTACTAATAGATCTACCCTTGCATAGGATCGTACTAAACTGCTACAAGCAACAATGTGTTGCTAGGCCTTTGACGTGATTTGACATGAGTAGTCAAAGCCTCTACAAAGTATTGCGTAAGGAAAATATTAAAACCGTCCTTTCTAGTAATATGTGGGAGAGATTTGTAGTAGTATCGCGGCTATCTATGTGGGAGAGAGAAAGAGGAGCTCAATGGTATAGTAATCTGAATTATTTGGGAGAAAAGTTAATTAACTGATGAATGATTGGAGAAAAGGGATCGATATCATCTTTTGGTGATCGACACTTTGTCATTTTGTCATAATGCTTGATGCGGTTGATTGAATGCCAAACTTAGTCAAAATTAGATCTGGTTTTGGACTTAAATTCGAATAGGGAGTTATCATTACTTATGGTTTCTGTTGAATTGATTAGCAAATTTCAAAGCGTATTCAAGGTTTGGATAGGTTGTATCACACGAGGAATCATGAAATAAGGTCAAGTAGCTCAACACATTTTAAGGCAATTTTGAACAAGTAATGCGTTAACCCCGATAAACTCTTCAAAGGCTTGAGATGAAAAAAAATTGAAACTTGAAAAAAAGGGAAAAATGAGAAAAGTTGAAGAAAAAAAGAGAAAAGGAAATAGGAGGGGGGAAAAGGGGAAAAATGAGAAAAGTTGAAGATTACAACCTTGGTGTTTTTTTTTTTTAAATTGTGTGTAGGTTATTTCTTGTGTTCTAAACTGTAACCATCGTTTTATCTAGAGTTTTGGATAGTGAGCATAGCTTTTCTAAGTGTAGAATTTATTCTATCCATAAAAAGTCTGTCGCTAAATGTTTTTATGTGTTCTCTTATCAATGTAATTCTCTTTAGAAATCAAAATAATAAAGTTCAAAACACGTGTTAGAATTCTATAGATAGATTAACAACTTTTTTTTTTTTTAAGATAGAAGTATCAACTATATGAAGCTGCAAAGTCATACATCATTATTGCTCTTTTATTGGACCGACGATTCCAAAATTAAGTCCTCTCTATCTAGTAAATATATGAACTCCAATACTGGAATGCCGTTTATCCTTTTTGAGGGCATTCTCGTTGGGCCTCATGCATGATTGGAAAACTTCTTAGCGTTGGATCCAAAATAAAAAGTAGTTTTAAGAATTTATTTATTTAGTAAGGTAGCTAATGAATATCACTTTTCTGACACTTGAACGTATTTTGTTTGGACAACTTTGCTTCTCTAAGCACGTCACATGATGGCACATACAACGTCCGAAAAGCTCTAAATGGCAGCTGATTTTGGATCCAATTACAGCAATTCGAAGACATGAGGAGTTAGCCGCTGAAACTAAAGCTTGGGATTCAAAGCGCAAAGTCAAGGTAAATCATAGGGGGTTGTATTGTAGCCTTTGTAAAAACCGTCTCATTGTCAATAAAGTTCTTTTACACTAAAAAAAAAAAAAAAACTTAAAGAAAAATGATACCTTGGGAGCTTTAAAAGAAAGAAAGCCTTGTGTGCTATACCTGCATTTGGCAGCTTAATATTTAGCTCCTACTTTTCAAAATTGTAGTGAATGGATACCAAGATGAGAAGCCACTTTTTTTTTTAGCTTGGAAATGGGTAGGCTTTAATATATTTATAATATGATGCAAGTTCATTGGGGTCCTTGAAAAATGCAGCTCTTCCTGTTAAGCAATGTCTCGCAAACAAGTAAAAGAGTAAGAGATATTCAGAATGATGCCAACAATAAATTCATTTATCACTTTCTACATCACTTCGTAGAAAAAGATTTTGTGTTGCTTTTAAAGTAGGAGAAACCACACCACAGATACTTTAAAAGTAGAAGAAAGCCTAGCTTATTGTTGACCAACGGCTTGATATTACTAAGAAACTTTCAGTAAAAGCAATAACTTTCACGAGGAAATGTTTAGAGCCTAGGTGAATTGCGGCAGTGTAATTCTGCGAATGACTTAGAAATTGGCTACCTGAAACAGAACCGTCGGACGAGTTCAGCCAGCGTAATCGATCATTCGTTGCTTCAATTTAGAACAACAAGTTCAATTTCCTAGATTACGAAAAAGAACCATCAAAACAGTAATGCCATTTCATAAAAGTAGAAAAACAAATCGAAGCGTATCAATTTGTAACCTATTTGATGGCAACTAAATTTTCTACTAGATTACTTGTAATGCATGGGAGCTTATCCAATTCCTTTGAGGCTTAACCAGTTTGTTTGAAGTTTACCGAGCTTTGTGCTTGTATTACTACACGGCAGGCCAACACAATTCTATTGTAACGAAGTCTTGGACTAACTCTTGTGATAGCTTACACCTAGAGTTACCAATTAAGCTTCGAACTAACTTTCGCATTTAACCATGTACTCCAAGTTGTCATAGTTCCATTGAAGCGTATCCAACTTCATGAACAACCTGTCACGCCGCAGACCAATGCGGTTCCACTAGTGAGGACCAAGCAAGGCTTTCAGAGCTAGCTTCGATGACACCCGCGGTCGTTGAAGTTGCTTTGGACTAGCTCCAGCCGTAGCCCATGCTCGATGCTGTTATTCACAATGTGAAGCTTATCCAGCTTCGTGATATAACTCCTTGCTTTAGGAGCTTGCAGAAGTCATTTTAATATTCGCTAGCTGAAGAACCCGAGCCAAGTTTGGTTAGTTAATAAAGTATACTGTAAAGATCTAAAATTTGTATGAGTGCACATCGTACAACAAGAGATCAAAAAAGATTATAACGTCCTATAAAAAACATGTACCTACTTTTTCTAAAACTAAAATTGTTGATAAGAGAGATTTTGCCAACATAAATTATTGTCTTGAGCTATTTTGAATGAGATTAATGCCAAATTTAATCCTGTATAACTAAATTAAAACTAATTGAGACATGTATTACTCCCATTTTTCACTCCTTGCTAACAGCTTCAAGTAAGCTATCAAGACTAGTCTTTTAAAGTCTAGTCTTTTAGCTCTCGCATATTAGCCGTGTTTTTTATCTCGTCACCAAAACATTTGGATTTACCTTTAACTGTTTACATGTAAAATTTTATTTTTAGAATAACAAAACAGTAGTCTCCTCTTAAACTTGTCATGAATCATTGTCTTAAAAATTCACTAACTTATTAAGATACAAATATGATACATAATGGAACATCGTATCGTCTTATACACTTGAATAGATTGACATGCAATTGTCATGGAAAATTCGCATATGTATGTTTGCCTTTAATTCATCTAGATGGTAAGCTAAGAGAATAATGAATAGATTGTAGGGTTAATTACAAAACTATCCCTTATGGTTTACACGTTTTTACACTTTGTCCCTCGTGTTTACAACTTTTACAATAATGTCCCTTGAGGTTGACAAAACCATTACAAATAGCTCCAAAACCGAACGGCCGTTCAAATTCGGCCGTTAATGAGCCACGTGCACAGCACACTCGATTTTTGCATGGGTAGATCAGTCATTTCCGATCCCAATCCCTCTGAAAACCCTCAACCTCAATTACTTTCTTTTCTTGCTTCTCTCTCTTCCTCTCCTAGAACCTGAATTAGAAAGATTGGGGTAGGAAATGAAGAGAGAGTATGTTTCGATGGAACCATAACATAGATTCTACATATGGAAGACCTTACCACCAACCCTTCTCCTTGAGCTCTTGCTTTTTGGTTCCATCTGCCACTTTTGCAGTGCGTTTCTCATAGAAGAAACGACGGCGTCGCTCTCTCTTCCATGGAAGACGCGCGTTGCCCTTACGCTGATTTCCACTGTGACCGACGCCTCCCGCTGCCGCAACGGCACCGTGAACAGGCCGCCTCCTTAGCATGCTCGACTTCAAAAGCTCGCCGACCCCCAACCCCGTCAACAGCGTCAAGTCCTTCGACGTTGTCGTTGACCCGTCTCGCTGATCCTGCTCTCGTCATCATTCCCATCCATCTGACACGGCTGAGGACCACTTTGACTGGGGCCAGCATCACGATTCCATAAGCCACATCGTTCTCTCTTTCTTGATTGCCTCCTTCAATTGGTAATTCAACTCGCGTTTCTTTTCCTCTCACAGGCTTTCAGTACTTGACACTAGATCGTCTCGTGACAGACTGAGAAGAATCAGGCTTCATCGGCTTCTCAAGAGCCCGCCGACCCCCAACCCCATCAACGACGTCAAGTCCTTCGACGTCGTCATCGACCCGTCTCGCGGCCTTTGGTTCCGCGTCTACGTCCCCACCCCGCCAACAAGCTCCCTATCGTCATGTTCTTCCACGGCGGCGGATTCGTCTACCTCAGCTTGGACTGGAAGGCGTACAATGGAGAGGTTCCTCCTTGAGCTTACATAGATTCTACATATGTCAAACTCCCTAGTTCAGGTGATGTTTATTTTAACGTCAAATTTAGGGTTCTAGGAGAGGAAGAGAGAGAAGAAAGCAATGGAGGTTTAGGTTTTCAGAGGGATTGGGATTGGAAATGACCGATCTACCCATGCCAAAACCGGGTGTGCTGTGCACATGGCTCATTAACGGCCGAATTTGAACGGCCGTTTGGTTTTGGAGCTATTTGTAATGATTTTGTCAACCTCAAGGGACATTATTGCAAAAGTTGTAAACACGAGGGGCAAAGTACAAAAACGTGTAAACCACAAGGAACAGTTTTGTAATTAACCCTAGATTGTAATACAATAATATTTTTTCTCTTTAAGTTTTTATTTTACATTGTCAAGTAGCATTTCAAGCGAATATTGGTTTATCATTTAGAATAGTAGAATAGTATTGCTGATAACATGTAGAGCTAAATAGCAAATACATATAGGTAGATTAAAAGATGGTGGTCCTATTTTCATATCCTTTCTAAATTTTAAGTTTAAAATTTTCATTTTGTAGCTTCAAAAAAAATTTTGTGCCAATAACCAGACATAAATTGTAATAGGTTATTATTGTGATTAAGTAAAAATCTAAAAGGATCAAAGTCATATTTCAAATTTAATAAAGCTTATATAAGTATACAACTTATTGCTTCCAAATAAATTAATGCGTCTTGTAGAAAAAAGTTTTACAAAACAACAAGTAATACCGAATAGTTTTGTATACATATATTTTTTTAATTCTTTTAAAATGCATGTTGTGGGGACGTTCAATCAATAAGATGATGTTCATTATTCTGGATTATTTTTAAAGTGTTAATAGACAAAATTAAAACTAAGGTCTAATATAAGTACATTGATGAAGTAGTTTTTGAAGGTTGGAATTTTCTTTCCATATTTTTTAGGACTACTAACCACTATCAAGTTATAGTTCTTATGTCTAATAAATGCCTTTACTGGTATTTTTCATGGATACTTATTCTTTCCCCGCATTACCTCAATGTTATATACCAAAACTTGTCAGGTATACTAACTACAATGAACTTGTAAAGTTTATCAAACATCCTTAAATTAGATTAATAATTTATTGGGTAGTTGTTAACCTACAAAATTGTAATTAAATATATATAACAATCATTAGTCATAGTTATAATCAATTCTATTATAGTCAAAATTAAGTTCTCATGCCTATAGTTAATCTAAGATTTTCTAATTGATCTTATTGATCATGTAAATTTAGTTAGTTATAAAAGAAAGTCCTTTATTGGTCGTTCAAGCCCTATCACAAAGAAATTGTTTATATTCATTTACCATAAATTTTACAAAAGTACATACATATTAATTTTGCATTGTGAAGGTTATAAATTCTCTTACATATACAAATAGTCAATTGGATTTATAGTATTATTCTTTTTTCTAAATCTCGTATATGGTTTCTTTTCTAAATATCATATATTAGATATAATCACTTTGTTGATCGTCAGGTCTTGTCTTAACACATACATACAGGCCTATTATTTGTTACTTAAAGTATATATTATGTAAATAATTTCTTACGATGACTATGTTTCACACATTCTTACACACATAGATTCAAATATAATGCCAAGAAAGTGGATTTACAATCGATGTGGAGGTGCCACAAGGGATGCAATCTGAATCGAATGCCAAGTATGCTGATGTGAGACACAATAAGGATGGAGCAACGCCATAGACCAAGGGCTTCCCAGACATAGCCTGAGGATGGCACTGCTGTGAGTGTGATGGTGCAGGGTGAATACACGATGACAGTCACGATCTGATACTTAATTAGGTCCAGAGTCAATGTCATGTATGTTTCCTTGTCTAGAATTCTAGAGGTGAGAATGAGCTCTTCATAATGTCTGGCCCTAGAATGAATTGCCAAGACCCATATTTATAGGGGTTGAGATGATGATATCATCAAGCGACACATGTGCCCCTTAGGAGTGACATGTCATCGAAAGGGTCACAGGTGTCGGTGCTCTACAGACTGTCAGATCGCATGTTCACTTGGCCAGCCCCGAATAACTTCACTCTGTCTATTTGGAAAGACTAGCTCACACAGTGCTGGTGTGGCCTGACAACCCCTTTGATCTAACCATCAGTCCAAAGCCCTTGTAGAGTTCAGTGAGAAAGACCCGACGCCCAATTGTCAGGTGGACTAGGCGCGATGCCCTCCGGATACCTAATTCCGTCTAAAAGTGACTTGGGGGTCATAGTTCCTAGGGGTGCCAATGAAAGCCGCCAGTACAGGAGCACGCATGCTGGTCACATACACACCCTGGTGAAAATAGTGTCCCAGATGAGTTGCCAATCCCGCGGGTCAGTACTCGTGCTAGAGCACTCATAGTGTGCTAAGGTAGTGCCTTGGAGGAGTCACCTACCTGATGGGCCGAGATAGTGTCTTGGAGGGGTTGCCTGGCCGACACTTTGAGGTAGTATCCTAAAGTAGTCGCCTACCTGGCGGAAGGAGAGTCTTCATGCCAGAGCACTTGGAGTTTCCTAGTGGAGATAGTGTCATAGAGGAGTCGCCTATCCTCACAGGAATAGTCCTTATGTCAGAGCACTCGGAGGGTGCCAAGGTAATGTCCGGAGGAGTTACCTACCCAAAGGGCTGAGGTAGCATCCGGAGGAGCCATTTACCTGGCAGAAGAGGAGTCTTCATACCAAATCGAGCACTTGGAGCTCTGTGGCAGAGATAGTGTCCCAGAGAAGTCGCTTATCCCTACAGGATGAATCCTTATGTCGAAGCACTCAAAGCACGCAAATATAGCATTTCAGAGGAGTCGCCTACCTGAAGGGCCGAGGTAGTATCACGAAGGATCCGTCGACTGGGCAGAAGATGAGTCTTCATGGCAGAGCACTTGGAGCTCCCCAGTGGAGATAGTGTCCTGGAGGAGTCGCCTATCCTCGTAGGATGTTGCACACTCTGAGGAGTGGGTCTAAGCATATTCCACGACTAAGATAAGGTGTGCATGGTGTGGTGAAAGAATAGACCAACAGGTGGTGCAGTAGTATGATAGGATGCCAGGGGGCATGGTTGTATAAGCAGGGCGACGGAGTGTGCGGTGTCGGGGCCACGTGATATGAAATTGGCACACAGACGCGACGACAGTTGTCGTATAGTAGAGTGTCGTGCTGGGACACGTTGTGAAGATGTCGCTTAGGCACAGCAACAGGCATCACAAAATTGACGCGTACAGGCACCGCAAAGTTGGCATCTCGGAGACGGCTGTCCAAATATGCCCAGCCAGCCGGTGCAGCTAGCCGCCCGGGGCAGGCTAGTCAGATTAGTTGGGCAGGGTAACCAGATGGGATAGCAAAGGTCCAAGTGTGTATAGTCTTGATGGGATATCAATAAAATATAATAAAGTTATATCAGTTATAACATTCTTCTGAAACTAATATGCTATTTTTTAAAAAACAAATAGATATATGGATTTTTTTATCTTTATATTAGGGTGATTTTAAAGATATAACGATCAATATAGGTTACGTAGAGTTTATAATATTTAGCATTAGTTTTAGAATTATATAGGCCTAATAGCCTTCATTATTCATGCAAAATTAAGCAAGTTTAATAAGGACCCATCCAGAATAATATTTGGAGATAGTTGGAAACACCAATATGTATCTATATATGTTTAGCATATAGTCTGAATCCATCTTAACTATCAAATTTATGAATAAACTTTATTGTTATCGAAATACTATACAGTCACATTGTTGGTTTTGAGGTCCCATCCAAAAATATGGCCTACTTTTTTTACCAAAAGAATTATAATAGTTATGTATTACTGAGAGGTTTTTCCATTGATTAGGGAAAATATATATATATATATATATATATATATATATATATATATATATCAAAATAAATAAGTTAAGTTAATCATCACGTCATTTTTTTTTTGGGTTCTAAATCTCATATGTTATTTATGTTTTTTTGGATCTATATGGGCTATAACTTTCACATTAGAGAATAATTTTCGGGGATAACATAAAGACTTAGTAGGTTAGTATATTGGTTAAATAAAGATTCAAAATGTTTGAAATTAGCTCTTAAATTGTATAATATGCTAATATAGAACTTAACTAATCCAACATACTATTAGAGACCTTTAGTGATACTTAATACTTAGTATGTGATGCCAAGGAAGTGGGTTCGCAGTCGACATGAAGGTGCCACAAGGAATGTAGTCCGAGTCAGATGCTAAGTAGGGTAATGTGGAAGACAGCAAGGATGGAGCAAGGACTTCCTAGACAGAGCCTAAAGCAATGCTACGAGGGCAATAGCGCGGGGTGAATACACGATGGCAGTCATAGTCCGATGCTTAGGTCCAAAGTCGAAGTCTTGTATGTTTCTCTCTCTAGAATTCTAAAGTGAGAAAGTGAATGTGAGGAAAGGTTTAAAAAATATCGAACCCCTAAATGAATTCTTAAGACCCCAATTATAGAGGTTGAGATGATGATGTCATCAAGCGACACGTGGCGCTCCCCGGAAGTGACACGTCACTTAGGGGTCCACAGGTGTCGATGTTTTACGGACTATCAGATAGCATATTCACCCGCCTTGCTCCACATATCATCGCTCTGTCTGTGTCTGGAAAGACTGGTTCCCACAGCACCGGTGTGGCCAGAGAACCCCCTTGATCTAGCCACCAGTCCAAGCCCTTGCAGTGTCCTACAGGCCTGACAGCGGTGGGGAAAACTTGATGCCCAATTGCCAAGCAGACTAGGCACAATGCCCTTCGAAGACCTACTCCCGTCTCGGAGTGACCCAGGGGTCATAGTCCCTAGGGATGCTGATGAAAGCCCCTAGTGCCAGAGCACATAGGCTAGTCACGCAGACACCCTGGTAGAGATAGTGTCCCGGAAGAATTGCCTATCCCGCGGGTGAGTCCTTTTACTAGAGCACTCGGAGGGGCCCAAGGTAGTGTCATGGAGGATTCGCCTACCTGATGCGCTGAGGTAGAATCCCGAAGGATCCGTCTACCTGGCAGAAAGGGAGTTGAAGCTCCCTGACAGAGATAGTATCCCGAAGGAGTCGCCTATCCCGACGGGTGAGTCCTTATGCAGGAGCACTCGGAATGCGCCAATGTAGTGTCCCAGAAGAATCGCCTACCTAACGGGGCCAAGTTAGTATCCCGGAGGAGTCGTCTACCTCGGGAAGGGGAGTTGAAGCTCCTTGGCAGAGATAGTATCCCGGAGGAGTCGCCTATCCCCGTGGTTGAGTCCTTGTGTCGAAGCACTCGGATCATACCAAAGTAGTGTCCCGAAGGAGTCGCCTACTCGACAGGCCAAGGTAGCATCCTGGAGGAGCCATCTACCTGGCGGAATGGGAGTCTTCATGCTGGAGCACTTTGAGCTCCCTGGTAGAAACAATGTTCTGAAAGAGTCGTCTATCCCTACGGGATGCTGCACACTCTAAGGAGTGGGTAGAAACATGTTCCACGACCAAGGTAAGGTGCACAAAGTGTGGTGAAAGAATGGACCACAACTATATCAGCGGCGTGGTGCACTGGCATGGTAGAGTGTGTATGGTGTCGGGGGCACGGTAGTATGACAGAGAGCCGGGGGCGAGACTTTATCAACAGCGCAGCACGTTGGTGCGACGAAGTGAATGAGGTGCCAGCAACATGGTACTGTGATAGAGAGCCAGGGGGCACAACTGTATCAGCGGCATGACAGAATGACCCAGAGACCACTTGTGGACTTAGGCGGCGGGGGTTGTAGAGTCGTTGCTCGGGCGCCGTGGAGTCGGCGTGCAGGCGTGGGGCGTAACAGAGTTGGCTAGCTGGCACGGGCAACAAGTGTTGAGGATACAGTGCACGAGTGAGGGCGACGAGGGTCATGGAGACGGTGCGTTTGCTCGGGCGACGGGTGTGGCAGAGACGACGAGCAGGCACGAGCGATGGGAGTCACGGAATCGGCACCCAGGCAACGGGTATTGTGGAGTCAGTGCACGGGTGATGGGGGTTGGAGACGGCACAGGGGCACGGGGGATGGGTGTCACAAAGGATGCATGGTCCCTTAAAAGGGAAGGCCAAAGGCCAACCCTTGAGGGGAGACTGAGGCCAACCTCCTAGGGGAGGCTTTGGCCAACGTTTTAAGGGTGGCCAAGGGCGACCCCCTAGGATAGGCATCAAGGCACGCCGACGGTTGATGTTTTAGAAAAGAAAAGAGGGGTGGTCGAGGCGCGACGAGCTCATTTCCGCGAGTCGTGCCCATTGACTACGGTGACGTGTCGAGCAAAAAAGAACCCTCAGTGGGCCCTTAAGTAAGATCAAAATAGGTCGGCAACGGTATGTGTTTCTTGTACCTCCTATTCTACATTAGATTCATAATGTAATAACGTGTGGCATAAACAAATGATTGTTGAATTTCATTGGGTCTTTCCGTTTGCTTGTTATGTGCAGTGCAATCATCACTAATTTGAAGTGTTTAGTAACCGCACGCGTTCTCCCTGGTATTGTCAATCACGTGCTTTGAAAGAAATTTGGAAACTAGGACAGAGCTGTTTCATTGATTTACCATCTCGTCCAAGGCTCCTTCACTCAATTGAACAATGACTAAATCCTCTGAGTGGCTCGGATAGTTTTATTTTTAGTCTACACTCACAAGAATAGTGATGAAAGGATGAGTACAATTTCGTTTAGCTTTCGAACAAACTCTATTATAATTTGAAGTTCTCTCAGCACTTATCCTAGCAGCATCATTTTGTTATTTTTGTAATCAGGGTGCAATGTAAAGTAACAAAATTCATTTAATCAATTTTTTTTTAATTTTGGTTTAGACAGCAAGGTTAACTTTTAATCAATGTGCACGTCAACCAATTCTTTATTCCTTTCCTGAGCGATCTTAAAGGTGTACCCCCCCCCCCCCCCCCACACACACACACACACACACACACATCGGCTTAGTGATTCTTGAAAACATATTTTCTCTGGGTGGCGTGAACCCTCAGGAAGTTAGGGAATGGTGCAAACATCTTTGATCACCAGTCCAACCGCTTATGGTTCATTTAATCAAGTTCGGTTATTAAAAGTTTGTTTGGTTGATAGAAAACTCTCCATCGCTCTTAAGACCCTCTAGGGCTCATAAAAATAATGTCCACGTTGGAAGTTAGCAAATTATTTTGGTTCACATTGTTGGTTTTTCATGCTCATTCCAGTCATATGATTGAAAGTAGGGTCTAGTAAAAGAAAAGAAAAGGAAGAGATAGCCGGCAGAGCTATGATATAACGTCTATAGGATTCGTTATAGCATGCATTTTCTGATTTCATCAAATCACCAAATATGGTCATAACATGTTAATAGTTGGGAAACGACACAGAGCTAACAATGTTGCACATTTAAATTCAATAATGTACATTGTTCTGATGTTAAAAAATAGTTCATGTAATAATACAACATGTTTATTGTTTGACTACCGGTAAAGGTCAAAATATAGAAAATGAATCCTTTAGAACTCGGATTTCTTACCCATTCTATTTTAGTAGTTTAACCGCAGAATAGGAGGGCAGAAATCATGTACAAAATAAAAGGCCCACATAAGCACAAATAATAACCAGTCAGTCAGAAGATGTAGTATCCATATCCTGTTGAATCAGCAGCTGGAGAGTGCTTGTGAGAGGCAGAAATGGCGGTTTCATCACTCTCACTTAGTTTGGCCTCAACAACTTTGCCGAACAGGGTCAGTCTGTCTAAACATAAGCACTTTTATGTGTGCCTACCTACACATTCAACCGCAGCTTTATGTGCTACTTTGTACAATTTTCAGTTGAATGTGTCCCCTTCGACCAGCACACCAAGGCCTACTGTACTTTGTTCGCATAACGTTATTACGTGCTCGAGAGACACTACCGATAATGAAGAAAGTAAGCTAACCTCCCTGGATTTCTCTTCATATACACATTGTTCTTGTAGTTTCCTTTGGGTCGATATATACAGTGACTTCTCTTGCAAAATCTGCTACTGTATTTGTAGCAGTTTGGTTTCAGGGTTTTGATCTTTTGACCGCAGAAAGCTTTCTACAGCGAAATTCACAAGCGGGTTTTAGTAGAACCACAGGATTAGATAGCGCGCGCGCGCGTGCGGCTTCACTTATTTTGGAACCATTCAGAATCGATCTTTGCAGCCTATTGGTAATAGTTAGGTTGTGATAAGATGATGATAAGGTTGTGAGGTGGGGCTTATTGGTTTATCTGCAGCCAAGTCCCAGTTTTTCCTTTCGTTTCTTTTCTCTTCCTTTTCTAGCAAAACCGAGGCATTACATTCGCCACTAATCTGGGCTATTTGTCACTAAAAGGTGCAACTGTCGCTAGTGATGAATTCACCCTTCAATTCTCCTTGAAAGATGCAGATCCAGATCTCTGTAATAGTTGTAAAAAAGTTAAAGAAAATATTTCTTATGATTCTGAATATCGATTTCGAGTTCTTCACAATGGTTAAATGCTGAAAGTTTTTATTGACGTTAGACATGATGAATTGTTTCAGGAAATTCCAAGAGAAGGCCACTGCTCTTGGGACTAGGAGCATTAGCTTTGAGTTTACTCCCGGCAAGTTCCCTTTTGGCTGAAGGTACCAAGACTGGGCAGTTATGTCTCTAGGTCATGTCTCATTCATCAGTGCTACCATCTAGTCACTAGGATTATCAAGTTTTGCACTTTTAGTATAACACAGATAAGCAGTGCCTCATGCATAAATTACTATACGGTATTAATACTGAGCCTTTCATATTAACAAGTTACGATATCAATGCAGCAGACCATTTTTTTTTTTTTAACTTCCTTTTGAGTTTGATGGTTGACAATTTGACGATGTAATTTACCGTTCTTCCACTTGTAATTGTGTTGCAAGTTGTCTCACACCATTCTTCTATCCTATTACATGCAGAAATACCAGCAAATTATGCTGCTTTTGTCGATAAATCAGATGGCTATTCATACTATTACCCCTCAGACTGGAGGGTAAGTCAATAACTTAAGAGCCGCAAATAGACGCCTCAACCAAGCTGCAAATCAAATAGAAAAAAGCTTTCTTATCCTTGAGAGAAATTGCCACTCCTTGTCTAGGAATTCGACTTCAGAGGACATGACTCTGCGTTTAAGGACAGATATCTGCAACTACAAAATGTTAGAGTGAGCTTCATCCCAACTGATAAATCCGATATCCACGATATGGGACCAATTGAAGAGGTACTAAGCATAAGTTCTCTTTTGGTACATTTTGATCGTGTTGATGCTGTCTGACGAACTGGTTTCCTTCCTTTGAAGGTTATATACAATTTGGTGACACACGTTTACTCGACACCAACTCAAGTAGCAGATATATTCGACATGCGGGAGGTACTGCAGAGTCTATGATGCATATTTTGAGTTTTCATGTAGTGCCGCAAGTCCGGTGTATGACAATGCTTGCTTTATGGCTACCAACTGATTGCAGAGAACAATAGATGGGAAGAACTATTATACGTTCGAGTACACGCTCACGTCTCCAAATTTTTCTCGAGCGGCCTTTGCCAGCGTCGCAGTTGCAAATGGTATGACAGCACACATCAAGCACTATATATCTGGATTCAGTGCACAGTCTCAGAATGTTAAAGTGCTTCCAAGCTCAATAATACAGGCTTTGATGTGCAATTTTCAAAACATATTTCAAAGGGTGCAATGGTTTCCTCACCATTTCTTGCTCTATCAAGTGTCAAGCTTTCTTCCACATGTTAACTGTTCAAACTCTTTGGTTACAATTGAACTTCTTGTTTCAAAAGTTCTACGCACATTATGGCTTCTAGAGTTCCATTCCCGATCCCTTTTGGTTTATTAGTTTGGAACTAATTTCAACGCAAGCGATTCCATTCACATCGAACTTAAGGCACACTTCGTCGATGTGAAAATGCAAAGAGCCTTAAAGCAGTGATCTGCAAACGCAGTTGAAATCGTTGGATAGATGTAGCTGCATAGCCTGTCTGACACCTTCAGCTGATCACTTGTTTGACAGGGAGATACTACACACTGATTGTTGGAGCAAATGAAAGGCGATGGAGAAGGGTCCGCAACAAGCTCAAGGTGGTAGCAGACTCGTTCAAGGTTCTGGACATCTGAAATCCTTAGTTTCCACATCCCTCTCTTCACAGTTGCAATCACCCATTTTCAGTGGGCATGAAAAGGGGGTTTGTCAAAGCTTTATCCTTCCCATGGGAGTCCCTCCGGAGGATGCAATGCATGTCTCGCTTCCTTTTCGTTATACTTGTTGAAACAGATTCGCAAGCTGAATCCATAAATGCACTAGTATGATCTCGAGAAGCTTCGTAACACTCGTATTACCAAGTAAAACGGGTACACTGAGTAACAACAACAAAGGAAAGAAATGGCAAATTGTATTGGGGAATACCTTAAAAGGAAATTTTCAGGTCAATAATGGAACGCCAAACAGGAAAGACTGAGAGACACAAGAACGTCAAAGAACCAATACAATCATGAAGAAATCATGAACTAGCAGGGAGGTACAATGCGATAAAAGGCAATATACTTTGTGATCTCTTTATATACAAAGGCTACAACAAATGCCTCCATGTTCTCCTCCATTCCTATAGATCTCAGAAGTGGAAGAAAGATATACAACTCAGAAAATTGATGACAAGAGTAGAGAGAAGCAGCAAAATACCGAAGAAGCTCAAAGACCGCACAAACACGCCAGAAAAATACCAGATACTACCACCTCAGAAAAAGACTAAAAACCCATTCCACGCTATAATTAACAAAATGACTATATAATGGAGACAGAGCACGCTTCCTAATCTACGATGCTCGTCTCCCAAAGAATATGCATCTAACCTTGAAAGCCTACCCTCACTGCTAACCAAACTCTAAAACCCCTAGTTCTGAGCTTCAATTTTGCACAATTCAATCGTCACAGCCACCACCAAGTCAGCATCGTTACCATCAACACCAACCCATCTAAATTCACAATAACACGTACCGATGTCGTCCCCATTAATGTTGCCAATATGGAGAAAACCATAAGTTGTAGTCGTCCCCATTAATGTTGCCAATACGGAGAAACCCATAAGTTGTAGTTCCAGAATCGGCAGGTACCATGATTCCCAACAATTGAGCACTGATGGTAATGAACCAAAGGTTTCCTAAAATGCACATATCCCATTTAAATAAGTCTATGCTGTCGCAAGCCCTTCCCGAAATGTGGTTGCATCAAACGGACATACAAGCCATTTTTTGCCAACAAGGAATCATGGGTCCCTTCCTCGACAATTCGCCCTCCATTTAGTACGACAATATTATCAACATGTCTCATCATAGCTGCTCTATGGGCTATCAGAATAGTTGTTTTATTCCCCATAACTAATGTATCAAGAGCCTCTTGGACTACTCGGCTTGACTCAGACTCGATGGATGAGCTTGCCTCGTCCAACAACAGAATGGGTGCATTCTTCAGAACGACCCTGGCAATTGCAATCCTTTGTTTCTGCCCTGGGGTTAGATCCACCCCTCTCATTCCCACGTGTGTGTCATAACCATGAGGCAAGCTGCTGATGAAATGGTGAGCGTTTGCTATTCTTGCTGCCTCTTTCATCTCAGCTTCACTTGCATTGTGCCGTGCATAAATAATATTTTCCCTTATGGTCGTTGAGAAGATAATTGGTTCTTGCTGAACAACACCCAGGTGGTTTCTCAACCATCTCACGTTGTATTGCTTCAAATCTCTGCCATCTAGTGAAACCAGACCAGCAACTGGATCGTAAAATCTCTCTATCAATGACAATATCGTGCTCTTTCCAGACCCTGAAACTCCCACTACAGCGACTGTTTGTCCACCATTGACCTTGAGACTGAAATTGCTCAAGACCAAGATTTCTGGGCGAGTTGGAAAAGAAAAATCAACATTTTTCAACTCGATGCTTCCATAAACATTAGGAGGTTTCATCGCGGAGTTATCGTCTGGATCAATCTTTGGGACTCTGTCAATGATTTCAAATACAGACGTCAGGGAGTTCCTCCGTTTAAGTATATAGGGAGCCAAGCCAAAAGGTTCCACAAGAGCAAAAGTAGCGAAAGAGAACACCATGTACTCCTTTAGAGCTGTTGTCAGATCCATATGCTTGTTTTTCACAGAAATTGCTGTGTACCAGAGGAGTAGTGCATTGCAGGCAAAAAGGAGAAACTGTGAAAAGCCAAAGGCAAAACCAATAGCCATCCCATGAAGGAAGCTCTGCTTGAATATCTTGCCTAGCTGCAACCTATAAAGCTCCATCACCTTGTTACCGGCACAAAATGCTACAACAGTATAAATATTTCTAACTGCATCCTCCAGGACCAAAGATGCCTTCCTATGCATCTCCTGTATGCCCTTCGAGAATCCAGCAAGCCACAATTTCTGCAAAACTTAAAGTAGTTAGCCAGAGTTTTTCAGGCTAAATTGATCACGTAGACAATGGACCTTATCAGATAGTAGTATTTGTCAATTCTTAAGTAGCGTATGGAAAGGAAACTCGAGACACGATCTGTTATTTGCTCGGCAGAAACTATCAAGGTAAGACATACCTCCAGTTGCCAATTAGGAGTGGATGGACAAACAGATTCATATTTCGTAGGTAGGTAAACAGACCAGAAATTCAGGTATGACACACGTAATAGATGAGCAGAAAACGCTGACAACTTAACATTATTAAACTCTAAGCTAAATTAGATTTCTTGCAACATGATCTTGCACAATAGGGCAGACACATGGTATCACATTGAATCCAGAGAAATTAAAAAGTAAATAAGAAACACCTAGATTAAATCAAAAGGTGCTTGTTATTCCAAATAGGTGCTTAAATACTCATTTTTTCCCGACCATGATGGAGATTCAGGTATCTAGTGAAATTCATAATTTAGGTACTTTTGTATACCACAAGATGTAATAGCTTAAACCTGCTGGTTTTGCCTGCGATATATTATTACGCCCTCCACCCACTCTGCCTGACACCTCCCAATGCAAAGAGAATATAATCTTTACATTCTCCAATAAGCTTAAGACTACAGAAATTGCATCTCTCTTCTAATACCATTCTGTGTCAAAGCTCCCAGTAAGACCGGCTCTATAAGTAAGATTTTCTGGACAAATGCAGTGTGAAGACGACAAAAATCTGTGTATTAGCTTCCCAAGAATTGTGTAATCAGAAACGATTAAAATCTCCTGAATATTAGACAGAAGGTCCACAGGTCCCTTGACCTCTTTAAGAAAACATTAAAACAATGATTTGCATAAAAAAGGTGCCAAAGTGGGGGCCCAATCAGGTCTTATAAAGTTAAATAAGATTGTAAGAGAAGATGTCCATTCCAATCTCTTGCAGGATCAAGCAAAAAAAACAAAACAACTTCCAAAGAGAGTAAAACATATTCAACCGCATTACAAGAAAAGCGTCATATGATTTAACTTGCCAACTCTTAAATGCCAATTGAAATTTAGGCCACCTTGAGCAACTGAATCAAGATATGAAACGCTTTCTTTTATCTATTTCTTTTTGTGACTGCATTGGTCAACTGATTATGGCCCTATTAAACTGGATGATCAGCTATTAACATATAACATGTTAAATGTGTTCAATAAGAATTTGGCAAAGCAATTGGTTTAAGAAGCTCAGTTCCTAAAAAATGAAAATTAATTAATGAACACGTAAATTAAGAGCAAACCTGTGCAATAGCAGACAAAGTTAAAATAGGCAGCGTAGCCAAAGCCACAAGTGCCAATCTCCACTGCAGCAGCATTCCAATGAGGACAGCCACAATAACAGCTGCACTATCTTGAATGAATATTGAAAGCCGGTTGCTAAAAGCCGCTCTCACAAATGTAGCATCGTTTGCCAAGCGCATGGACAAGGTATCGGCACTATTCTCCTCTTCATCAAACCATCCAACTTCATTGCGAAGCATTGCTATAGGGAAATGGATTAGATTATATAACCCATCAGACGCATTCACAACAATATCGTAGCATCTAAAATAAGGTGAGAAGAATGAACATTCTGTTGGAGAAACACAGATGTCTTTATGGTATATATTCATAAAAGCCACGTAAGGCAGGAAATGTCTGCTAGTAAGAAATCATGTACCTGAAAACATCATTCTCCTTACTCGTTCAGTCATCTTCTCCCCCATTATGCCAAAGTAAAAGTGCTGCAAAAAATTGGCAACCACAGTCACGACACCCATACAAGCAATGATTAAGCACCACTTGTCCACTTCCTGCCGTAAGTGATGTTTTTCAGCTCTATAATATGCCGTCACTATTAGCGCAATGACGTAAGCAAGAAGAGGATTAAAAGAGCCAAAGATGGCAGCACCAGTGCTTCCTAAAACAGCATAAAGCCATTCTGCAAGGCTAAGTTCTACAAGTCTCCAAAATGATGGTGCTTCTCGACGTTGCATATCCTTTACTTCTTTCACCTTCATTTGCATGTCATCAAGATGGCTATGTGGTCGACTAAAAGTTTGGGAATGGGATCGTTCATTTTTTGGATCAGATGTCAAGAGTGGTGACACCGGAGACTCAGGATCGGAAGCATTGGATGTTGGATGATGTGCTGACTGAACATCAATCTTTGGTAATTCTGGTAGTCTCATCTCAAAACTATCCTGTCTTCTAATTGACGGTTCTTTGTTGGTTGAGTCCCCATTTTCAAGTATTTGCTCGGGCGGAGGGCTCGGATTTTGTGGTGATTCTTGTGAGTTGAAAGTCCCATCTGGAGGTCGAAATGAATGAAGTGCAGAAACTCTCTGAAGTGATGGTGATTTCATCATCTTGGGAGACGATGGTTCTTGAAAGCTGTGACTTGCGGATGAGTCCTTCTCAATTTGGAAAGCTGCAGTCTCCTTATAGTTCCTTACTGGCATCCTGAAAGTGATCAGTACAATTCCAATTTTAGAAACACTGATTCTCCTCACAAAAGCATGTCTATAATGTAGAGCTTTGGAGATAAGCATACAGTATACCTCCTTGGAAGTTTTGCTGCTTCTTCACATTTTAGAAGTTCTGAATAAAGACCATCCAAGGTTATCAGTTCGTCATGAGTACCCATTTCAACTAATTGGCCTTCCTCCATCACGGCTATGTAATCAGCATTCCTTATCAAACTAAGACGCCGAGCTATAATTATAGTAGACCGGCCCAACATAAGGAGATCTAGAGCCTCCTGAACAGATTTTTCAGCTTCAAAATCAAGTCCACCAGTAACCTCATCAAGAAGAAGTATAGATGGATTTGAAAGCACAGCCCTAGCTACAGAAAGTTTAATTTTCTGTTCTTCTGTCAGTGATAAACCAGCTCTTCCGACCTGTAACAAACGAGTTCCTCCATTTAGAAATATTAATAGGTAATAAGAAATAACTACTTACTACAACTGCAAGTACAGATTTAGCAATTCAAATGCACCTGCGTCTCATATCCTCTCTCAAGTGAGCTGATAAATGTGTGAGCATGTGCTGTTTTAGCAGCATCTTCAATCTGTTCCAAAGTAGCATCCCGCCCATAAGCAATGTTGTCCCTAATACTCAGACTTAGCAGGGCAGGTTCTTGAGTGACTAAACCAATTTGGCTTCTTAACCACTCCAACTTCAGGTTCTTAATATTTTCTCCATCCAATAGGACTTCTCCTGCACCACAAAATAATTCAAAACAAAGGCTTGCGATTCGCATTTTGTCTCATTGAGAACCAAAAGTGAAAGTAACACGTCACCGAACTAAAACTAAAGTGGTTGTCATACCTAACGTAGGATCGTAAAAACGTTCCATGAGCGGTATGATACTGCTTTTACCAGAGCCGTTTCTGCCAACAAGTGCCACAGCTTTTTTAGCAGGAACAGTGAGGTAAAACCCACTCAAGATAGGAATTTCAGGACGGGACAAATAGCTGAAATATACATTTCGAAACTCGATATTTCCTTGTACAGAAACAAGGCTATTTCCATCATGGTTAACAGTAGAGGATGAACGGCTGATCATCTCAAAAAGTCTATAAGCGGCAATCCTCCCTTGCTCAAAGGAATAGAAGTTTGTTGCTGCTTGGTTCAGCCCACTGCAATACGCAAGAACAAATAAGATAAAATACAATAGATGAGAGACAGAAAAAAAGACGATAACAAGATGCTTACAGGCCACTTAAGATTACAGCAAATAGGGCTGTTACGATTTCGCCCCCATGAGCTTTTCCATGCGTAACCAAGAACCTTCCCACCCAAAGCTGTAAGGCACAAGAACATATTGCAAGCCCATATGTAAATCCAAGACCGAGTCCTTGCACAAGACTTATCAATATACCATATCTCAGCGTAGCTTGTAGTGAAGTTGCATAGGAATATTTAGCCAGTGTCTCGTTTGTAAATGCGTATAATGTTCTTATGTAAGATACAGCCTGCATTCGGGAAAAGAATGAGTTTTGGTCAATGGACCACTAGCAAACAAGATATTTCTTGTTGATACTAAGAAAATCAGACGCCCAGTAACATGAGAAACACGATCACTATTTCTAACACTATATAGACCCAAACATCTCTCAAAGGCAGATGACACAGCCAGAAAAACTAAGAAGGGTGGAGCATTACCATGGAACTTTAATCCCCTTGACAATTATCCTACTAATCCAATTTTAGTCCCAATAAATAGTTGGGCCGGACTTTTAAATATTTGATGATTTTAATGAACACTGTAGTGAGTTCCAGTTCCCTGCTTCACCTATTTTTATGCTCATTCCCTGCTCCAGAATAACATGCAGTCATTGATAAAACATCCGAAGGAAAAAGTAACTTCTCCGACGAGTTGATGGTGCATAACTTCATGCTTGAGCTTGAGAAGGCCTCGTGAAATATTGCGGATTACCTTTCAATTTCTAAGAAGAAAGCAAGGAGGTGTGAACTGAAGGTAGAAAATATTATCAACTAACATGTATGGTTAACCATAGTCAGGGTCACTAGACAACTAAAACCAGGAGCTAGAAGAACAGAACCGGCATTGAACCGGCCAAAGGACCGGATCACTGGTACAACCACTGGGTCAATGGGTTTAAACCGGAGTTCTAAATTATATAGGCTATAATAATAATATGAGTTCAAAAGGAATAAATATATGATGAAAATGAAATGCGCCTTCTAGTTACGCTTGTAAATGTCATCCATTGATAGTACTTGAGCTTATTGCTCTTTAGATTTTAAGTTCAAAATAGTATATGGAAACCTATACGTTAAAAATGAGTGACGTCTATTAGTTAGACTAACAAATATCAGTAAGTGACATTACTTCAGTTTATGGTTATTAGATTCTAAGTGCAAACATTACTTCGAAAACTTCAGCTAACTATTAGTCTCGACAATAAGTTTTCAAGTATTCCTTTGCAATTATAATCTAGTGACAATAAGCTGAAGTTTTCCAAGAGAAGGTCTGCGAAGAGTCGACAGCATCAAACTCTAAAATTTGATTGCTTAGTACAACGCTTCACTTGAATGGTTCCCATATTACACCCATTGTTTATCTAGTTTCACCCCTATCTAACTGCATGTTAGACGTTTGATCGAATCTGACCAACCCAACTCCATTTACGCTTCCACTTTAGGTTGGGTCATGGGTTAGATAAAATGATGGTCCTAACAAACAGATGTTTTAACTTGGTATCTCGTTGGTTAGATCCCTCCCTCCCTCCCTCTCCCTCTCTCTCTAGTCTTCACTCTCTAGGGTTTCCTTCTAGAGGGATTTGCAGCGTCGGATGCGCAGGGATTGTTCTATTAATCACCCTCATCGACAAGCATAACCGAGATATGGTTCATTGTGATTGCTAATCATTATTATCTAAATCGAAATGATTTTTCGTGAAATCAATTAAAAGGGTGCTTAGAACCACTTACTGGGTGGTAATTATGCGCTTAGTAAGACTTTTTGATCTTTGCATGTGCAAGTCCACCAGAGTTTTGAAGGATGTTTGGATGACATTAAGTTGTGATATGCTTATATGAATTAATTGAGCAATAAGTGTAGTGACCAGCCTAATTCGACCGTAAACTATTCACGTGTGAGAGCGAAGTTCACCATAATTTGAATGTGCATGAAAGCCAACTTTACCTAATATTTGTACGCCTATGGATAACGGTATGTAGAAAATTTAATCAAACACTCGGAATTTGATAAGAAAACTAAAGTTTGTTTGGAACCATGGAATTGACAGAATTTCATTCCAAATGCTCATTTTTAGTTGTTCGGAATGTTTAGAAAGGGAATTGGAATCGAATTTGGGATTTCATTTGATTTGCTTCTATAGAGTGAAATCCGATTGAAAATGGTCGGATTGCATGAGATTTGGATTTACTTGAACTAAGAAAATAATTACTTACCCTATTTTTACAACCTATGAACCCACCAAATCACCACCGTCACCATCGCAGCCAAATGACTTCCACTGTCGTCACCACAATGCCGCCACCGCCGTTGATGCAACACCATAACAACCACTACTGACGCCACACCACCAGCACAACCATTGTTATTGCCGCCAGCATCATTACTAACACAAACGCTACGACTAGTGACACCCTAGTAACACCATTACCAGCATAACCATCACTAGGCTGCCCAATCGCCACCGTTGCCGCTGACGCCGCAAAATCACCACATTCGTCGTTGCCACAACCATCAATGCCACTAGTGACGCCTAACAAAACCACCACTACCACCGTTACCATCACTATAGACCATCACCAGCCGATAATGAGACATCACCCTCATCATCTCCACCGCCTGTGCCGTTGCACCATCACTTACATTGCGACTACAACTCATACACCACTGCCACCACGTGTTGTCACCAATACATGTGAAACAACTTATCACAATTGTGTTTCATCGTATGCGGACGATGTGATTGTCTAAAACTTTATTCCTTTCCATTTCCTATGTCTTCAAAACACAAAATAGGAATGCTATAACTTCAGTTCCCTTATATTCCAAACAAAGAAAAATGATTTGAGCTCCAAATCCAATTTACAATTTGAAATTCAATTTCTCAAAGAATTGGTTCCAAACATAGTTTAAGGTTTTGATTTTCTCCATGGATACTCAAGCAAATCACGTAAAAATTCGACAGGGAGTTGGTGGGTTCAATAGGAACAAAATGCTATCGTATTCACGAACCATCAACTAGCGTTAAAGGTCAATTTTAGGATTAACACATGTTCATGTCAAAATATTACTGAAAAAACAAATATGGACCACAGGAGGTGACTAAAGCGAGATCGAGCAACAGTGATGTTGAACTCACATGATTTACTGGGCTTGTTCTACAAGCCATCACGTTCTGCTTCAATCTCCTGAACTGCTGAACAAGTCTAAACATGTTCTCATCGGCGAGGGTCATCAATATAACCTACCGACACAATCCATGCCAAAAATCCCAGGGTTCTAGATGGGAACCCAAAGAGAGAAGGCTAAATCAGAAAGGGAGGGAGCCTCCTGCTTGAGATAGGTTAGAGAGTCGGTCAATCTTCTGATTCTCAACAGCTACAACCCAGGATGTTTTGGTGTACCTCAAATCTGTTCAATTAGTTATCCTCTTACCTAATTTATGACCAAGCCCCAAAATGGACACAGTGATGGGCTTGAGACCGTCTAATCTGATCCAACTTCTAATTGCAGTTGGACCATCAACTTCTATTGCAGTTTGGACCATATGGTGAAGGTTACATTCCCTTGAAAGACCCTATTCGACAACAAGCAGTTGTGGAGAGATTCAAGCAAAATTAACACATTTGGCTTATCCAAATACTAGGACCCTACAATAGCACAATACTACATGTCTGTGATCATATAAAACCCCCAACCTCAATTACCAGGTCCTTCAAGCATAATGTCCATAAGCCTCAATGATTTAAATCAGAAGCAGGTAAAGGATGGAAACTAAAAAGAACAGAAATAACCTGTTCGGCAATGCTTGCTGCTTCAGCATACGCATCTTGAATATTCTCTGCAAGCCTATGTAGAAATATGTTTGATATTCCTCCGGCGGCGACAATAAACGGGCCTGTGGCTAAAGTTATGAGGGCAATCTGCCAACAGTTTATAAATCCAATAACAAGACCGCTGAAGAAGGTAGCCATGTTATGGATATAGTTTCCAACCTGTTGTATGAAAGGCCCATTAAAAGAAGAAGACATTTTAATGGGTGAAATCAAAGGCAAAGTAAGCCCCTAAAGAGGCAACCATTTCAAAGCTATACGTACTTTTTCACTAAGAGCAGACTGGATTAGCAGCACATCACTCAGTACTTGGCTCACAATGTCTCCATTGTTTCCGTAAGTGTCAAAAAAACTCATGTCTTGGTTGAGTAGTACTTGTACATATCTTGACCTGATCACAGCAGTCTGCCGTTCGCCGGTAAGAATCCAACAGGATACCTCTATTACAGAAAATTAGTCAGAATCGATGGCTGCCAAAAAGCACCATCCATAAGACAATGAAACAAAAGAGAAAATACAATTTGCTAAAAAGACATTTGGCTTTACCTATCCAACCAAAAGCAAAAACAGCAACAGCAATATAAACCATGGTTAAAGAAAGCTGCAGAAAAACAAAAAAAGAACACGGTGAATCCCAAGTAACATCAGTATTCTGACTACTCTCTACAATGATCAGATAATAAACAGGCGGTAGAAGTAGTCCCACATATGCATATTAGGTTTTAAGTTCTTGAGTTATTATCCTGGATAAGTAACCATTCGTTATTCTTAGTTTCAGAAGCAAGATTTATCACTTGTTCCTGTGGTAATCATCTGATAAAAGAACTACACAATTTGGAGCAGAATGAATATGAAGTATTTGAACAAAACTTAACATATACAACAATGGACTTGGTCCAGTGGCTAGAAGCGTTCTATATCCATCTGGAAAAATCAAGGATAGAGATCTTACAGGCACTTTGTAGAATTATTTCATACAATGCTCTCTCTCCGCGATTCAGGTTTCTCCATGCATAAGAGAGGCCAAGAAACAATCCACTTATATACTGCCAATTCACTACTATGCTTAAGAGAATAGTAATTGTAATGCCCCAAACCCGAGGTCCGTACACGTCCTTAAACCAAATCTAATCATGTCCTCAACGTAACTCTTATAATGGTAAAGCAGAGCATCTAAAACTGTACACAATCATTCAAACCGCCAATACTTAACTCCAAAATAATCCAAAACTTAATTATAATCCTCTCAAATGAACCACCTGACTCCAAACTCAAGAAAAATAATCTAACTTAATTGTTCATCTAAAAAAAATTCATAATGTTTATTCTCAATCGTGAACGGAAAAGTAAACCACAACATTACTAGCATCTCATCCTTCGTGCTAATCTTGGCCTGGAAGGGAAAAGAAACCAATAGCAAAGGATAGCACAAGTTGTCCAGTAAATTTCCACACAGAGGGCCAAAAACAGGTACATATTTGTGTTGTCAAATAGAGTCAATAAATAGGAACTTAGATAAGTCAATCAAATTTCATCAATGAATGACTAGAGGGATAAAAGGGGACTAAATAACCTATAAGCCAAATATCAAATACAATTCATCAAACTTAATGAGTGTCACATACACATTTGCTTATTATCAAGCATCACATAATCGTGGCTATACCATGTCGAATATTGCAACCAGCGCGTCACATGTAAGTCCCTTTTATTACAAAAGGCTTTTAAATTAAAATATTACTCACCATTTAGTAATATATATGACAAATATATCAAATTTTCATTCAAAATCCGTTGTAATCTCAAATTGAAGAGGACAAAAATTTGGATCCAACAGAACAAAAATCACCTTAATCCGAGTCCGAATGAGCATATATTCGACACAAATAACGGATACAATAATGCAACAAAAGGACAAAGGCCAATAAAATGGTGACATGGCAGTGTAGCCAAGATGAAAACCAACGCCTGGAAGTCCTGCACGAGTACACCATGCTGGAAAAGCGTACTTTAGAATAATGTAACATGTATATACGTCATGGTACCATGGAAGGACAATGATGGTCATGACTACAAAAAGATGGATTAAAAAGCAAAAATAAACACCGATGGACAAATCAGTTCTGTAAGATACCAAAATAAAACATATTACAAAAGTGCGCAAAAAGAGAATTTAATAATTGGGTATAAACTCAATAAAAGCAGAACCAACTTGTGAGAAATTTCAATCGAATTACAGATGGGTAAACAACATTGAATAAATAATGAGATAGTGCATAATACCCTTTCCCAAAGTAGCAAAATTAGCGTAAGAAATGTCCTTATTTTTTATCGATCACAACCTAGGATTGAGCATAAATATGAACCCCAAGTGCTGACATCGAATCAATACCTAATCATATTGAAACCTATAAACGTAGTCTTTACGTAAGTAATTGGCCTAAGTTCATAATCTAGAAATTTTTAATACCAAAACACACCTTATGCTTGAAACGAAAAGTCTTTAACTAGAGCTTTTCTCTTTTTCTTCCATCTGCCACTCCAACAATATATGAAGACTCTTATGTTTTTCTCATCCTCATATTATTGGTAATGTAAGTATAAATTCTAATATAACGTTAAAGTCTTAATTGATAATATAATAATTGCTAATATAATAATAATAATAATAATAATAATAATAATAAAACTTTTAGGTCCCAATCCAAGTCAAATTCTATGTTAATGCCAAATCTAATTACATTAACAACTCAATAATATCAAATGCTAATTTCTTTACTAAATCTACTTCCAAACAAATTTCCTTAGGCCCACCACTTAATTCAAAGTCACACTAGTTTTCTAATTAGTATTTACACAAGTTGTCCACTAACTGAAAAGAAAAACAACGTAACAATAGTGTTCATATAAAAAACTGGGGGGTTACAGTAATGATTATACAAATACTCTTCCTCTGAGATTCAGGCTTCTCCGTGCACAAGAGAGCCACCTGGTTAAATTGTATTCATGGAGAACCAATTCTCTGTATTGACTGCCAATTCAAACTTCAGAAATTCGCAGTGTGAATTGGTGACTTAGGATGTGACCGCAGGTCAACAGCAAAGTGGCAAGACTATGCAACTCTCTCTCTCTTCCAACCTTACATCTGTTCCTTATAAATGAATTTTATGGACAGCTTATTGCTGTGTATAGTTAGGTGATTAGTGCGTGTAATACTTCTATGTAAGGGTTCCGCCTCCTTTTCTGGCAGTTTTTGTCGGTAAATTTACTTATTCAAAAAAAGAATGGGCTTGTGTTATTTTCAGCAGGAGAAAAAGAAGTGTGAATGCTTTGTGACAAAACGTGCAGAAACATATTCCCTTTACACCTCAAATAAGAAACCCATTAAACAGTAGCCATTGCAGATATTCAAGGGGTTCTTCACAGAGGCAGTTCAACTAGCAACGCTTAAGATTGTCTTTTCTATACTCCATGTCTACATGGTTCATGTCTTAATGCTACTTTTCTCGTTGTGGGAAACGCTACAACTTGACAGAGAAAGCTTGTAGATAGCAGGACACACTCAACCTTGTAGCATAAGAAGGTACTTTTAGGTTTCACCGTGTTAAACAAATAAAAAACCCTTTCCGCAAATCTGCAAGGTTTGAAGATACAAGGTGTCCAAATCAAAGTTGAAGGAAAACTTGCAACTCAGAAGCTCATTATGGGACCTAGTCAACGTATTTTGGTAGTGAATACTTATTTTCCTTTTCCTAGGAGAGTAGTAGCTTGTTTCCTAAATCATACAGGCTAGAGCAATGTCTGGCTCCTAACCTGTAAAGGCCTTTCTTCCTATATGTGCAATTAGACATTGCTGATTTTCATGAATTATTTTCGAGCTGCTATAAGCTTAGGAGGCATGGCCCCACCAATTTTCAGTTTAGTAATGTCTGCTCAACCATCACTCCTCTATTGCTTACAAGTTTAAAGTTACAACCACTTGCATTTGAAACTACCCAGCCCATATTGTGATTCTGTTCTGGCGATAGGCCTTTAGAAGTGCATCTAAACAGCTTCCAGCTTGCCAAGATAAACTTCCCAACATGTTTTTGGGACAAGTAATATACCTTATCATTTATCAATATTTTCTGTTCCTTTTAGTCCATTATGTAAACCCCTGACCCACTATTTGCCCCTTCGGATTGTTTAAACTGCTTGGCATGCCATCTTTTAATTAAAAGCCAAGGTCTTTGGGACTCCATCGTAATGACTCAACTAGTGCACTAAAAGGTATTACCTACGCCACAAGTTAGTGTGTCAAATTACCACTCGCAGTGGCGAACACCATAGCATCGACCTGGCACTCGTTTCAAAACTTAAGAAGATCTATACGAGAAAAAGTTGTTTGCATAAACCCATTTTTGCCACTAACTCAATTATCCTGCAATTTAAATGTACTTATAACCCTATGGAACCGATTATCAAACTCAACTTCAAAACTATAAGATATGAATGAGAATTTGGGTTCCTCAAAGGGAAAACACCGAGTTATATATAATCGTTATATGTATAATGTTTCTTTTAAAGAAGTCATCTACCAAACTTAAACACTTCTAACTGCCTGCACTTTCTGCCCCAGCCCACGTCCTTGCCTCCAGTCTTGCTCCAGCCAGGTGAGACATCCCGATCCGTCTCTAATTTTTGAATTTCTATTTGATTGAGCAGCACATCCATATCACATTCTAGCTCAAACAAACCAAATTCTCCTTACTTCTCTAACTTCCAAGATAATTGTATTCATCGGCCCCAACCTTTTGGCAACACTAGAGCTTCACCCTGCTACCATAAGCATGTACATGCAAAATACCCAGTATTTACACCCCTCCCCCCCCCCCAAAAAAAAAAAAAAGGCCCCATCATAAACGTCAATTATTTAAGAACATTCATAATGGAGGTCTAACTAAAAAGCAATAATAAATATGAACATTTTGCCGTGTCCCCGTGTCCTGCGTTTTCAAAATTAGATGAGTCCGACACTTGGACACGTATCCGATCTGGACACTCGTACCGAGTCCATGTAACATAGCCCCACACAAATTAAAATCTAGTAATTACTTAGGCAAACCTATTCAGCAAATAACAACACTGATAGAGTAGTACCTATAGTCCTATACAACCTTTTGGCCCGATTCCTAGAAAGTACAACTGCTTTCAAAGTAGCTCTGGTACAACATTATGAAGAGCACGACATTTGATAACATTAGGAGTAATTGTTCTATACTTCAGTAAAAAAGCGTCATAAATAATTATCCCTAGTACCTGACAAAAAAACTTAACTACCTTCAAATCCATGTTTGTTTTAATGGGTTAAATATAATTTCACGATTTGTTTTGCCAACATTTTCTATCCTTCCCCGTTGCAAAAAAATCGTTTGCGCCACAGCAACCATACGTAAATATATCTCAACTAAACACACCGACAGTATCGGTACAGTTTAACTTCCTACTCTCGTAAAACTTAAGCCCTGCCTCCAATTCCAAGAATCGCTTTAATCCTAATCTGCAGTTCAAACATATAAAATCTACATTCCGTTTCTTAGTCCCAACCTAGTTAGACATTTATAAGCCAATTATCCACTCAATTTTCTACTTATTCACGACTACGCCATGCTTAATTAGAACCCAAAGGCAACAAAATAGTACTCAGCTAACCCTAATTACTTTGTTAAAGCAAGGCTGTGTCTACTGCAGTAAACTTTAACAGCGAATTAGCAAAAGTTACCTCAGTAAACTTGTGAAAGACGAAGTCAGGATTGCCCTTATGCCTGAGCAAGTGAATGATCTTGGCAAAGTAGTGAAGGTAAACTACCAGCGCCGTCCCGTGCGCCGCCGCCGCCACCGATCCGACCACCATGAGCCCCCAGTCCAGCCGGTCAGCACACGCAAACAGCTGCGAGAAAGGAACGGCGGCGGGCGGTGGCTCGATCTCCTCCGCCTCCTCCATGTCCTCCTCCACCTCCCTCGGCACCGCGTCGGCGCTCGTGTCCATGTACGGCGACGGCGACTCCGGCGGCTCCGACACCTCGGACACCGGCGTCAGCGGCTGCATGTGCGGCGGCGACCATCCGAACAGCCCCCTTGATATCATCATCTCTTCACTTCAACTACTAGAACCTTTCAAAACCCTATACCATCAAAGTATCTAGTAGAAATGAACTTCAGAAGTTAGGATCCGCGAAAATTTAGGGGGGATCCGAGTGGAAATCGGGATATGAGCGACTCGGGGTTGTGGAGTGGCTGACCCGGTCAAAGAAGGCGGAGGGGAGAGAGAGTTGACTCGGGGAAACGGAAGGTTCTTTCCTCCTTTTCTCTTTCTTAATTCGTTCGTTAGGTTGCTGGCGTTATAAAGCGACGACGTTTTGGGGGATCAGCTGGCCGTTCGACGGCGGTAAAGGGGTGGTGCGTTGGTTACCGTTTGTTGGGTAGCGTGTAGATACAGTTGTGTGATGAGGGCGTTTTGGTAATCCGTGAAGGCAGTGGACACGTGGCGGATTATGAGAGGGAGATGGAGTTATTTTTTATATTTGCCTTTTTTAATTTTTGGATTTTGTTAATTTGGAGACATGCTAATAGTGGCAGTGGGGGCATCATTGTGGTCTGTGCTTTTTGTGCCAGTCCATTTTATCTGTTGCATTTGCCTTTTTATTAATTATTATGGGTGTGTTTGCCTTTTGTTGAATGAATTTTTATTTATTTTATTTTTTATTTTGGGGTGCTACTTTTGTTGAATGATGCTACCAAGGAAATATCCTAACTTTTCTGATGTGCCAATAACCCCAATAAAGTCATGTTGAAGATGGCTTCAAACATTTTCGAAAAAGTTTGGTTCAAATTCATCTAAAAGTATAAATTATGGATCCAAGATTTAAGAATGAAATTTTAAGGTTCAAAATCATCTAAAAGTATAAATCGGCCAACTGTGTAATGTATGTTCTTTTCAGTTGCATAGTGGCAGCTTTACAATCGAAGTAAAAATGGGTTCATACTCATTTTAATTAGTATGACCTCTTAAGTTCTAACTACTTGGGTAACTCTTACGGATTCCAAGATTTAAACATATAATAGCATTGTTGTCGAAGAAATCAATATATTTTTGCTCCATGTTGCTTTTTTATTTTCTTCTTCAGGTAGATCATTATTGTCAGATAAATAAATTAGAGTATCTTAAATCTACACATGAGGTGCCGTTAACGACAAATGCGAGTGTGATGAGCAAAACAGGCTTTCTCCAAAATATTTTTGCATACCTTGATAACAACCACCGAACAGCTTTTTTCCTAATTTGATGCACTGATTCATGCACTGAAAAGATTTCTTTGCACAAAATCGATACTTCTAGCAACATTACTTTCTTGTCACTTCAAATTTCATGTAAATCAAAACAACGGTACCCAGATTTGTATTGACTCTCAACAGCTAAATTGAGATTAGTTCCTAAGCTATTCTTTTGAATAAATTGGTTTTAAGTTTTTTTTAGCAAAATTAGCTTTAAGCCATAGACGGTGTTTGGATAGGAGGTATTAGACGCATTCTCAATGTGGTAAAATAACACAGAAGTTTAGAGTTTACATAAAGGTGTCAAAGGTCTTTGTACTTGGTACAAACATATTGGTTTTTCACATCGTCAAACTTGATTATGAAAAAGAGTTTAATATGTAGTTGTCGCTTTGTTGGATTATGTTCTAGTTAGGTTTTTTAGCTCTTGAAATCCTGATTTAATTAGGTTTGCATGTGTTGTGACTCCAACTATACTATCTCCTCTCTAAAACTGAACATCTTAGTTCTCCCTACAAATTCGTCTCCCTCTTCAGTCCTCTGTCATCAATGCCAAATTTCTTTGGTGTGTGGTGGCATGTCAGAGTAGTTTTACCCTTTTAGTGTGATTAATTTCTTGTTGGTGTGTCCAATATTTCCTTTAGGACTCATTTTGGCTTGAATCTTGTAGTGGCTACCCCTTAACCGTTCGGTGCTCAATCTATTTCCTGCTATAGGTGGTTGATCTCTGTGATGGGCTTCGAAAAGCGGTGTGCGAGATAATATTGGGGAAGTCTTTCTAGACTTAGGCTCTGTTTGGTACGACTTTCAGTTTTCAGTTTTTTTTTCTAAAAAAAAAAGAAGAGTTCTGGTTTTTTTTTTTACCAGTTCAAAAAACTGGTGGCTGTTTGACAGAGTTTATTTTTTCAAAAAATAGAAAAGTGCCAGCGTTTGATAGGAAAGCTCTTTTGCTTTTTTTTTTTAATTTTTTTTATTTTAACATAATTAAGATAATTGAACCGATAGGAAAGCTTAGAGAGAGACTTTCCCCGTCTTCCTTCTTGGGATCTCGGTGGCTTCCGCTCGGTCGGATGCTACGCCTATCCTAGTAGCTGGTGGTTGCTTTCTTCGACAGTGATGCTCCAAAGTGACGAGTGGAGCAGCTGGCTGGTCATGCAAAGGACATGCGAAGGCTGTTTAACTGTTGTTGACATGGAGGTGCTTGCTCTTGGACAACGGATCCATTTTCATACCCGGTTCAGAGATGGAGGCGGTGGCTGTGGTGAGAGATGAGATCGAGCTCCGCAGATGTGGACTCCCCCAGATGCGATTCGGCCGAAGAGATGAGATCGAGCTCCGTGACCGACGATGGAGACGGAGAAAGAAGTGACGGAGGCGGTGATGGTGACGGGCGATGGAGGCGGTGACCGGCGAGGCTGTGGTCCCGTGAGAGAGATGCGAGCAGAGCAGAGCGACGATGGAGGCTGGCTGTGGACTCCTCTTGTGCGATTCGGCCAAAGAGAAGACAACCCTAATGTTCCTTGCATTGGCAGATGTTTTATTTTTGTTGCTAGGAAGATTCGAAGGCCAAACCGCATAAGTGAACCACCTGGGTCCCGTGAAAAGAGGCTTCAAAAAGAGCTTTTAGCTCTTTTGAAAACAGGACATCTCTTTTTAAAGAGTTGGGCTTTTTTAAAAAGAGCTGGCACTACCAAACACCCCACTTTTTTGGGCTAAGGGCCAAATTTTAAAATTGGGCCAAAAAAGAGGTGAAGAAATGGGTGTCAAACGGTCCCTTAGTTTGGTTAGCAGTTGTGCATTGTGGTGCCGCTAGTTAGAGATAGGTGAGTGACTGTTTTTTTTCCTTTCTAAGGTTGCCCTTTCCCTTCCCCCCTTGTTTTACAGAAGTTTGTTGGAACTAATTTGGTGGTGTTGGGTGTCGCTGCCTCTATGGAAGGCATTGTTGGGTTCCTGTTGGTAGATTTGCTGGGCCAATTACATGGTATGGTGGCAGAGCCTTGGGGTTATAATGGTGGTTGTTTGTTGGCAGGATGGGCGGTGGTGGTGAGTTTCAGACATGGTAATAATTATTGGTTGCATGTGTGAATGTGATGCGCGGTTGTTGCATCGGGGTCATTGTTGAGGCTTGTCTCATTGTGCTGGGTTGGGTTGGGTTGCTATAGTTATCGGGGCTTGCTAGTTAGGAACAATTAGTCTAACCAGGCCTTATGGGGTTTGCTGCTCAATAGTAGTATATGTTTTCTTGTTTTCCTTTCTACATTCCACATATATTTATTGCTACACTTCCCTTTGCCGCTACATGTGATCTTCATTGTCGCCGGTTTGTCTCTATCGTAGTTTGTACCTTGTCACATAACTTTGCCTTAGGAACAAGGTTGTTTCCCCGTGTTAGACCTGACAAACGGGTAAATTTAGTGGGTACGGGTCAAATCCGTCTGGGTACAGAAAAAACGGGTACGAGTAAAAAATACCCGAAAATTTACGGGTAGCAAAATCATGCACCCGCATTCGGCCCGCCAACTCTGAGTAAGTCCGTAAGTAATCCGGCACAACTTGTATTTTTTATTCTTAGTTTTTTTAAGCTTGATTCTATCAGTTTCTCACCAAATAATTCAACTCTTCAATTTATATCAATTTCTACTTCAATTCTTACGGTTTTGACAGCAGATCCATACAAATAACCTTAAAAAAATCTATATATTATTAAAATAATGAGATTACACAAAGACAATAAAGAACTCAAGAAAAATTAGATGAAGAGAGATCTCAGTGGAGATCGGAGATCGGCACATCGACGACTTGCGGTGGTGAAATTCGTCGCCCACAGTGGTGGGTTTTCAGAACGGTGCAGCGGCTTGCAGTGGTGATATTCGTGGCCCATGATGGTGGGTTTTTAGAACGGTGTTGGGTCTCCTGTGGTGGCGATAGTCTTCTATCGGTCTCTGAGGGCTTGGTTAGGTGGAGGTGAAAAGCTGAACAGACCGGCAATTGGGATAGAAAGAGAGGATTTTGGTTGGCGTGGGAAGCTAAGGGACATATCTGATGGCGGTTGAGAGGCTTTAAGTGAAAGAGAGAGGAGAGGTCCCGTGGTGGGCGGCTGACGAGAAATGGTGGAAGAGTTGTAGTCTTGTAAAATGAAACCCTAATATTTTCTAGTATATATAGCAGGTTACCAGGTAATCGCGGGTAACCCGCACCCAACCCGAACGGGTTTACTCAAAACGGTCTGATCCGGGTACGTGTTAATTTCTGGCGGGTAGTCATTTTTGCTACCCGTACCCGCGTTTTAGGCAGCGGTCCGGGTTTACCCGCCCCGTGTTTATATATAGCAAATGTCTTGGTGAGAATGAGGCGCTATCTTCTTTGCAGGATGCCATTAGTAGAGGTTATTGGATATTAGAAGTAGTCTATTTACATTTTTTTGGTTCTCGCAAATACAAGGAGGCTTAGTTTGGTGCAGCTCTTTGTAAGAGAAAAAGGGGTGGGGTGCAAGAACATGTTATTTACTTTTATAATGTGTTATATCTTGTACTACGTGATAATCAATATCATGATTGATGGGGTTTTTTTGCCCCCCCAAAAGAAAAGTTAGTTTGTATTTTTGTCAAACACTTGATATGTTTAAATCATGTCTCACCATCTCACAATCATTTTTTTTTTTGTAAGCAAATTGCATTAATTAAAATTACCCATTGCATCCTAAAGGTAATACCCAAATGGGCATTCCTAGAAAAAAAATAGAGATAACGCATCTAAATGGATGGTCCCTGAAATGGCCAACATGGCCTTGGAGGAAAACACAGTAAAGATAAGGGCTACCAGTATTTGGGGATACCAAAGTAAGGATAGCAAGATCTAGAAGATGTAAGAAATTGCATCAGATCCCTCGCTCCCACTGAAACAGAGGTGAGAGCCTGGGGCCACATAAAATGGCAGTTTACATTACTACTGCAGTCAACATCAGAGCTATAGACGGTGGAATAGGTCCTCCCAAGGCCGGATCGGAGCGATTCGCAGCTCGAAGGGAATGTGCATCCTCTAGCTCTAGTAGATATGACATCTTCAAGCCACAAACCCATCTTTTAGGACCCGCATCGGAGATTTCTAGCCAAACTCGCCAGAATAGCGTTCCGGAGACAATGATGGATCTGAGAAAAATTCTCAGATTTGAGAGTAGCGAACTGGATGGGGTACTTTTGGAGCTGAAGGAGTTCCGATCTAGAGGGATAGTGGAGATCGGAAGGGGAAGATAGGTGGTGGTTGTTGTTGGGAATCAACTGGGTGGGGTGCCGAATAGGGGGGGGGGGGCAAAAGGAGGAGATGTAAGGGACAAGAGGGAAAAGGGCCCTCCTCTTCCTGCCTAGCAGCCATGGAAGCTGAAGGAGGAAGGGGAGCGGCTGAGAAAACTTAGAGAGAAGGGGGAGAGTGAGTTATTTGAGAGAGAGAGAGAGAGAGCTCGTGACCTTCTCCTCAATAATAATCATCACTAGCACAGGCTTGTACAAACCATGTACAAAGCTAAAAAAAACCTACACAAGGAAGTCCTTGTCTCGATGCTTAGAGCATAATAGTGCACATTCGGGTAGAGAAGAGCTCTTCAAGGAAAGCTTGATCCATGGCCTTTTCAATTTCATGAGCGAGACCTCTCCCACTCAAGAATGGCTGCATTTTTGTATTGTTGCAGGCAGAACTCTCTATCTTGATACTTTAAGCATCTCTTTTATCTTAGCTAGTTTTACGGTGATTCACATATAACTTTGCTCTTATAATTAGTTCTCTCTAAATATCAATATAAAGTTTCTACTTTCTATTACCTAAACACGTACACAACGCGCCTACCCATATATACAGATATAAGTACACACACACATAAATGTGTATATAGGGTTCCTACTCATTTGACTCTTGATCTTTGGCACCTTGCACCATCGCACACAAAGCACGCGCCTCTATGAATGCGTTGTGCCTAGCCCTAGGAAGGGCGCTTAGTGCACCTCGTTGCACCCTGCCTCTAGGTACGCTTTTAATAGCACTATACTAAGTGTATTGTACTTGAATGGTTATTAACATTTTCAACTATATAACTGTAGATTACTATTCTTTTAGTAACCGTAAGACACAATAGGGAAAAACCATTACAAGTACCCCCTACATTGGAAAGTAGGACGGCTAAGATGAAGCAAGATCAGCCAAAACAATACAACAGTCATGATTGAGGGAGCATGTGCTCAAGTGCATCGACTACATAATTCGTATGGATGATTTCACCTCGGGTCGTACAGATGTATTGACTTTTAAACATAAGATAGCTCACGAACTTAGAAACGGTGTAGAAAGGATTCTTCCATATGATTACCCGACCTCTCATTTGATGTTTCGTGCTTACATGTGTCAATTCAGTTAAGGTGCTTCACGTTGTGTTATCGTTTGAATTGCAGCTTATTGTACATTAGATTAGATTGGTTTGTATTGTGGAAAAGTATACAGAATATGCATAGGCTTGTGAAGATTATTGGATTGATTTAGAATAGGCACGAATTCGGAGCAGCAATATAAGCACTTCTGAAAGCCAAAATGTGCTCTCACTAACTGCCTATAACAGAAGCGTATGTGACTCGTGTTCCTGCTCTATTTCTTTTGTGCTAAGTTTGCCCTCCCAAACTTGGACTGAAAATATCTGCCTTTGTTAGAGAAGAATAAATACGATACCAGATAAAATCAACTTTATGATCCGAACCAGATATTGCAAACACTGTATACAACATACTCATACCCGTGCCTACATACCAAATGTGACTGCAAGTTGGAACCTAAAAAAAAGATTCAATTTTACTCATTAAAGGTGAAATACTATCCAAAACTAACAAAACTGTCATGACACTAATCAAATGACTTCACCAGGGACCAAACGACGATTAATCTAATTTAGATAATTCCAATCTTGTTGGCCACATCCAAGGCATCATAGTCGGGAGTCAAACGAACATATGCCTTCTTGGTTCCATCAGGCCTGCATTGCAAGAGGTACAAGATGTTTAGTATTGACATTATTATAAACTTTCTGTAATACATAAAAGTGGACAAGCATGGATAAAAACTTTTCATTATCCAATAGATCAAAAGCACCATGCGGTTGCTCATCCTTTAAGCAAAAGATACACATCTCTCTTTAGCGAGTTGATTAATAACAATTACCTGATCAAAGTGTTGACTTTCTTGGTCTGAATGTCGTACATCTTCTTCACTGCATCCTTGATCTTCTTCTTATCAGCACGAATGTCAACAATGAAAACCAGTGTGTTGTTATCCTCTATCTTCTTCATTGCAGACTCAGTAGTCAAGGGATATTTGAGTATTTGATACTGGTCCAATTTGTTCCTTGGAGGTGCACTGATACGCGGATACTTTGGGTTCCTGTCCTTCTTCAATGTTTTCGGGCGATGAAAGGTAACTGTTGTTCGGATCTTCTTAGCTTTCTTCTTGATGGTTGATGCGCCTGATTTTACAGCCTTGGCAGCTTTCAAGGCCTGAGCCTTGGGGTCAGCCTTCTTTGTACTGTCAACTGAATAAAAGGAAAGTTCAATATAGGTTTAAGCAAGACCACGCAGGATGCCATACGAGCAAAATTATATAAATGCTTCAACGTAATATCAGAACTAATACATGAATACTGAATGAGCCAATCAAAATGCAAAACCTTCACTTTCAACCACAGTAACTGACATAAGAAGCATCCACTGACAAGAAGTAGGCCTAAAATATACCAACTACTTTCTTAACACATCATCTTTACTTAAAAGATATTATACCAAAGTCAAGTGAAAGAGGTCGATCATCATCTCTGTCTTTGTGCCGACTAGTCGGTTCAATGATGATTTCCCAGCGACCATCTTCTCGGTGTTATTATCGTATGGGTAAATTACACTAAACACCCCTGAGGTTTTATGTAATTACACTCCACTACCGCTATCTTTAAAAATTACACTCAGCTCAAAAAGTAACTTTTTCTCTTACGGTGTTAATAGTGCAATGCAAAAAGACATGAATACCCCTCAGACTGTTTTCTTGGAATTTTGGAGGGAAAACTTGTTTTTGGGAATTATTGGAGAGACTTCCCCTGTTTCTGCCTTCTTCTTCTCTCCCCCTGAGCCCCACGGCCGCAGCAGCCCTTTGCCTCGTCGCCCTTCCTTCGGCATCTTATGCCGGCACCTTGCAGCGCCCCTTCCCCCGTCAGTGACGCCAACCCCCCTTTTTCCTTCTTCTTCTCTCCCCTCGTCCCCCGCAGTCGTAACAGCCCCTGACCCATCGCCCCTCCTGCTGCAACAGCGTCGCACCTCACTCTCCGCTGACAGCACCCCTCCCCCCATCGACGACTTCGACCCCCCTTCTTCCTTCTTCTTCTCGCCCCTCGTCCCCCGCAGTCTTAACAACCCCTTGCCCCGTCGCCCCCCCTGCTGCAACAGCGCCGCGCCTCACTCTCCGCAGACAGCGCCCCTCCCCCCATCGGCGACGTCGACCCCCCTTCTTCCTTCTTTTTCTCTCCACTCGTCCCCCGTAATCGCAACAGCCCCTTGCCCCGTCGCCCATCTCCGCTGACAGCGCCCCTCCCCCCGTCGGTGACGCCGATCCCCCTTCTTCTCTCCCCTCGTCCCCCACGGTCGCAACAGCCCCTTGCCCCGTCGCCTTTCTTGCAGCATCTTAAACCGACGCCTCACTCTCCGCTGACAGCGCCCCTCCCCTGTCGGCGACGTCAACGTCCCTTTTCCTTCCTCCTTCTCTCCCCCCGCAGCCGCAACAGCCCCTTGCCCCTCCTTCTGAAGCCCACGCCGGCAGCGTCCCTCCCCCTGTCAGCGCCCCCTCCCCCCTTCCTTCCTCTTATCACAGCTGCAATAGCTCCGCGCCGCCACCCGCCAAACCCATTAGCTTTTAGATTCAACCCTAATCTTCCTTTTTAAATTGTTCTGACCAAAATGCCCTCCTTGTTTGAGTAAAGGACAAAGGGGGGGTATTTTGGGTATGAAAATTGCATAAAGTGATGTGTCACAGAATCTTTTCACGGAGTTGGGCTTGCCGTTAAATGTGTGTAGTTGTGTGTAATGCGGATACAAACCTCAGGGGGACGGAGTGTAATTTTTAAAGATAGCGGTAGTGGAGTGTAATTACGTAAAACCTCAGGGGTGTTTAGTGTAATTTACCCTTATCGTATCTCATCCTACTTCATCAACTGGGCCTAAATCACCCAGGGGGAAAAAGAGATCCTAGGCAAAAAAATTTCAGGCCCACCAATGAAACAAATACATAAAATCCCCATTTTGTACCCCAAACTGAAATTTGTGGCATTTAGTTAATGGAAAGTAAAAGAGGGCATCAAACTGTACTACTGACCTACATGTTAAAGTGAGGGGCCAACAATATCCCAACTTATTCACACAAGGCCCTATCGAAAAATAAATATCAACTATAGAGAGCAAAAGTTTCTCAAGATTGGCAAAATTGCAATTAAGACCATTGGAATTTCCATGCATTTCCATTCCCCTTTTTTTTCTAGACTTTAACTGTTGAAAATTATGCTTTACATATGAACAACATACAAGAAAAATATCATTTACTAAATCTAAACTCACTAGCAAAAGTCAGTTCGGACAGGAAATAGAACAAAGCATGAGATCTTGTCTTCTCATCTCTTTTTCTTTTTGATATCTATGTTTATAAATGTTTTTCTCATGGCCAATCCCAAGAGGTTACTGCAGATACACTGCTCCGCAAGGCAATAGGATATGAAAACGCTCCCTTCTGTTAAAAGTGGGATCCTTCCCCGGAGGGCAGGATCAACCGCCCCGGCAAACAAAAGGTGCTTGATCTGTGACAACTTACGGCTTTTGCTTTTGCAAATATCAACTTTTTTGCCCCAAAATCAACCGTCAGGCCATCTCATCTCATTATACTGCAGCAACCCTAACTCAGGCATATCAAAGATTTTATCGTACAGTTCAAACTAACATTTGCCAACAACTTTCTTAAAGCATTATTTTCATTTAGAAAGATGTGATTTGATAGTCAAAAGAACAGATGTCAATCTTTGCACAGCTTTATGAAAATCTCCTACCAATGATATCTTTTGTTGTTACTTCTTCCCCATGTTCTTCTAGTAACCCCTATCTCGTCTTACTATATCAATCTTCTCCAAAATCGGGAGAATAAAAAGGAAGCTGTAGGGAATATTTCAGGTCCACCGCGACATAAGTTCCCTATATTGCATCCCAAAATCAAAACTCAGGCAGCCAGTACGACAGAAAGGTAAAACAGTGAATTTAAGTGCACCGTTCACCTATATGTACTAGTAAGAGGCTTATAATACCCCCATACTTTTTTTCCGGACTTAGATTTTTGAACAATGTTTGACATGTGTAAGAAATAAAAACAAAAAATTGAATTACCAAATCCAAGTTCACTAAATCGGCTGCCAAAGCTTTTTTCATGTTTAGTACTACCAAATGTAAGTTCAGGCAGAAGCTTGAATACAATGGTTATCATACATATCTTGCTGACAGGTATATATAACTGCTTTTCTCATGACCATTCCGAGAGGTAATTGCAGAGACTCCTCTCTTTAGGGCGAAAACTAGAATACAGCTAATACTAGCAAATGTCAGTTCAGGCAGAAACTAGAATACAATTATGAAAATACATGTTTCTGTTCACAAGTACATATAAATGTTTTTCTCGTGGCCAATCCCAAGCGGTAATCGCAGAGACTCCGCTACCCAAGGCGTTAGGATATGACAAGGCTTCCCCCGTTCATAGCAGGATCCTTCCCCGGAGGGCAGGCTCAATCGCCGTGGCAAACAGAAGGCACTTTTTGTACGACGATTCAAGGCATTGGATTTTGTGAATATCGACTATTTCGCCCCAAAAACAACCGTCACGCAATCTCAATTCAAGCAAATCCAACGTTTTTATCACACAATTCGAGCTAATAACATCAAAACCATCACTTCCATGAAACAAAAACCACCACACCAAACCATTTTCAGCTTATGGCAGAAGTAAATCATTCAAATAAACCCATTTCAAAACAATACTAACTAAACATCCAAACACTTCACAGAAAAAAAAAGGACTGGTTAAGTTTGAACCTTTAGCCGGAGCCATTGAGGAAATCTGTTAACAGACCCAACCTGATACAACAAATTAAACCAAGATTAGGAAATCAACATGACTAGCCAATGCAACTGAACCTTTAATGACAGTGGTTCTTTGGAAGAGGGAGTGGGAGCGAACCTTTTGCAACAAAGAAGAGAAGAATGGCTGCTGCTGCGGCTGGTAACTAGGGTTTTCAGATGATATAAGATACAAAGACGCTGGCTGTGTATGGTGGAATGACTAAAATGACCTTTTGCTATTCTTTGACCTAGCAGTCTACCAGGAAATGGGCTGGGTTCTCGGGAAATGGGCCAGTGTTCTGAGTTTGATCTTTTTTGGGCTCGCGTAGTGTTGTATTTGAAAAGAATGAAAGAACGAGAAGTATATGAATGGGAATAAAAAAAAAAAGTAAGGCCCATCTGTTTAGGGTTTTCACTTTTGTAGAGTTGTCAAAAGGGTCGGGCAGCCAGCTGGCTGGCCCGACCAGGCCCATTTTTTACCCGGGCTGGCCGGGCCTGTAGGTGAACAGGCCCTAACCCTTAGGGCCTTGGGCCAGGGCTAAGTATTTCAAAAAATTATCCAGGCCCGGCCCTAAAAGCCTGGGTCAGGCCCTACAAACGGGTTTTAGGCCTTGACCCGAATTTTTAGGACTAGCCCGACCCGGACCTGTTTTGGCTCAAAAATGGCCCGGATCTGGCCCTATTTTTTGCCATGTTTTGCCCCAGTTTTTGGCCCACCGTTTTTCAAACATTTCATTTCCCCCCATTTTTCAAACATTTCATTTCCCCACCATTATTCAAACATTTTTGGCCTTAAAGTGGGCAGAGCTCGAGAGAGAAGAATCACTTGGGTAAGCTGCTTACCCATGTATTATGTGGTAATTACTGCTCTTATAAGTGGTAATATATAATTACTTACTTGTTTACTAATTATTTTCAATTACAAATATTACTTACTTATTTACAAGTATTATTTGTTTACTAATTAATAATTATTACTTTTCTAAATTCTAATTACTAACTACTGTTCTAAATTCTAATTACTTACTAATTTTCAATTGCAAGTTGCATACACATATATGTGATAATATGTATTATGAATACACACATATTATTACATGTACAAATCTTATACTCCTTTACAGAATTCTAGTCATACTACTACATTACAATTGCTTACATAATAATAAGAAATTACCGTAATTCAAGTCTTTACTTTGAATAACAAGAAATTGTGAAAAAAAAAGAGGACCCTGGCCCGGCCCAAGCCCGATCCTAAATATTGGGCCTAGGACCAGTTCTTGGACTGGGCATAGATATCCCATTAATCTGGCCGGCCCAAGCCCGGCCGATTGACACCTCTAACTTTTTGAAACGATAAAATAGATTATTATTATTTTTTGTTTACGTTCTTATGTTGAAAAAAAAAGTAAAGGGTCCAAACAATAGAAAATATATGAAAATCTACAAGAACCTCTGCTCATTTTCTGAAAAAAGCCAAAAATAAGACTGCTGTTTTGTATTTTTAGACACCTCCCGCGTCACTTTCGTTCCCTCCCCACACCCCCATCCCCCTCCACTCCCCCCCGGGTTCTCACCCACCCACCCACCCCCCGCCAATAACTACAAGTGCTGCCTTCACAACCCCAACACCCACCAACAATCTTGCTAGCATTCATTCATCTCCTTGTACTACCATTAAGAACCATGCTGAGCCACCATGCCACCATAAAGAACCACGGCTTGCCACCACGTCACCACTAACCATCTCTTCCGCCCAAACATGGCCCACACAACCACCACAAAACCATTTCAAAATAGCCCTGAACAACCATCATTACCACTGTAGCACCATCATTGTAGCACTCCAAATTTTCAGAGCATTATTTTAAATAAATAAAGGCAAGAAAAAATCAAGATTTTAGAAAATCTTCCATCGGAGTATCTTCCGATCAATCTTCAAGATACATCATTAAATGCCATAGCAACTTAAAGCAATTATACAATCCCATATTACTCCAAAACGGAGTTACAAAATAAAATCTAAACAAATTCAAGTCGTCTTTAGTATTACATCTTAAAATGTTAATACTGACTTTGATATAAAATGACTAGCTCTCAATCATGCAGCTAGTCCTGTAATCTAGTCCCTTTCACCAATCACCTGAAAGGAAAATACTAAGGGAGTGAGCTAAATGCCCAGTAAGGTCGCTCAACGGATCAATCAAAAAAGAATACAAAAATGTCTGAGACAAATGAAACTATGGACGTCCAGAGTTTGAACGGAACATATTTGAGATAGAATTTGCAAGAAGTCAATTATATCATTATACAGAGATAGACACTAGAGGAGCCACTCAGAAATAAGGTCACACATGTCATCACTAAAAATTGAGACAAAGTTTAATAAATAAGATCGCGATCTCTAACTCATCTCACTGAACTAGCCTACATTCTAATTCACTTGGATAAGTCAGAAACAACAAAGTCACGTACATGTGACATGGCTCACAAGACTATATGCACTTTTATTCAATTAAATAATTTAGACACAAAACACACTACCAAAAGAACGTTCACAATATGCAAAGAAACGCCAATGGCCAAGATCAAAGATACAAACTTCACTTCAAAGTAAATTATAAAATTTACTGGTTAAGAGTTTTAGAAGGCATACCGATCCTTCAACATAGAGAAAAAGGATAGCAGTTATGACTTGGATTAACTAACTGTCAAATGGATAACATGCAATGGATGCAAAGAACCTATAATAGCCAATGAACAAGGTAAGGTGTTTTAGCTTATGAATCCAATAACAAGTACGGAAACTAGTGGCACAAGGAAAAAAAATGAGGCGTATATATAGTGAACCAGGTTTTTCTAGTTAGAGGTATCAAAGGCACGGGATTAGGCCAGCCAGCCTAGGCCCTTCGGGGTTGGCAGGGAAATAGGTTGAGCTGGACGGTGGGCTGTGTATTACTTGGCTGGGCCTGGGCCGAGCCACCTGAAGGATATCAGGGCTCGATCCAAGTCCAAGCCCTTGGCCCAAAATTTAGGACGGTGCTTGGGCCAGGCTCGGACCTAAATAAAAAAATAATTATTTTTTTATTTTGCAAAAAAACTTAAATTTAAGATAAATTTCTTCATAGGCCCGCATCTTTTTATCCAGGCTTGGGACTGACTGTTTGTAAACAAGTATAGGTCCAAGGTTCATCTTTAAGACTCCAATAGTAGCTATTTAGTTAGAAGTATTATCAAAACTGATACTCATAATCTTGTCATTTATTTAAAATATGTTACATATATATCGAACTAAATATTAGCAAAGTTAATTACATCATGTGGATAGGAAAATAGTTTAAAAATGATGATTCTCTTGTTCATAAGCCAATCAGAACCAATCCAATAAGCCATCCTACATGCACAATTAACTAGAGGAAAATTAAATTTTCAAGCATTAGAAGTAAGACTAACTCTACCATCAAGTTTATCAAAATAATCAATCAAGCGTCCTTTAGCAGCATTACACTGTCTAAGTGCATCAGACCTATATGTGTTTCTATGAACTATTTTATACAAAGGTTGCACATAAGTTTTCATATATCTAGAGTACTTATCATTATTAGCAAAATTAGAAACTTGGTCATCGTGAACAATTAATTCAGCAAGACCGTCTCTTTGGTCTTACTGATTATAAATAAATAACTTACTATCAAAAGATAATTGTGCTTGGGTGAAATCAATATGGCCTTTCTTAGGTGCACAGGTCGGATAATGCCTATTAAGATGTTCGATTCATTACCACTACCATACAAATATAATTTTTCACAGTGCTTACATTGAGCTTTTTGAATGCCATTAACTGTAATATTGTCAAAATAATTTCAACAGCGAGCTTTTTTTTCCTCCCATTTAGAATTCTGGCGGACCAGAGGCACGATGTAGCTAATGAACAAGGTAAGGTGATTTAGCTTATGAATCTAGTAACAAGTGCGGAAGCTAATGGCTTAAGGGAAAAAATAAATGACGTGTATTGCATATAGAAAATGAGTCAGGTTACTCTACTTAGAGGTGTCAAAAGGCCGAGCTTAGGCCGGTTCAGACCGGGCCCTTCGTAGAGTTGTCAAACAGGCCGGGCGGCCCGAGGCCCAGCCCGACCCGGCCCGAAAAAAGCCCGGGCTGGCCCGGCCCTTGCATGAACAATACAGGCCCGAAATAATTGGGCTTAGGGCCTGGGCTTGGACCAGGCCAAGCATTTCTGGGAAAAAGCCCGGGCCAGGCCCGGCCAGAAAAGAGGCCCGGGTTTGGCCCGGAATTGGCCTGAATTTTCGGCCCGGGATTGGCTCGGTTCTGGCCCGGTTTCGGCCCTTTTCAGCAGGCCCCACCTGTTTGAAATTTTGGTGTTTTCCCCCTTTTCCCCCAACGGATTTATTCCCCATTCATTTCCAAAATTCCACTTTTACCCCCCCAACAGCAATATAACGGCTAGTTTGGGGGGTATTTTAATCTAACTTAATTGTTCCAATTCCTTTAAAGGTTTTTACACTCTTACCCTCCCCAACAACTATAAACGGATAGTTTTTAGGGGTATTTTGGTCTTTTGTGAAGTTTCAAAAATCTATAAATTCACACCATTTCTCTCTAATTTTTCACACCAATCTTCTTACTCTCTCTTATATAAACATTCTACATTTCTACAAGCTTTGCTACTCTTGCTAATTACTACTCTTATTTACTAATTAGTACTCTTGCATATTATTACTCTTGTTTACTAATTATTACTTTTGCTAAATTTTAATTACTAATCACTCTTCTTATTAATTTGTTACTCTCTAATTCTTTTGTCTAGTAATTAGTAATTAGTGAATTTTTATATTTATCAATTACTATTACTAATTTTTTTTAATTACTAACTCTCTCCAATTTCGAATTAGCCTCAGTGATTCATTTGTTACTCTTTAATTCTTTTAATTGTTATTTCTAATTACTAATTACTGCTCTTATACTTGTGTATTTAGTTACTCTTATTAATTTTATTTAGCGTCAAGTATGACTGGATTATTGAAGAAACTAAGGCGTCCATCATCATCATCACGAAAAATATCATCATCATCATAAAAACACCACCACCAGCACGAGCGCCAGCACCACGGCCATCACAAACACCAATCCAAGCACCACAACAACCATTCGTTCCTGGACGAATGAGTACAGGCTGTATGATAGATACCCAAGCCAATTGGGAGTTCAATCAAAACATTCCAGATTTTGAATACACGCCTGATCAAGACCCCCCGCATTATAGTCAAGGACGCAGCTCGGTTGGCGAAGCTACTACTCCGTGGCATAATCTTAACCCTATGCCTGGTCATGATGAAGAAGGGCCGAGCAATGCCTCCGGTAATGAGCCAGAAGTCCAAAAGGGAAAAAAAAAAGAAAGCCGAGTGTTGGAATCATTTTGATAAGTTACGGTGGACGGCATCCGAAAAGCTCGATGTAAGTACTGTGCTAAATTATTTTCGTCTGGTAGTGGTAATGGACATCTTAACAGGCATTACCCTCAGTGTGCACCTCGACAAGGCCACGTCGAACCTACCCAAACGCAGTTATCTTTTGACGGTAAGTTATTTGTTTATAATCAGCGAGAGCAAAGAGACGGTCTCGCTGAATTTGTTATTCACGATGAACAAGCCTTTTCTTTTGCCGATAATGCTAAGCACTCTAGATATATGAACACATACGTTCAACCTTTGTACAAAAAGGTTCATAGAAACACAACTAGATCCGATGCACTCCGACAGTATAATGCTGCTAAAGCACGCCTGATCGATTATTTCGATAAATTTGACGGTAAAGTTAGTCTTACTTCTGATATTTGGCAATCTCCGTTTACTTTTGTTAGTTATACTTGTGTGACAGCCCATTGGATTGATGCAGATTGGATTATGCACAAGAGAATCATCGCTTTCGAGCTCTTTCCTTTTCCGCATGATGGAATGAACATTGCTACTATTATATTAAAAGCATGTACCACGTTTAAATTAAAGGATAAGATTATGAGTATTAGTTTTGATAATGCTTCTAACAATACAACTGCTGTTGATGCTTTACAGGAAGGCCTCAAACCTGTACTTTCTGGTAAATTATTTCATGTTCGTTGTGTTTGTCATATAATTAATTTAATTGTTCAAGATGGTTTAGCTGCTGCAGGAGATATTCTTGTCAAAATGAGGGGTATGACAGCGTATGTTAATAGTTCGAGTCCGAGAACACAACAATTTAAAACGTTGTGTGTTGAATATAATATGCCTCGCAGGAGAGCAGTTACAGATGTGGTCCACAGGTGGAACTCTACATACCATATGCTTTTACACATTCTGGCATACAGAGAAGTCTATACGCATTTTCTACTAACCCAGTTCCCAGCCGGCTTGCCAACTCAAGAGGAATGGCAGATGGCCACATACCTAGCTGAATTTTTGGAGGTATTTTACACGTCTACCAATTTATTGTCTGGTACGTACTATCCCACCTCTCCTCTCGCTGTAATAGAAATTCTCAAGATGGCTACAATGTTAACAAAATGGAGATATATAGGACCCTTTGAAGAAATAGTAAAAGTGATGGATAAAAAGTTTAATAAATATTGGAGTGAACTGCCTGTTGTTTTTGCTGTTGCTACTTGTTTAGATCCTAGGTTAAAGTTGCATGGCGTGAACGTCTCGATACAAGAGATATCGATATTAATGTGCTACCCAGTAGAGGATACAACCGCACTCACAGCGAAAGTGAGCAAGACATTTGAGGAAATGTTCAACCTCTATCGTAATTCTGCTGACGTGCGCGGACGAGCTTCATCATCGACTGCTGAGAGGTATTATGCGCCATACCTTAAGGGCTTTGAACATCTAGTAGCAAGACAACTACCAGGTGAAGGTACTTCTAATTCGGCAGGTTCGTCTACTTTTTTCTCTTTTAATGAGATTGGTGTATATTCAAATACTGATCATTATTCTGATTTATCAATGCAAGAACAGGTTAATTTTAATTTGTTAAATTTTTGGAAACAAAATCAAAACATGTATAAAACTTTAGCCCAAATTGCACGGGATGTACTGCCAGTGCAAGCCTCCACGGTTGCTTCAGAGTCGGCATTTTCAGCGAGCGGGAGGGTTTTGGATGACAGGAGGAGTCGTCTTAACCCCGAGTCGCTCGAGCTATGTGTATGTTGGAAGGATTATCTTGATGCGAAATACCGCGAGCAAGATAAACCGATTGATGATAGGAAGAGCAGTGACTCAGATGTTGAAGTACTTCCGGATGATTAGGTAATTTCTTTTTATTTTCCTTCTCTTAAGTTTTAAGAATAAAATTTCTCACAAAATATAGTTTTTTTCATATATATATATAAAATAAGTTTTTACAAGCAAGATAGATATTTTTCGTATATATAAAAAAATAGGTAACTTCGCCTGTTTGTTTACAAGCAGTCGGTCCCAAGCCCGGATAAAAGGAGGAGGGCCTATAAACACATTTATCTTCAATGTTTATGATTTATAATGAAATAAAAGGATAAACATAAGATTCGTTAAATTATGAATATTGGACATGCCTAGAGTACAATTTGCTTAAACAATAACAAAAAATTACCATAATTAAAACCCTTACCTTAAATAACAAGAAAATACCAAAAAAAAATTAAAAAAATTTTTGGCCCCGAGCCCAGCCCAAGCCCGACCCTAAATTTTGGGCTTAGGGCCTGGGCTTGGACCGGGCCCAGATATCCCCAGAACCAGGCCCGGCCCGCCCCGGTTGGCAGCCCTCTTGGCCCAGCCCTGGCCTGATTTGTTGGATGCTCGATGGGCTTGGGCTGGGCCGACCCAACCCCGGCCCATTTGACACCTCTAGCCCTTCGAGTCTGGCACGGAAATGGGCTGAGTCGAGTAGTGGCCGTGTGGAACTGGGTCGGGCCTAAGCCGGGCCACCTAAATAGTATCAGGGTTAGGTCCAAGCCCAAGCTTTTGGCCCAAAATTTAGGGTAGGGCTTAAGGCCCGGGCATAAATAAAAAAATTAATTTTTAAAAAAATTCTTTGTATTCATTTGTTGTTTTGCAGTAAACTTAAATTTAAGATAAATTTGTTCATTGGCCTTCCTTTTGTTATCCGAACTTGTGATCGGTTACTTGTAAATAAACAGGTAAAGTTACCTTTACGTGTGTGTGTATGTGTGTGTGTGTGTGTGTGTGTGTATAAAGTGAGAGAAATATCTATTTTGCTTGTAAATAGCTACATCCTCATGTGCATTGTTTACTCCAAATACAATTTAATTTGTTTGAAAATAATTCACAGCGAAAATGTAAATTTTGTTTTGCAAAATAATTTATTATAAAAACTTGAGAAAAGGAAATTACCTAATCATCTGGAAGATATTGAACGCTCGAACTATTTCTCTTCTATTATCAACTGGTTTATCTTACTCTCGGTTTTTTGCATCAAGATTATCCTTCTAACATATACATATCTTGAGTGACTCGAGGTTAAGATGACTCCTCTTGTCATCCAACACTCTCCCGCTCGCTGAAAATGTAGATTCTGAAGCAACCGTGAAAATTTACACAGGTAGTACACGCCGAGCAATTTTGGACAAAGTTTTATAAATTTTTGCATTTTATTTCCAAAAAGTTAACAAATCAAAATTCATTTGCTCATCCATTGATAAAGAAGAATAATGATCAGTATTTGCATATAAACCAATTTCATTAACATAGGAAAAAGAAGACGAACTTGTAGAACTAGAAGTACCTTCCACTATTGTTTGTTTTGACACTACATGTTCAAGGGCCTTAAGAAATGCCCTATAATATACTTGACCGCTCGACAATGTCACTCACCCAGGCACGTTAGCGAAATTTTGATGTAAGTACAAAGATCTTCAAATGACTTACTCACTTTACTTGTCAGCTTGATTGTGTCGGCTGTCGTGTATATTTATTTAGATATTTCTACTCTTTACATATCCGAGCCATGCAACTTTATTCTAAGATCCAAATAAGTGGCGACCACAAAAACAAAAGGCAATTCTGCCTAATATTTATTAACTTAATGTCCATCGTTCTAGTATACTCTGAAAGTGTCTATATATATATATATATATATATATATATATATATATATATATATATATATATATATATATATATATATATATATATATATATATTTCACTAAAATGTTAGCAATTTTTATAATTTCTACTATAGCGATAGGAGACGTGAGATACTACATACCAGATAATAGAAAGGTTAAGTGTCAAATATCTCTAAAAATTCAACTAGCTGTGCAGCCATCTGTCATTCGTGGTGACTTGGCAAGTCTTGTGGGAACATGTTAGTAGGCAGTGAATATACACTTCTTTGTATACAATAATATGTAAAAGAATTTGATATGTGGAGTTCCACCTATGCACGACATCTGTAAGTGGTCTCCTATGAGACAAACTATATTGAACACACAAAAGCTTTAAATTGTTATATTTTTGGACCCGAACAATTAATATACGCCGCCTTACCCCTCATTTTTGTGAAGAATATCTCCTGCAACAGCTAAACCATCTTGAACAATTAAGTTAACTATATAGCAAATACATGGACCATGAAATAATTTACTATCAAGTATTGGTCCAAGGTTCGTCTTTAAGACTTCAATAGCAGCTATATGATTAGAAGTATTATCAAAACAGATACTCATAATCTTGTCCTTTATTTTAAAAGTGTTACATACTCAGACTATATAGCAACGTTAACTGCATTATGCAGATACAAGAGTTCAAAAACAATGATTCTCCTATTCATAAGACGATCAGAATTAATCCAATGGACCGTTACACAAGCATAATTAACTAGAGTAAAAGGAAATATCCAAATATCAAAAGTAAGACTAACTCTACCATCAAATTTATTAAAATAATAAATCAAGCGTCCTTTAACAGCATTATTGTCTAAGCGCATCGCATCTAGATGTGTTTTTTTGAATATTTTTATACAAAGTGTTGCACATAAGTTTTTATATATCTAGAATACTTATCATTATTAATAAATTAATTTTTTTTATATTCAGCAAGAGCGTCTCTTTGGTCCCGCTGATTATAAATAACTAACTTACCAAAAAAATTGCGTTTGTATAAAATCGACATGGCCTTGATTAGGTGCACATATCAAGTAATGCCTATTAAGATGTCCATTACCACTATCACATACGAAAATAATTTTCTACAGTACTTACATTTTGAGCTTTTCAAAAGCCATCAACTATAATATCGTCAAAAAGATTTTAACACTGAGCTTTTTTTATTTATTTTTTTTTCACTTGCACTTCTGCAGACTAGAGGCAGGATTGCTCAGCCCTTCATAATGATGACCACTCAACGGGTAAAATTCTGTCCAGAAATAGTAATATCGCCAACCGAGCTGTGTCCTTAACTAAAATACTGGATATCTTTTGAAGGTGTATATTCAAAATTTAGAATGTTTTGGTTAAACTGAATAAAATTTTGGGTATCTATATCCATTAGTGGTGGACCTTAAAATTCTTGTGCTTGTGGTGTGCTAAACATTTTTGACTATGTGATCTAATTAATCTTGACATATTTGACGCTAAAATTATTTGACAAGAATGAAAAATAAAATTGATAAGAGTAATTAAATGAAAAAGAATAAAAGTACTAAATAATTAAATAATACTTATAATTGAAAATTGGAGAGGGTTAGTATTTAGTAACAAATAAAAATGTTAGAAAAGCTTGTAGACTTTAGATAAGAGATAGTGAGAAGATTAATGTGGGAAATGTGAAGAAGAGGGGGTGCATTTATAGATTTTTCAAAGTTTACAAAAGACCAAAATATCCCTAAAAACTAACCGTTTATAGTTGTTGGAAGGATAAAAATATAAAAGTACATAAAAGAGTTGTTGAAACTTTGTTGGATGAAAATACCCCCCACACTAGCCATTATATAGTTGTTGGGAGGGGCTAAAAGTGAAAATTTTAGAATGTATAGCCGTTGGAGAGGATTTGGCCTTTGTTTGAATTTTTCAGGCCAGGCCAGATTAGGGCTTTTCGAACCGGGCAAAAAAAAAGGGCCGTGCCCAGGCTTTTTAGAGCCGTGCCATTTTTGGGCTTTGGATCGGGCCTAACCCTGGTTTTTAGGGCTGGGCCGGGCCATGTTTTTTTGTAGAAAAATTCAGCCTGGTCCTGGCCCAATGGACCTGGGCCATTACTATTCACTAAGAGGGCCGGGTTGGCCCTGGCCTTTAGGGCTAGGTCGGCTGGCCGTCCACGGGGCCAGCCCGGTTAAGACCTCTAACTCTAGTAGCTTAGCATATGCCACCTCCTACTATGAATACAAAAGACAAAGTAGTAGGCATTAACCAAAAGAAAATCACATGTTAATGAATTGACTCGGAGAAGACGTCATGCTTTATTTCTCAAGAATCATAAAGCAACAACTTTAATGATAAGCAATTGGTAAGGACCCGACTTCGGTGACCTATCACAACTAGAGAATTTAGGTAGAGACACGTAACAAAAGGGAACAGGAAGCCATGACCTTAAAAGCTGAACTTGGTGACAAATTGGCATGCGAAATGAGGCACAAAGCAAGTTCTTTTATGCTATCAGTCTGTTAGTCCACACGAAAAATTAGACCTAGGAAATTTTACCCGTACCCGCTGGTAGACCCGGACCCATGCTTAAAACGAGGGTACGGGTAGCAGAAATGATTACCCGCAAAAAATTGACCCGTACCCGGACCGGTCAGTTTTGAGAGAACCCGTTGGGTGCGGGTTATCCGGTGACTTACTATATATTGAGGCAAATGTTAGGGTTTTTTTCAAATTCATTTCTCTTTCTCCATTTCTCCTCAGCCACCCACCCTAGAACTCATTTCTCTCTCTCTCTCTCTCTCACGGAGTCTCTCGGCCGGCCACCAGATCTGTCCATCTCATCTCTCGCAGTCGTCGGCTTACGGCACCTCCCGCCTAACCAAGCCCTCCATGTTGCAAAAACTGACCACCGCCACCACCGGAGACCTGATACCATTTTTAAAACCCACCACCACAAACCGATCCACCACCCGGCCCACAAATCTCACCACTACAAGCCGCCGACAGCCACAAAAGAAGAGGCAGGCGCCGATGTGCCTTGCTCTGATCTCCTCGCTGCCCATCCCTACCATTGACTACCCTCACGCTTCAAGGCCACCACGGATTTGCCGAACTCCATAGATTTGTTGCCAATTTTTAATTGTTTTCCTTGTTGAGGCGTTCAGTAGATCAGTTTTGGGATTTTGATTTAATTATTGGTTTTGCCTGTTGATTCTAAGAAGTTTGTTGATTCAAATTTTTCTGAAATTGAAAATAATTCTAACAACTAGTAAAAATTAAGAACACACTAGCTGAAAAAAGAAAAAGAAACAAAAATATATATATGCCTAACTGTAACAGGAGAGAGTTTTTGTTTATTAAAAAAATAAAAATTTAATTATTTACCCGCGGGTAATACCTGGCCCGCAAGGGTAGGGTACGGGTATTGAAAAAGACTACCCGGAAAAAATCGGGTAAATTTTACTTGGCCCTTTTTTACCCAGACCCAACCGGGCATTACCCGTACCCGGCGGTTTTACCCATTTGCCAGGTCTACGAAAAATGAAGCATAATAAATTGAACACGTAAGCGTAAGGCACAAAATTTGAGGTAGCAAGAAACGTAAGAAAATCTCATTGCACAGTGATAGCATGAAGATCGAGAGAAAATTGAAGAATTAAATTATTAAACAAATAATTGATCTAATGTCGATTTAAATTTCAAAAAGTAAGTCCTTACCTTTAATTACACAAATCAACTCCATGTCTTGATCTTCTTAGACAAATTATAATAAAAGCCCTAATATGAAAATACCCGAAGCTTCAATTTAACTCTAACAATCACAAAAATTTATGGGAACCACAAACATCAATCTAATATCAAAATAACCTTTTATCTCAAAGTAATGACCAAAATCTCAATAGCTCTCTTCGTAGGGATTCTTCAAAAAAGCGCACGTACACATGCACACACGCACACCCCCCATATATATATATATATATATATATATATATATATATATATATATATATGTGTGTGTGTGTGTGTGTGTGTATAAGTAAAGCTTCAAAAGTCTAAAAGAAATATAATTCTACTCTTGAAACAATAAAAAATACAAAATACCTATTATGTCCTAAAATTCTATAACTTTAGAAATGGGTCAAATGAAAGCCGAAATTTAAATTGGTAATCCTAAAAGTAGAACTTACTTTAAAAAAAAATCCTAAATTTGTTTCTTAGGCCTATGTGCTAAGGGGAAAAATTGTGAACACGCCCTTAAAGACAAAAGTCCAATTTTACGTTTTTCTAAACGAATTTAACAGATTTTAATAATTTGAGGTCTAACAACCATGTATCACCAATCGCTACCCACAATAGCCACCTAAATAACCTAACCCTACTGTCAATTACCGATCGTCAAACCTTTATTATCGATTCCCACCCACAGTTGTTATTGAAGGTGCATGCTCAACTAAGGCGTGAAGGATCCCTGGAGCCTAGCTACAAGGCACAAGGCATAGGCGCACGCTTTTTCAGAGCGAGGTGAAAAATAGAAACAAATATATTAGTGTATCAAACCAATTAAAGTATTTAAAAGATTCAAGAAAATTGCAATTAAATAAACTTCTAACATTAGAAAAAGTTTGAAATTTAATGAGAAGTAGTTAATCCTAATTTAAAGTTACAAATCCAATGAAAACTGCTAACACCATGTTTATTGGCCAATGTGAGACCAATATTAAGGAATAATGGAAGTAGCGGCTTACATCCTTCTGACAGTCGGCTATAGACTTTTGTTATGGAGTAAGAGGTAGTAGCTAGAGAAAAGTGAAGGAGTTATTTCGTATATTTCATGGTGATTTCTCCAAGTTAGTCGGTTAAAAAGTAAGTTGTAATTTATCGAATGTCATTGTTCGATATTACCAGTTTGGTTAAGTATATATATATATATATATATATATATATATATATATATATATATATATATATGTTGTTTAACTCTACTCGATGATATATATATATGTTGTTTAACTCTACTCGATGATTTATATTGCGTGTATGCTCTGGACATGTTTATCTGTTGTATGTTGGAAAAATATAAGGCAGTGAGGAGAAACTTGACTTGAAAAGCCTGAGTCGAATGCGTTGCACTCTTTCCTTAAGACAGTATTTGCTCCCTTATAATCTGCTTAGGTTAGTAGCAAATCTACCTCCCAAGATAAAACAGGTGAAACTCTGTTGATCACAGCAGATTTCAATCAACAGACAGAAATTTGAGAGAGAGAGCAGTAGAGAATTCGAAGTACAGAAATGATCTGACCATCAGCTCTATTTATAGACACCAAAGGGTGCCTAGAACAGGTGCAAACAGTTGTGACAGTTAAGTGATTTTGCAGATGTCACTTAACAGTCACAATATGTAGACACACTGAACAGCTGTAATATTTGAACTAAAAGGCACCTTAAACAGGTGTCATTTCAAATTTTAACAGATCTGAAATCTATTTAATTTTGTGAACAATTACACTGTTTCAGTCCAAATTACAACTCACAGGCTAAATTTGTGGCAAAAAGTTAAGCTGGGCTCGGGGCGAGGGCTCCTAGCGACGATGCACACGTGCGAAGTGCAACGTGCGCCTAAAAGCGCCAATAGCGCCTTTACGCCGTCGCCCCCACCCCCGCCGTTGCGTGCTCGCGCGTGCAGTGCGGTGCACCGCACATGTGCGAGTGCATGACCATGCATACCATGTGTTTATGGTATGTCATATGGTCATTTAAATACCCTTAACTTTTTCATTTCCCAAGCTATGTGAAAACCCACATCATGATTTTTTTCAACCTTATTAAATGCCCATGTTTGAGAGTTAATATCTCTCAAACCAATCAATCAATTTGATTGATTCTTTTTGCAAATTATTCCTTGTAGTACAAATTTTAATAAGGTAAGTAATAATATTGGAAAATTCCCAACATTGTATGCAGATTGTTCTATAGTTACTCCTCTGTGGTTTATCAACACTAGGTCTAAGGGTGCCGGTTTAAGAGGGAGATGCACCACCAGTGTTTTTTCTTAATAACACTGATCGATGAGAGGCACAAGGCTGAGATGAATATTGAAGAACTGTTAAAACGGATGCGGACGTCTCCGATGCCGAGATGATTGCAACATTTAAAAGGTCCCACAACTATAGGGCATCCATATATGCTTTGTTATTTTGGTTAACTAGAATGTAGTCACTAAACCATAGTATCATTCTTTATTTGCTTTCATTTTTATTTGCAAATTAAATACATGTGTATATATATACATAACTATATATGTGTGTACATATATATGGGAAATTGTTTTATCAATGAAAAATTCTGCCAATAAGTGGAACACTCCATCAGTTATAACTAGATATATGATTACAGACGAAACTTCCAATCCGTTGGTAAACTTTTAGCGACGGGGTTATTTCCAATGGACTTTCAAGAATGTAAAGTTCATCGGTAGAAATCTTTCGTGACACATTGTCTACCCTTAGCGGTAAAGAATTTCGTTGCTACAATCCTGTTTTCTTTGTGTGGTTTACGCCCAATATAAGCATCAGGTTGGTGCCCGAGCTAGCGCTGAAGAAGAACCTATGTCCGACCAGGTCTAACTTGAATTTTTAGTACTTGAGGGCTCGATGGAGTAGGAATTGACGTGGAGGGCAGATTAGAGGGGGTGGAAGGAGATGTGGATAGAAGCGTGATTGGAGCCATCAGATTAGGGGGGATCAAGGGTTGTAGGGATCAGAGGGCTGGGATTGGTAGGTGAGGTTGTGGAGGGGGAAGGCGGGGGGGGGGGGGTGTTCTGGTCGAGGTGGAAGACAACTTTGTTGGCCACTGAGTCAGAGGATTCTGGAGGCCTGCATGTGCCAGCTACGATTAAGTCGAAGTTGAGATCTTCCTAACATGACATACTTTTCTTATTTAGACTTGCAACTCATTCAGACTTCTTGTTGTGTTGTGGGTTTGATGATGGTGGTGTTCGTTAGGAGTTGTTTTGTTGGAGAGGAAAGATATATGAAAGGTTGGAGGAAAAAAAAATAAAACAAAAAACTCAAAAGAAACTCATGCTTGTTTGTTTTGTGAAAAATGAAAACCAAAAGAGTGTCCAGTTTCATTTCATATTGTTTAAAACTGAAAACTAAAACTCAGAAGGGTTTCAAACACACACAAAATTTGTAAAATGTAGAGTGGAAAAACCCAATGTGACTGAGGAAGTATTAAGTTATTACTCTTTTTCTTGTTGGACTTTATGTCTTATGTTCTGTGTTTTGTTTTTGGAATATATGCCTTACGTTTGAGCTAAAAAAAGCTCTTTCCTAATTCCTCCTCTTTTTTTTTTAATTATTTTTTTGATTTTAGCTCAATGGTATTTCAATCAAAACACTAAAGATAAGCGGATAAATTTACAAACTTTAAGTTATTAAGGTATCCCTCAAGCTCAGATATACAAAAGTATGACGGAAGAACTAAATCTTATCAAATATGTACTACTTTTGCAAACTATTTGTTCACATTAATGTGAAAAAGAGAGGCAAAATGTAGCGAACAAAGTATATAGCGTGTCACACGCTATATACTTTGTTCGCTACATTTTTGCCTTTCTTTGGCAGACATAATATAAATTGTCCATGTATGCTTAGTGAAGTGAGAGATTTAGCTATTCGTTAAAATAGAATGACAAAATGTCGTTCGACGAATACACATGGTAGATAATATAACCTTTTATATGATTCACCCAGTGAATGCCCTATACGATGAGGCCGTTCCTCCTTTTGTTATGCTGACCTTTTTACCATCTATAATTTTTAAGGAAAAAAATTGGTTGCTACTCCGTTTGAAAGAATCTTACCTCCTATATAGTAAAAATAAATCGTCTGTAAATGTTTATAGTGGCTTTTGTTTAATAACGCTAACAAAGTGCTGCTAATAATTGTCATTAAAAGTGTTAGAAGAAAAGACACTAGAAATATTTAGCTACCATTAACGGTCACTATATACAGGGTTGGAGGAAGATTCCTACAATTCGGGTAAGAGCCAAAGTTTGTTCAATTTTTAAACTTGTGACGTTCCCATAGAAAAAAGAAAAGCCTTTATCATTTATTAAGCTATGATCTTCATCTACGCATAACATAAACAAATAGGCATAACATATACAAATAGGCATAAATTGCTCCATTTAGTTGCTCTTGGGAAGGTGATACCCGCATAGGTCTGAAAAAGTTTTTGCTACTATCCGGATTTTACAAAGATATTTACAACCCCCTACATAGCAATAATCAATTGTCGTAATTAAATTGTCTTTCTTGACTTTGATTTAGTGATGCTAAAAAAATATGATTAAGAATTATCGCTAAATGTATTAGTCAAAAATTGTTTAAAAATATTTACAATTATTAATTGTCACTATACAAAAGATTGAAGGTATCGTCTACAGCCCATTTAGCAACAAAACTCACCGTGGGAATACTTGTCTTTCCAGTAAGTAGGTTAGCATTGATTTGACCTTTGTCCATTCCTATTCCCAACCAAACCGTGTATAAATCTAGGTCACCTGGTTCATATCAAGTCACGTTAACGTGTATATCGTTGGGTTTGGTTTTTTACAACAGATGGCCTTTCTTTGGCAGACAAGCAGGTGGAGGAAACCATCTGCTGCCAGGGGCGGAACTACACTTGTACCAGGGGGGCTAATGCACTCCCCTGAGATTTTGAATATATATATATATATATATATATATATATATATATATATATATATATCACTCGTGACACACACACACACACTCTCTCTCTCTCTCTCTCTTCTCCTCTCACTCTCTCAGTTCCCGTCGACCTCTCACCGTCTCAGACTCTCAGTGTCTCACAGCCACGGCCCACGGCAGTCGGTGCCTCACCAGTCACTTCATAGTCCCGAAGGCCCTCACCAACTCGACAACTTCGGCCAGATTTAGCCTAGATCTACGATCCGGCGGACAAAGAGTGACGAACCTCACCGGTCGCGGATGACGCCTGACTCCTGAGCCTCAGTCACCGGTCACGGACGGCGGTCGCCCTCACGGTTTCACCAACTCCAGTCTCCCGTCTCCAGCCAGAGGCCCGGATCTAGCCTAGTCTAAGGTTCGAACTTCAAATTGAAAATTTTAGTCTAAGACTTATGTTTCTTCTCGTTGGATTGGAAATCAACAGAATACTAAAGGCTTTAACTTGTAAGCTCTAATGTTTGTATTTTGTAACTGCAACTTTCAGAACATCAAGGTGACGAACTGACAAAGGGATGACCTCACCTTAACCGGTGACGACGATCTTCTTCGGTCTTCACTCCACCGGCGGCGAAGAACCCACCGTCGGCGACTTTGCGACAACGACGCCATTCTGATTTCTAAGGACTGAGGTCGGTGTGCATTTTGAACAATTTTTTTCCCATTGAGAATTGATTATTTGATTGATAATTTTAGGCTGTTAGTTGTACATTTGAGAAATGAATTATTAATTGATACTTTATGGTTGTTAATCGTGCATTGAGATTGAGATTGTTGATGGAGGATGGGACCCAATTGGATTTTAGTATGTTTTCTATGTGTTATCGAAAAGTGCGCTTTATTTTTGTGTACTATTTTATTTATAAAAAAATTTACTGACTTCGATATATTTTTAGCACCCCCTGAGGTGAAATCATGGTTCCGCCACTGTCTGCTGCTGCCCTCTTTTTGACCGGTGGAAAGCCACAGCTGCTTCTTCTTTTTGCCTCTTCTTTCGGCTCCAATGGTTGCTTCTCCACCTCCCACTATATATATGGATTTCGACTAATAATGAAACACACACTAACACGTTATTTACACACACGGGCCGAAGCTCTCTTCTCGTCTGGTTTTGCTTTAATCACCCGTATACACCATAATATTTTATCAACTTTTTAGGACAAAATCTCGGTTTGTGAGATTGTTCTCATTCCTTATTTTGTAGCGTGTTATTGATTATTTTATATTGTGATATTTGTTATTTTGTTTGAGAACGTTTGATTCCACTTCAACACAACACCATGGCAGCGACCAAATTGAGCTTGAAGCTTCTGATTGACAAAAATAGCAGGAAAGTTCTTTTTGCCGAGGCAGGCAAAGAGGTGGTTGATCTTCTCTTCAGCCTTCTCTCTCTGCCGGTTGGTACTGTTATTCGACTCCTTTCGAAGAAAGAGATGGTTAGCTGCTTGGCAAGTCTTTACGAAAGCATTGAAAATTTGGAGGAAACCTACATCCAACCCAATCAGCAAAAAGACTCCCTTCTGAAACCAAAGTATCCCATCAGTGCTGGCCAAGTTCCTCTTTTCGTGCTCGATGATGCACCTGCTGCGAAAACATTCTACACCTGTGGAAATTGCTGGCGTTATAGTTATAGTTTTAGTCCTTATAACTATGTATCTGATGATCCCTCTGCTCAATGCCCAAATATGTATTGTAACCAGAAAATGTCAGCCATGTTGTCCTATGTTGAACCTCCGGCGACAAACCATGGCACGGTTGATGAAGGTGGATTTGTCAAGGGTGTGGTCACGTACATGGTGATGGATGACTTGGTTGTTAAACCAATGTCCACTATTTCTATCATTTCTATGCTTAATTCGTCTTGTGTGAAGGAACTTGGTGCGCTCGAGGAGAAGGTGGTCGATTTTGGGATGGATGAGGTACTCATTGCAATTTCTTACATGTAGACTTCTTGCCATTATCATGCATGTATACGACATACTGGCACAGGCCTTTATTTAATTACTTCTTCAAAGATTTTAATGTTAGTACCTATCACTAATATATTTGCGTTCATTCATGTCACGTTATGTGTGGACATGTTTTTGGTTGGCATAATTAAGCAAAATGATCTTTCTCATTTTTTCTTTTGAACTAGTTTATGTCAAATCAAATGGTCATATATGATACTTTCAAGCACCACTTGTCAATTTCTAAGGGCAAAGGTACGTGTAATGTGTTAGTTCAGGTGTGGAGCGAGAATATCAATTTACTTGACAAAACGGTAAAGTAATCCAAAGTGGTCTCTCTTTGGTTGTTTGTCAGGGTTTGAAGCTGCTGAAGGCATCCTTGCAGTCTAAGACAGTTTTGACCGATGTCTTCCTAGGAATAAGGAGGACATTAGGAAGCTAATGGTCTTTTCGTCGACATGACTGTCGGTCTTCTACATGAACTTGGCCATACGCATTTGAAGGTTTCGGGGTCTCATGTTATTTTGTTGGCATTACTATGCAAGGCATCTGTATTGTGAAGTAGTAATCGATTCAACTTGCCTGAATTTCTGCCATATGCATGATTTAAGTTTCTTTCTCCCGTTAATTTTTTTAAAAAAAATTGACTGCTATCCCTATTGAAGGAATCTTTACCGTGCTCCTTATATAACGACAATCAATCATCTTTAAATATTTCAAGTAACTTTTATTTAGTAACGCTAAAAAAGTGATGTTAATAATTGTCGCTGAAAGTATCAAAAAAAAAATCACTAGAAACATTTAGCGACCATTAATTATTACTATACACAGGCTTAGAGGAAGATTCTTACCATTCGGGTAGAAGCCAAAATTTATTCATTAATTTTCTATCCAATTTGTTCACTTTTTACCTGTACATGCCATATGCCAACCATTATGCCTGATGTTGTGCTTGTCGTGCAAAACAACGTATGATGATAGCGAAATTATAAATCAGTTGAGCAAGATCGGATGGACAAAATATTGTGATGTATTTTTGAGATATCTCGCTACCTTAACAGTACAACAAGCTAACCCTTACCATATATGTTTTGTGTGAGGCTCATTTATCATTTGATATTGGTCATTGAGTACTGCTATGGCTCCTAATTACCACTGACGTCAATTGGGAGTTCAAACTTAGGAGGCAGTCGGCCAGTGTTACAGCGAGGAGTCTCTTAGGTCTTGTAACCATGATAGCCTTATAACAGAACCTTGAAAGGAGGCATCAATTCAACCAAATGCATCATTTAACCCATTTCGTTCCAAAGGTAACTGTGACTAATTTAAATAAATGCTATAAGTAGACTCTTACGTTGGCATCCCAAAAATGCACATTATGCCAACCTCATAAACCAAACATTGAGAACAAAAAAGCAAGTTTCGCAGTACATTTTGGTAAATACAAATTGAAGAAAGGAGACTTTTGAACTTACGAAAAACATGGACAAAAACTTTAGCAGTGGTTGGTACTTCTTTGAATGTACATAAGAAGATTGAAATTTAGGACTCCTGAGGAATCAAGCGAGATGTTCAACCCATCAAACCAGTTTGAAATGAACCCAAGGTCGAGAAACTTAGGCAGCGGTTGACAGGTTTTTTTTTCTTTTCTATTTTCTTTTTTCAGTTTTGTAAAGTGGAGAGAAAGACCCGTTCAACAGACGATTTTTTTTCCTTCAGATTTGAAAACTAGTTTTTAAAATGGGGCTATTTTTAAAAAATCCAATTTAAAGTTTTGGATTTCTAATTTTGAGTTTTTGTTTTGAGATTCAACCTTCAAACTCTATTAGAAGCCAAAAAAAAAAAAGGAAGCCAATTTTAACAAAATCATTTCTTTAGGTGGCCACCCACTCCCACCCCCATCCTCACCATACAAACACACAGCACCACCGCCGGTTGTTAGCACCACCATGTGCCACCATCCTCCTACCCACCCCCACCACACAAACACACAACACCTCTGTCGGCTGTTACCATCCTCTTCTTCCTTCCCCCACCCCACACACGAGCACCACCATCGGCGGCTATAACCATTGGCACCACCCACCTTCTTTGCCCAAATATCTAGGCCACCACTGTTGATTCTTCTTGTTCCATGACCATCAATTCCTCCCGATCAGTAGTCAAATTCCTTGCCAGTGCCATTTTATCACCATCAGATTTGGGATTTAAAGAGTAAAAAATGGTGCCTCTGACTACGGAGGCCGAGTCATCGTCGACTGTGATGGAGGTCCCTGCCCAGCGCCAGTTTACCACCATCAGATCTGGGGTTTAAAAGGTCAATAATAGTGCCTCTGACTATGGAGGCCAACTCATCGTCGTCGGGGGGGGGGGGGGGGGGGTGGGGGAGGCCAAGTTGTCGGAGGCAGCGAAGGTGGATAAGTCATCGGCGATGGGTGGTCGTGAAGGCTTGCTAGGCGACATCAGGTAGTGGTGGAGGAATGTTGGGTTGTGGTGTCCTAACAGAGAGAATAGAAAAAAAGAAACAAAAATATATGGAAAAAAAGGAAAAAAAAAAAGCAGCACTTCAATCAAACATCACACTGTTTTGTAAAAAACAAAAAACTAAACTGGTTTTGATTTTTATTTTTTTTGGACTGAAAACTAAAATTACAAATGATTTCAAACAAACACTTAATTTTCATATAGTTTATAGTCACTTTGTTCCATTAGGGGCTTTCCTCTATAACTCTTTATTGTATCCTATATATGATAGATTTAGTTTTAAGAGCTGACAATTATTAATCTTTATTTTTATTCTAAATTGACTTGGAAACATATATTTATTTAACTTATATATTACTATTTGTGTTCAATCCAACATCTACATGTTTTAAAATCCACTCTCTACAATTGTGCAAAAAGTAAAACAATAATTGAATGAAATGCACATAGTAACTTAAGAGTTCAACGAGCAAGAAGGCTCACGTACGGTCTGGATATGAGTTGTAGCTTTTGCAGGTTTTTTACCTTCAAGCATTAAGAAAAAAAAATTTCTTACTCTAGCCAGTTGAACAAATTTTGCTTTAAAGTTGTACTTTTGTTTTGGTAAAAATTTGCACCAAGATTGCTAAAAGTGCACTGCAAGCTAGACGTACAGTAGAGATTTGTTCCCGAAGTAGACATGAACAAGTGTTATATGAGATGCACAAAGAATGCTTAAAAGCACATTGATATATGAGGCTTTCCGTCAGGAAAACAGTCAGGAAAGTAAATCGAAACATGTTTCACGACCGAGGTAAGTTGCACATAACGTGGTGAAATGATGGATAACACTGGGTTCCTGGTAGTATGACAGAGTGTCAAGGTACTTGACTGAATAAGTGATGCATTGCATTGGAGAGGCAACATGCGTGTGTTGCGGGGGGGGGGGGGGGGGGTACACTCTACTCCATAGAGATGGTGTTGCAGGGGAGCACATGACACTGCGACAGCGCACTGGCGAGGCCAAGGGAATGAGTGCTAGGGTCGCGTATAGAGTTTTTCTCCTTTGATGTTTTGCCAGTTTTTAAGATAAACTTAGTACATTGTAAATACTATATGAAACTCAAATAGAATATACAGAGTAAATTACCATTGTTTGGTAAGTTAAGCTAAGTAAAGGAATAAGAAAACTCAACATTTACATACACATACTAAGGTATTGTTTAACATATCTTTTTCCAATTTTAAAATATTAAAAAAATTGTGTCTTGAAAGCAGTTTAGGTTTTTTTTTTGTGTCTTCATATTATTAATTTGGCTGTCCATTTGGACTTGTATTTTCAAAACTCCAACTCCGAGTTTTGGATTTTCATATTTAAAATCTGTTTTGAGATATATCCTTTAAACTTCACCCGAAATAACTTATAACTCACATCATATCCATCACCACCAGGTAATCCATCATATCCATCACCACCAGGTAATCCATCATATCCAGCACCACCAGATAATCTGCCACCGCCACCACCACCAACAACGACCTATTTCCACTTTTGCTTCCATCCTTGATTATTCTTCTCCAAATAATGCAAGCTCATATCCTTAAATATCGTGCTTCGCGAATCAAGCAAGCTCGTCGATCCCCACTATTTTTATCAAACATGAAGCTCGCACCAACGTTTTTAAACTCCATGTATTGGTTCATGCCCGATTTGAGCATTAGGTCTACACCCAAGCCCGTGTTGAAGAAAAGCCTAGGTCCAGCTAGGTCTGGGTTAAAATTTCAAAGATTAAGGGCGCGACGTAAGAGGTTATGGTGCGGAGCACGGAGTAGAGGGGCGAGTAACGAGGTGGATGGAAGCATGCCAAGAGCCATTGGATTGAGGGGATTAGGGGTGGCGGGAATCGAAGGGCTAGGATTAGGAAGTGAGGTTGTGGAGTGGAGGAGAAGAGAAGTCAATGCCGTAGAGGGTTCTGGTCAAGGTGGAGGATGGCTTTGCCGGAGGCTGAGGTGAAGGCGACAATGAAGGATTCTAATAGGCTGATGCCGACGACAATTAGGTCGACTAAAGATCTTCCTAACCTTACCTTCTTTTCTTGCTTAGACTTGTAACTAATTCGGATTTGTGGTGGTGTTGTGGGTTTGATAATGGTGGTTGGGGGATGTTTTGGAGATGAAATAAATATGAAAGGGTTGGAGGAATGAAATAAGGAAAAAAAATAATAAAATGAAAACTCATAACCAAACACATACTTGTTTTGATGAATAATGAAAAACAAAAAAAGAGTTAAGTTTTTATGTTTCAAAAGAATTGAAAATAAAAAATTAAAAAGGTTTCAAACACACCTGAAATTTATCGTAAAATTTTTGTAAAACATAGAAGCGAAAAGTTTAATGTAACAGAGAAAGTATTAATTTGTTATTCCTTTTTAGGGATAGCAATTTGACTCATTACCGGTAATATTTGCCCTTCCTTGTTATAGGGAACTGCCTCTGAAAAATCTCCCCAGAAAGAAGATTTTAGAAGTCGCCATCTTATTTAATTAAAATATAGAAAAATAAGAAAACCTAAAAATGACTTTAAAATGTCTAAAGGACAACTAGTCTATCTAAAACAGGGAAATGGGTTTGGGGACTAAGCTGTATATTGGGAAGGCATTAGGCACCCCTCATATCCTTTCGGTCTCTACTTAATTTCTATTTGTTCCTTGCCTTTTTAACACACAAACATGTAAATATGCAGTAAAACTAACCTGAGTTTATTCTAGATTATGGCTTTGAAATTAAAAATCGAGGGTTGAATGGCCTACGTATCTAGTTGGAAAACTGAAATTATAACCATCGTAATTTGACTCTAGACCTAGAGAAGGTGACTTACACTTTGGGGTTAGACTCGAACCATGGAATCAAATGAAAAGACTCTTTTTGAGTTTTTTATATAATAGAAATGTGATCGTGAGAAAATGAAACTATTCTTGATTATTACATTATAACTAGCCTATAAAAGCAATAAAATGTACCTTCCGGATGCGCTTGCCTAGAAGAGTTGGGAATTCCTTATGATGAATTCACGATGCAAATGACTCTGGACTATTTAGAAATGAATATTAAGTACTAAATTCCCCTCAGAGATGATCTACCACTTCTGAGAGAAATGATATAAAAGTTCTAGGGAGAAAAAGCTTATTCTTGAAAATGTAGCTCAAAAATCTTATTTATAGAGGTTTGGGCGCTAGAAATGATAAGGATGACTATTCTATTATGTAATTTGGTGATAGAGTTGAAAAACAAAGTTAACAAACCGGCCGTTCACCTAAAAAAAATATTTCAAAATTTCGGGACATTATCTACCCCTAATTTGATAATTATCTCTGAAAATATAGTTGAATTAACCCAATTCGGAGATTATTTTCAGATCTCATATAAATCAAGGATTAATCACATATATCAAGAATATATCACAAGATATTTCTCTGTCATTTAATCAATCATAATCTGTTAACCTTAACTTGGTTAAACCTAACTACCTGGACTAGTTTAACCGCATAAACTGGACTCTAACTAGATTGAATTGTACTCAACAACTGGACTAGACTGGACTCAAACTGAATTGGACTGGAGTCCTCACTGGACTTAATTAAATGGATTAGGCTCATTATATTATTAGGCCTAAGCCTATAATAACAATAAACTTAATTAACAATAAAGTCCAATAATATATTAATTGGTTAAAAGACTAATAAAATTGGGTGTCTACACCTACTCTTATAAAAAGAAATATTTTTTACTTTGATCTGGTTATGGGATGGGTTTGGTCTCCAATTTAATAAACAATGGCTGATATGGGTCGGGTATGGTTTTAAGTGATCTACATTGATATTTGACCCTTCCTACTACCTAGTACATGCCCCATATTTACACCCTAATTTATAATTTTAGACTAAATATCAGTCGTCCATAGGCTAGTATAAATATTCAATAAAAATCCCTAGCCACACATCTCATCATTTCACTTTTCTTATATCATTCTCAACCTTGCACCATAATCTTGTTATCCAACAATGGCATTATCCTCCAAAAGGCTTTCCCAGGTAATTAATGGTGAGAACTGTCTCAACTTCATCTAGCTTTCTTTAACAACTAATGTTGGATAGGTCGCGGTGGATGGGGCAAAGGTGAAAAATAGAAGCGCAACCAGATGGGGAGGTTGAGGGATACATAAGACAGATGTTAAGGGGCGATGAGCAGAGAGGTCGTGAATCTTTGTGTTTGTGTGGCTGTGGCTAGGTTATGATGGGCTGAAGTAGCGGTGGCCGCTATTCTTAAACGTAATCCATCACTTGCACTCGTCCACTACAAATATATATAGCAGCATCATATAGCTGATTCAGCCATCTATAGACTCATCCACACTGAACATCTCTGTTTGCGCAGCTGGGCAAACTCACTATCGATCGGTGCGCCGGTGGCACGACCGATTAAAAGTGCGGGATCTTTTTTGCCCCTAGGACCTGGGGACTTTCCTGAAAGCGAGAAACTTCGTTGAAGAGACAAAAATTAGATGTAGAAGACTGCGCGCCCATAAATGACAAAGAGAGCTTTCAATTGATTGTGAAAGTTTACACAACAAGATTTCCAAGTTTGGAAACTGAACTTACTATCGATGGCAGCAAAAGCCTCTAACCTAAAGAAAGAAAAAGACTAATTTGTATGGTTGATGATTGATTGTGTTGATTGTCCTCTGTGCTTCTTCTTTGACCCAGTATATATACTAGAGGCTTTGTAGAAATAAATACCATTACAAGAAACCATCCACTTAGAGATCAACTACCCACTTAGAGAATAATCACCCACTAATAAGTAACCAACCACACTTATCCGTTATCAATAGGATACATTTTCATAAGTTGGTTTCTTTCACTTTTTGAATCTTTCATTATCTCTTCAAAAATAAATAAAAGTAAATGTCATTAAGTGGCATTTAATCAAATTGAACTTATTAGTGAAAAACATATTTTGAGGTGCAAACATTGCCCCCCTAGCTCAAGCAATAGAAAATTTAGAAATTGCGAAGAGTCATGTCTTTTAAAGGGGTAGTATTTTCTCACTATCAATAGACTTTCACGATCGATATATAGCCTTTCACGATCGATAGCCTTTCATTGTCCATAGCCTTTCAAAATCAATAGCCATGTACGATCGATAGCATTTCACCATCAATAGCCTTACACGATCAATAGCATTTCACGATCGATAGCCTTTCATGATTGATAGTCTCTCACTATCGATAGGCATATATTTTTCACTATCGATTGTGAAGAGCTATATCTTTCAAAGGAAAAGTATTTTTCACTATCATTAGACTTTCACTATTGATATATAGCCTTTCACGATCGATAGGCTTGCATTCTTCAAAGTGACAGCATTTTCACTATCTATTGACCATCGATTGGCTTTTGCTCTCCATATGCCTGTGTCAATGACCATAGTTGGCCAAGCCACTAAACTAACCATGACCATTTTTGGTCAAGCTATTACTAAATGAAGACTATTTTTGGTCAAACCATTAATCCAATCAGCATATAAAATGGCTACTGATAAGCCAATCGATTGAGCATTTCTTTAATTCAAAGTGTAAGGATAAAAATAAAACAAATAATATTTGACTATATTTGCAGTTCTTAATAACCATTGAATTAATACTCTACCTTGGTGTGCTCCGCAAACCCAAATAGGGTATCTTTCTCCAAAAAACATAACACTGATTGGCTCCCAAAATACATGTTCTTCATCATTTTTCATGATGTCAAAAGCTTCAAACTCACTAACAGTGGAAAATTTTGAATCGATAGCCACAGTTGACTCGCTATACATGTCGCATGAAAATGGCTCCTTTCTGCTTTCAGCCAAAATAGGCTTGCAAGCTTGCCCCCCAGCCATATCAATTAGATCTCCTTTTGACATATCAATCTCATATGAGAATGGACATGGTTGTTCAACTGTTTCAGCCATTTTTAGCATGCTGTTGATCTTACAAAAATTACTCACACCACTTATGGTTTAAGTATCAACCAGTTGTATTATTGCATCCAAATGATTTCCCAACAATAAGCACTTTTCACACAATTCATTGAATAATTTCCTTGAATTGTCTGGAGATAACACTTGAAGTTGACTATTTTGCAACGACTCTTCTTGATAGTTAGTCGTGCAATTTTTAATAACCATGAATTAGTTGCTTTCATCTTTAAATTACTGTTTTGTTTCAGCCATGTTTGGTATTATTTTATTTTCATTATCCAAAGAATAACTATCGGCTTCTAAATTTTCACCCCCAACAAATGTGGAAAGAAGCAATTCGACTTCTTTCCTCATCCATCCAACTCTGTAAATCAATGCCCAACATTCTTTTAATTCATCCTTTACATCCTCTAAAAGGGACGGATGATCTATTCCCATCAAGGTTTTAATATAGTTTTCAAAATGATGTAATTCATTGGAAGTATCTACCAAAATCAATGGTAAAATAGACTGACCATGGTTTGCATCAATGCAATCCATTAGATCATACCAAAATTCCATTAAATCATCCACTGTCGGCTTCATATAAAATGAAAGAGACAATTGTTTAAAATTTTTAGGCACAAATGATGCCGAAGTACGGCATTTCATCAAATCTACCCATAAATTGGCCATTAATTCATCAAATTGGGCATGAAATTCCAAGGAATTGCTTGGAAACATATTGTTGGCATTTTTCACTTTTAGGTACAACAAGGTCCCACCGGGCGTGCCAATGTTTGCGCTGCTAGGCAAACTCAATATCGATCGGTGCGCTGGCAACACGACCGATTAAAAGTGCGGGATCTTTTTTGCCCCTAGGGCCTGGGGACTTCCCTGAAAGGGAGAAACTTCGACGAACAGACAAAAATCAAATGTAAAAGACTATGCGACCATAAATGATGAAGAGAGCTTTCGATTGATTGCGAAAGTTTACACAACAATATTTTCAAGTCTGGAAACCGAACTTCCTATCGATGGCAGCAAAAGCCTCTAACCTAAAGAAAGAAAAAAACTAGTTTGCATGGTTGATGATTGATTGTGTTGATTGTCCTCTGTGCTTCTTCTTTGACCCACTATATATACTAGAGACTTTGTAGAAAATAACTACCATTATAAGAAACCATCCACTTAGAGATAAACTACCCACTTAGAGAATAACCACCCACTAATAAGTAACCAACCACACTTATCCGTTATCAATAGAACACATTTTCAGAAGTTGATTTCTTTCACTTCTTGAATCTTCCATTATCTCTTCAGAAATAAATAAAAGTAAATGCCATTAAGTGACACTTAATCAAAGTGAACTTATTAGTGAAAAATATATTTTGAGGTGCAAACAATCTCCCTGTTCGATTTACACAGACTCGTCAACCATCTCTTTCTATCTCCCCGGTCGGTGGACAATCAGGGGGTGCATCTGCGAGATTCACACGCCTGATCGTCCACCCAATTCCCATGGTAAGCATCGTCATGATTGCCCTTCCAATTTGAAGCGGCACTAATGTCCACGGTGCAATATTAACCGTAGGTGTACAAGACTTGTACCTATAGTTACTTTTATACCATAGGCCTTTTCATCACCATATAGCTTTTTTTTGGTATAGTGCTTGAAATTAAAAAATGGCCATGGTTTGCATGATTGATTGGGGTGGGGCAATGTCGGGAATTCCTATAGTCCATTAATGTATCAGGATGGTATAACCATCCTCAAATCAGATGGTGGATTGGGTCAGAGTTTGAGTTGGAGTCGTAGGTTTGGGATCGTGGCGGGTATGATCCTCACAAAACCCGCATTTGCTATGCTCCATTGCCATCCCTAATCTTTTTCTTGTTAGACTTTATGTCCTATGTTTTATGTTTTTTTTGAAGTATTTTCTTAAGTTATTGCTAAAAAAAACTATTTTTTTAATTCCTACTCTTTTTCTTTTTTGTTTTTACGTGGCAATAGAGAATGGTGTTACAGTGGTCCAACGTTTTGGGTCATGTACCCTGGAGAAGAGAAAAACCTAGCTGTGGGCGTGGCTGTATTGGTGGTTCACGGTGGTGCTTCAATGGTACGGTGGCAGTTGCACGTCGCGCTGTGTGGTGGAGAGAAGACTAATGGTGGTTTGAAGTAAAGTTGGCGCGGCTGTGTGGTCACGATATAGTCGAAAGAGATAAGTTCTGAGATTTTTGGTTGTGGTCGTGGTGGCTGTGGTGGGGGGCGTGGTTATTCATGATGGCACTATGGTGGGCATGACCTTCGTGGTGGTACGGAGATGGTCGATCATGGTACCATGGTGGCGTTGTTATGAGAGAGAGAGAGAGAGAGAGAGGGGCACAATGATGGGATGGTGATAGGAGGGTACATGAACAAAGTATATTTATACACTTTTGTTTTACATTGGCTGAGGGTTGGTTGAGAAAAGGTGAAAACATTGGTGTTTTCACATTTTATTGTTGTATGAGTGAGATTTTTTAAAATAAAATAAAAAATAGACATAAAAAGAATCTTTTTGATCATCACTAAGAAATCGCAAAAATGAAAATGCTAAAATAATAGACCCTAAACTATTAAGGTATTCGTGAGGCTTAGAGGTACAAAAATATGCCGGAACCACTAAATTTTGTAATAATATTTGAACTATTTAAGAAACTTTTTGTTGTTACGAATGACGAAACATTATCACATATGCACTTAGTGACATGAAAGAAGATTTTTCGATATTAAAATAGACAGATATAATTGTCATCTGGCTTTTACACATGAATCACGATAGATCATGATATACCTTTTTGCGCGTAGCGCGTGGCTGTCTCCCTAGGTGGTAAACAATAAAATATATAATTCAGTGAAAAAATGAACGAAGAAAAAATCGACAAAAATAAAAAGAAGTTTAGAGGTTTGATCTCAGCAGTTACTGTAGTCAATTCTATTGCCTTTCCTATGAAGTAGTGGCTTCTTGAACAATAAGAAGGTAATCGCTTACGAATTTCGCTTTGAATTGTTCCAAGAGTGACACATTCTATCTCAAAACCTTTAGTATTCATCTGCTATCAATTGGGAGACATATATTTGTTACATTTATATTTAGGGCCGGTTAAATTTTGATGTGATCAAGTCTTTAAACATCTCATCCATCTAAGCCAATTAAATGATTATGAATAGCAATAAAATGGGCACTTTGTAATTATTTTTTGTATCATTCAAGAGGAAAAATGCATATAATTATAAGAAATGACTATTTTCACTCTTTAACTTATCGTAAAAAGTTGCCCCGAATCTAATTTTAGGCACAAGTGGAAGCAATTTGAGAGTAAAAGTGGTAATAATTGGAAGAGGTGCTGCTTCTAGGTTTGTTAGACTAACCATAGAAGCAGAAACTTCGCTGCATGAGCCATCATTTAGTTTTCTTCGAACAACTTGGGAGGTTTCAAACCCCCTTTCTATGCATTCTTCCAAGGTAACTAAAAATGCTGAATGAATTCTATAAAAAGTATTTGGTAATTGTGGTCGATATTTACAAAATTTCTTATTGATAAGGTCAATTGACAATAATGGGATAGTTGACTAATATTATTGGTGTTTCAGCTCTTCTGTAAACTTAATTCACTGTTTTCTAGCACATATCCGTTTTCCAGCTTTCAGGGATGCAGGTCTTTCTCAATTGCCAACATTTCAAAGCTAGTTGTGCTTGCAGGGCGTTACGATCTCCGCTTCTTCAAAAGAAAGTTTCTACCTCAGTTCTAGTTGTGCGCTTTTGACTTCCATGAGTTATTTTAGTACCCGTAAATAGCATTAATTCATCGTAGCAGAGGTCTACATAGAAAAGCACCTAAAATCTGTCAACCAGAATGTTGGTGATAGAAAAGGTGAAGAAAAATATAATTATATTAGAGAACCTTATAGAGCATTCATAAAACTGAGTGCAATGAGACCTTTATATAGATAAGAGAAAACTATCCTATTAGAAACAGAAAAGATAACCCTATAGAAGTTAGGAGAATTGTAGAATAATCTAGACATAGGACAATAAGGAAAATGTGAAAGAAAAGGTAATCACCATATTAATATATATAATCTAACATCCCCCCTCAAACTCAAGTCGGTAAAAAAAAAAACAAGCTTGAGTTTGGAGGTTAAAACCAAACCTTTGTCTTGATACCAACTGCATTAAGTGAGATCAGAGTTGAGATGAATTCCATCTGTAAAGTCCGGCGATGCAAGAACAGACAAGTGTCCTGAGGTGAAGTTCGACGACCATAAAGTCTCGGGGTGAGGTCCAACGACTAAGAACAAGACATGAGTCCCCGAAGGAGATCCGCAGACTAAGAACAAAATAGAAGTCCAGGGGCGAAGTTTGACGACCATAAAAGGTCTCCGGGTGAGGTATGGCGACCATAAAGGTCTCTGGTGCTACCAGACATATCTGTGGCAACAGAAGTGCCTTTACCTCCTACACACCAGTAGAGGAAGGAGAGAAACAAGTGTTCATGGGTGACTCTCGTCCCGTGCTAGTGATTGGCAACGGGAAAGTTAATTTGAAGCTTACATCTGGGAAGATCCTTTCTCTTTCTTTTTTTTTTGTCTGTTCCTTTGCTTGGGAAAATAGAAGCGAAAGTCATCTTCGAATCAGATAAAGTTGTGATGACTAAGAATGGGATGTTTGTGAAAAAAAGGTACTTTGACACGGGTCTGTTCCTGTTAAATGTTCTTGATACTATGAATGAAAATGCTTCTTCTGCTTACTTGCTTGATTGCGTTGATTTATGACATGCTAAGCTCTGACTTGTGAACTATTCTTATATCAAGAAAATGAAAGAATTGGAAATTCTAACTGAAGTAATAATTTCTGAACAAGAAAAATGTCAAATATGTGTGGGAGCAAAAATAACTAAGAAACCTCATAAACCCGCGTTAGAAAGAGAATCGGAACTCCTTAATCTTATTCACTCAAACTTGGCAGATTTTAAAAACTCAATGTCTAGGAGTATCAAACGGTATTAGGTTACCTTTATAGACGGATTTTCCCGATATACCCAAGTATACTACTTCGCAACAAAGACAAAACTGAGGAAAATTTCCTAATATGCAAGCCAAAGTTGAAAATAAATTAATAGAAAATCAAGTTTTATCGACCCTATGCATTAGTTTATAGTCCAAAAGACACCAGTGCTTATGCGTTGCTTTCTTATGCTTTTATCACCACTTCGGTCCTTTTATTTTTGCCTTTGAAATATGTGGGGGAGTGTTTTATTTGGTAAACAAATTACAAAGTATTTCAAAGCCAAAAATTTTATTTAAAGCTTCTCTGGGATTTGTTGGACAAAATTGACGTGATTTTATTAGCTGAAAAGTTCAAAATTGATTCTTTGTCTGTCTAGGGAATTAACTTCTCGTTTGTCCAAATTAATCGGCCGTTAAGAAGTCATTTAACTTATTTAAGCAGTTGACTTTCACTAGTTACCATATTTGTCTTATTAAAATAGTTGACTTTTATTGATTACCATATTTACGTTGTTTACCATTTTTATGCTGCATGTTTCTCGCTATAAAAGGACAAGCTATTCTCTTATTTTAGATATATTGAAAGCAATCAAAACTCTCTCATTTTCGCTCTATACACGTTTATGTATTCTTGTATATTCGGTGATAAAAGAAAGCAAAGAGCTGTTTCCGTTAGCATTCACTATTCGAGTGCTCACTAGCGAAGAAAAGACTGTTGAATCCTAGAGGGTACCCGTCCGAAGACCTTGAGCACCGAGATATAATCTCCGAGGGGCGAAACTACTCTTAAAGACAGTGAAACACATGCTCAAATTTTTGATAAGTTTGCTACGTTAATTTTTATTTTTTTTAACATAATAGTTTCTATTTTTCTTACACGACATCCATAGTTACTTACACTTTTGAGCAACAAATAGAAATAATTAGTGCAGCAGCACGTGAAATCCAGCAAAAATTCTTTAAAGAAGTAAAACTAAAATTAATGACAAGTCTCAAATCTCACGAGGAAGGGAACCAAAGTGCATGAACAACGTCAAAACTGAACAAAATAAAGATTACAAATTTACGACAAAATAAAAATTAACTAAAATTAAATAAAAAATTTATGACAAATCTCACGACAAAAGAAACGAGATTAGCTACTGAAGAAAGGAACCAAGACAGTGACCGGGGAGAAGTTTTGAGAGAGAGAATATGAGAGTGGAAGGAAGGTGATGCTATGATGTGCACGTGTGATTTCAGGTGTAAATCGTCTTATGGGTGGAAGAATGAGAGAGGTATACGTGTAATTTTGAAGACACCTGTGAGTTTAATGGAGTTGACATGTGTTTGGCAGGTAGAATTGTTTCATCAGCTATGACCCTCGTCTAGGCAGAGCATATACAAGCAGGCTACTTGTATCATAAATTGCCGCAGCCCTTTTACCCAGGTAATATTTGTCTTTCCTGTAAGTTGGTTAGCATTGTTTCGATCTTCGTCCATTCTTATTCCCAGCACAAAATGTTGTGAATAAATCTAGGCCACCCGGTTCACATCCAGTCACGTAACAGCCATGGCAACCAAAAGATTGAGCTTGAAGCTTCTGATTGACAAAAATGGCAACAAAGTTCTTTTCGCTGAAGCAGGCAAGGAGGTGGTTGATTTTCTATTCAGCCTTCTCTCTCTGCCGGTTGCTACTGTTATTGGACTCCTTTCAACGGAAGGGATGGTTGGCTGTTTGGCAAATATTTACGGTAGCATCGCAAATTTGAATGAAACCTACATCCAACCCAATCAGCAAAAAGCCTTCCTCCTGGAACCAAAGTTACCCATCTCTGCTGGCCAAGTCCCTCTTTTCTCGCTCAATTATGCACCCGCGGCGAAAACATCTTACAGATGTGGAAAATGCTCGCAGGGTTATGGTAACGCAGGTCATGTTTCTGATGATCCCTCTGCTATTTGCCCGAATTGTTTCCAGAAGATGTCATCAGTGGTGACATATGTTGCTCCTCCCGGGGCAAACAAGGGCTCGGTTGATGAAGGTGGCTTCGTCAAGGGTGTCATCACGTACATGGTGATGGATGACTTGGTTGTTAAGCCGATGTCCACCATTTCTAGCATTACTGTGCTTAACAAGTTTAATGTTAAGGAAGTCGGTGCGCTCGAGGAGAAGGTGGTTAAGTTTGGGATGGATGAGGTATATGCGTTGCCATTTCTTGTATGTAGTGATCAGACTCCTTGCCATTTTCATGCATGTATAAGATATACAGCCACAGGCACTTGTTTAGTTACTTCTATCAAAGATCTTAGTGTTAGTACCTATCTTTAGTATATTTGCATTCATTTACATCACTCTGGGCATTTTCTTCTTCATGTGCACATGTTTTATGGATCTGATAGAATTAAGAAGAATGATCTGTTCAGTTTGCTTTTCAACTAGTTTACTTCAAATGGTTATGTGATACTTTCAAATACTACTTTTGTGTCAATTTCTAGTGAAAAAGGTGGAACGAGCTAGTTCAATTGTTGAGTGGGAATATCAATTTTCTCGTCAAAATTGTGAAGTAGTAATCTAAGGTGGTCTCTCTTTGGTTCTTGGTCAGGGGCTGAAGCTGCTGAAGGCATCCTTGCAGTCTAAGACAGTTCTGACCGATGTCTTCCTAGGAATAAAGAGGGCATAAGGAAGCAGATGGCCTTTTTGTGGGCATGACTTTGGGTCTTCTGGCCGGAATTGGCCATAAGCATTTGAAGGTTTTGGGGTCTCGTGTTTCTTCGTTGGTATTAAGATGCAAGGTCTCTCTTTCCTGAATTACTGTAGAATTAAATCAACTTGCCTGAATTTCTGCCCATATGCATGGTTTAACTTTGCTGTTCTCTTCTTTTCCTTGTTAATTAATTTGTTCATTTTTTGTTCGTGTGCGCCGTATGTCAAATATGATGCCCGATGTTGCACTTGTCGTGCACGGTAACGTATAATAATGAAATTACCGGTCAGCTATATGAGATAAGATAGACAAATTATCTTTTTTTTTTTTGCATATCTCGCTCAATCATTAACTTAATCAGCACATTCAAAAGAAAATTCACCAACAGTAACTCTTACCCTATGTGTTTTGTTTGAGTGAGGCTCATTTATCATTTGATATTGTCATCAAGCATTTAGTATTTCTCTTGGTTAAACTAACGCAGGGTCAGGTGGAGTTCAAACTTTTTTACAGGCAATGGTTTGGGCAGAGATAGAGCACGGAGTCTCTTAGGCTTGTACGTTTAAGATATTCGTTTTCTGTTTTTCAATGATGATAAATTTTTTTAATGCGTACTTTTATCATTTTCTATTTTCGTTTTGAGTAAAATTACTTAAATAATAACAAATAACTGAAAATAACTCAACTGATGGTATCCAAATCTAAGATCAATTTTTGAGAAATACTTTGCATCTTTTAATTGATCAAAAAGGTCATCTATGCGAGGTAAAGGATATTTATTCCTAACGGTTACCTTATTTAACTCGCGATAGTTAATACAAAAGCTCCTTTCTTCCCTACAAACAACACTGGGTCTCTCCATGGTGACACGCTAGGACGAATGAAACTCAAGTTTAATAACTCCTCTAGTTGTGTTTGTAACTCAACCAATTCCAATGGTGCCAACCTATAAGGGGCTCTTGATATAGGACCGGTTCGAAGAATTAGATTAATATTAAACTCAATCTTCCCGTCTGGTGGTAATTCTGGAAGATTTGCTAGAAAAACATCCAAAAATTTATTTACTATTGGAATCGGGTCCAATTGCGGTTCATCGCGCTAGATAACCTTGACTTCCCCTTCCCGATAGAACGGCGTGCTTTTATCGTCGACATTGAATAAGGAGGTCGAATGGACCGATCTCCATGTATAACTACTGTAGGTCTTTCTGGTGTCGACAATCGTATCCTCTTACACCGGCAATTCACATTAGCGCCATATGCTGCTAACCTGTCCATCCCAAGTATAACATCAAAGTCTCCCAACTCAAGGGGTCGTAAGGTTAATATATAATGTCTGAGCGGAGACTTGTATTGGGCACTGCCTATATATTTGAAAGGTATAGAGGGCATGTCCACTAGGTATGTTAACCGTTAGCACCGTATTCAACGGTTGCCTGAGTATAGTCAGCCTATTGGCAAACGTTAGAGAAACAAAGGAGTGTGTAGCACCCAAATCAAATAATATCATACTGGTATGAACATACATGAAATGTATCTGTCACCAGGTCTTCTGATTTTAAAGCCTCCTTCTGGTCTGTAGCATTGGCCCGGGCAATTGTCCGTGGCCATCCTTTTTCAGAACCATCATCTTTCGCTGTGGGAACTCCCTCGTATTATGGCCTGGTTGCTGGCACCGAAAGCAAACGCTTTGGTTTAGCTTGCGTTCATTCACTCTATGGCCTTGCTGATCGGACTTGAAACACGCTTCCATTACCCTGATACAGTTGGTGCCTTCGTGTTTCATTTCACACCATTTACACTCCTCGTTCATCGCTTGACCCGAACCTTACCCGAACTTCCCTTCCTCCACCCTCTTTTTGAATTTCTTTACGTTATCCCTTGCCCGTTATTGGTTGTTGCTTCTCTTTCTCCCTTGCTCTTTTCTTTCCTCCCAGAATTTCTTATTCTCTGCTTCAATTAGTAGAATTTTCTTCACAACCTCGGTAAAGATATTTAACTGAAAACTCTTGACAATCCTTTTTAAGGGTTGTCTCAACCTTTCCAAAAATGTCGGGGTCGGACACAGTGTCCGTGTCTGTGCTACCTAGACTAGCACTAATCAACACTGATTATGCTAATGTGTCCTAATCATCCCTGATTAGGGCTAATTGACAATAATTACGCTAATCAGCCCTGCTTAACACTGAGTACCCCTAATTACCCCTAATTACCCCTATTTAGCACTAGTTAACACTAATTAGGCTAATCAGCCCTAATTATCTCTAATTGACTCTGATTAAAAATGATTAGCAATTATTAGCAATAATCAGCCCTAACTAACACTCACGGACACTAAATAGCCCTAATTAGCAGTAATCAGCTCTAATTAACACTAATAGCCCTAATTAGGACTAATTTTTGATGATTAGCCCTAAATAGCACTAATCACCTCTGATTAGTCCTAATTAGCACTGATGGACACTAAAAAGACCTAATTAGGCATAATTAGCACTAATCAGCCCTAATTAGCACTAAATAACACTAATTTGCACTAATTAGTGCTAATTATCCATAATAAACAATGATTGACACTGATTAGCCCTAATTCGCACCTACGCAGCATCGACACTTTATACGAGTCTAGGTATGGTGTCCGACAACTACCAATGCCCCGACACCTCACCAGCACCTTCGGACACGTGTCCGACATCTCTCTGCGATGTCCCGGTCGATGTCGGTGTCAGACACAGTGTCCGTGTCTGTTCTACCTAGACTAGCACTAATCAACACTGATTATGCTAATCTGCCCTAATTAGCCCTAATTATCCCTGATTAGGGCTAATTGACAATAATTACGCTAATCAGCCCTGCTTAACACTGAGCACCCCTAATTACCCCTATTTAGCACTAGTCAACACTAATTAGGCTAATCAGCTCTAATTGACCCGGATTAAAAATGATTAGCAATTATTAGCAATACTCAAGCCCTAATTAGTACTAATTAGCCCTGATTATTCCTAATTAATCCTGATTACCCCTGATTAGGGCTAATTAACACTGATTAGCACCGACAGTCTATGTGAGTCGAGGTATGGTGTCTGACACCCCGACACGTCACAGGCACTTTCGGACACGTGTCTGACACGGAGCTTTGATAGCGCTAATTAGCACTAATCATTCCTACTTAATCCTGATTAACACTCACTTGTAAGTGACTGGTCAATATATTTTTTTTCAAATTGAAGGTTAATTTTGAACTCGACTTGTATAGGTTTAATAGACAGTGAGAGATATATATCATGTTAGTGGATAGAAGTTGGATGCGAAGGAGGATTGCTCCAAGTGGGATTGGGGTATCAGTAGAGTTTAGACAGGGAGTAAATGGGTTTATTCTATTTACTTTGAATCAACGGGAGTTTGTGGATGACGGCACGATTAAATGTCCGTGCAATGATTGTCAGCTGTTAAGTTGGAAAACCCCCGACGATGTAAGTTTTGATCTGTTCCGTAGAGATTTTATGAGTAATTATACGAATTGGACTCAGCACGGGGAACCAATTTTGAGGGTGCCCACTGAGGTCACCGCTGAGTTCATACAGTACAGTCCTAGAGATCCGGGATTTTCCCAGTATCAACATATGGTAATGGAAGCTGGGCCTAGTGGGATTAATTGGGATAACTATTTTAACGATGGTAACCCTAATGTGGAAGAAGAGCCAAATCCGAGCGCACAGAAATTTTATAAATTGTTACAAGACTCTAAGGAGCCAATATGGAGTGGAAGTACAAAGCACACCAAGTTATCTGCTGTGACAAGGATGCTACACTTAAAGTCTGAGCATGGTCTAAGTGATAGGGGTTTTGATGCTTTTTTAAAGCTTAATAAAGAAATGTTGGCAGAGGATGAGAAGTTGCCTAACACGTACTATAGTGCTAAGAAAATGATGATGAAACTTGGTTTGGGGTACCAGAATATAGATGCTTGCAATAATGATTGTGTCTTATTTTGGAAGGAGAATAGTGACTTGAGTGAGTGTCCGGTTTGTGGACACGCAAGATATAAACCGACCAGTGGGAATAAAAGAAAGATAGCATGGAAGATATTGCGGTACTTCCCGCTGACACCAAGGCTTCAAAGGTTGTACTACTCTTCTAAAACGGCAGAGCACATGAGATGGCATAGCCACGTTTGCAGTAAAGTTCCCGATTTATTAAGACACCCTGCCGATGGAGAGGCATGGAAGGAATTTGATTATCGACACCCATCTTTTGCTGTAGAAGTTCGAAATGTGTGACTTGGACTCGCTACCGATGGGTTTAATCCTTTTGGGCATTCTAGCACACCCTACTATACGTGGCCTGTGATCATTGTCCCGTATAACCTTCCTCCGGACATGTGTATGAAGAAACAAGTCATGTTTTTATCATTACTTATTCCTGGACCTACGAGCCTAGGTAGAAATATAGACGTGTACTTGTGGCTGTTGATCGATGAGTTAAAAAATCTATGGGAAGTTGGAGCCCCAGCATTTGATGCATCTCTTAAACAGAACTTCAACTTGAGGGCAGCAGTCATGTGGACTATCAATGACTTCCCTGCATACGGTATGTTGTGTGGGTGGAGTACACACGGTAGGTTGGCATGTCCTTATTGTATGGAAATGAGTAAGGCTTTCACCTTAAAGCACGGGGGGAAGGCTTCCTTTTGGGGGTGTCACAGACAATTCTTACCGCCTAATCACCAATTTCGAAGGCAAAAAGATAAGTTTGATAAAATTGTGGAACGTCGCCTTGAAACACGTGACAGATTGTCTGGTGAGGAAGTGTACATGTGCGTAAAGGACCTTGACATGGATGCGGTACCATTTGGAAAGTGTGGTGCTAGTCTAAAACTTCCTGGCCTTGGAAAAAAACACAACTGGAAGAAAATGTGCATCTTTTGGGAGCTACCTTATTGGCCGACCCTCCTTCTACGCAACAATCTCGATGTTATGCACATTGAGAAAAATGTTTTTGAAAATGTGTTTAATACAGTCATGAATGTCAAGGGCAAATCAAAGGATCACTTAAAAGCACGCAGATATATGCAGGTGATGGGTATATGGCATGAATTGCATCCACGAACGGTTAATGGTAAGCTGGTTTTGCCCAAAGCAGTATATACATTGGATAAAAAGCAGGTGTGCGAGTGGGTTAAACTGTTGAAGCTGCCAGATGGCTATGCATCTAATATATCACGTTGTTGCAACCTTGTAGATTGTCGGTTTTATGGTCTAAAGAGTCACGATTGTCATGTATTCATGAAAAGATTTATACCAATTGTCTTTCGTGACCTCTTGCCGAAACCAGTAAATGAAGCATTGACTGAACTTAGTCATTTCTTCAGGGATTTGTGCTCAAAGGTGCTCCGAGAGAGTGATATCAAGATTCTTGAGAAAAATATTGTGGAGACAGTGTGCAAGTTAGAAAAAATCTTTCCCCCGTCCTTCTTTGACTCGATGGAGCATTTGACCATTCACTTAGCATACGAGGCTAAAGTGGGCGGACTTGTGCAGTATCGATGGATGTATCCATTTGAATCCATCTGAGAGGTGATGTCGCCCATCCATCTTTAAATTGTATTTCATACTTGCACACATGCGTTGATTACTGAAATCAATCCTTATTTCTTACTTAGGTATATGTTTGACCTTAAGAAAAATGTGCGAAACAAAGCCCGGGTTGAAGGTTCAATTGCAGAGGCTTACATCCTTGAAGAGCTTACCAACTTCTGTTCCCTTTACTTTGAGACTGATGTTGATACAAAGATGAGTCGACTTGGTCGCAATGACAATAGTGTCAACACAGAATTCGATGAGCGTCTTTCCATATTCAAGCATCTTGGTCGTGCACTTGGAGCAAGTAGCAGTCGATATCTATCCGAGGAAGAGTATATTGCCGCAACATTGTACGCTCTCATGAATTGCACTGAAGTTGCACCATTCATAGTGTAAGTAGTTGCGTACATACCTTCATTCTCATAGTATTTACTCACATAATATAACGACAATTCCATATAACATGCAGTGAATACGATGAGGAAGTGTTATTAACAAACCCTGTGATATTAGATGGATAACTTGAAAAAATGCAAAACAACGCGTTCCCTGAGTGGTTCCGACAGCGCGTAAGTTCTAAAACCTACAGTTCATTTCTAATATAGACTGCATGTGATAAGCTAATACTCTGTGCAAATTGTTTGTTGTTGTAGACCGTCCATGATGGAGTTGATGTCGTCTCAAGTTGCTTGCTGCTGGCCCAAGTAGACTAGTATCGTGTCATAAAGGGTACATTGTCAATGGGTTTAGGTTTAACACGATGGAAGTTGACCTTACTAAACAAACCCAAAACAGTGGAGTTTTGATCAAAGGTGACTGTTATAATGATAGCGAATGTGATTTTTATGGACAGTTGGAGGAGGTTGTTGAACTAGACTATTATGGCAGCAGTAATCGACTAGTAATGTTCAGGTGCAAATGGTTTGACATTACAGCTGGTATTCGAGTTAGTCGACATGGGATTGTAGACGTTAATATGAGGTCAAGGCTCGGATCCTACGAACCATTTGTATTTGCAGCTCAGGCAACGCAGGTCTTCTATGCAAAGGGTGTGACAAGGAAGGATCCAAATTGGCATACTGTTATCAAGACCAAAAGAGGCTTTGTTGACGATGATGTGTTCGTTGAGATGTACCAAGAGGATGATGCTCCCACAGTGATACCGCTTCAAGAGAATAACGATGTTGTTGATGAGCCTCTTTGCGATTTAGGCCATGCTGGAGAAGAGGTCGATGCCGAAGCCCTCCATGATGATGATGGTGATGACGATGACGACGATACTAAGGAAGACGTTGATGACAAAGAAGAAGACGATGAAGATGAAGGGGACGAAGATGACGACGAGGAGGAAGACGTTCCGTTGTCTATTAGTGATAGTGATTGACTGTTTGGAGTAAAAAAACTCTTGTCAATGTACTTTTAGAAATGCCTGTTTATTATTTAAATATTCTAGTTATTAATTGATGGTGGTTGACTATTTAATTTGGGTTGTCTTTTATAGTCGGCAGTGCCACATTGTTAGCATACTTAGTTCTGCACTTAAGTTGTTTATTATTCGGGCGAACTACATTGTAGATATGCCGAGATCTAGTGCACCCCGAGGTCGTGGAGGTGGCCGTCGCGAAGCTGCTTCGGCACAGTCAGCCCCCTCCCTAGGATTGGTGATGCGACTACTACTGAGCAGCTGTCATCGTCATCAGTTGGTTCAGAACATGGTGAGACGATATTAGTTTTGTGTCGAATTGAAAGCAATTACTTGCAATATATATAAATATAAATATAATAATTTCCTTTTTCATCATCTGCAGCGTCTAGTTCATCTGTACCGCGAGGTATCACCCGCGGAATACCTCTTCCAGCCACCCCGGAGCAGAGGGTTACTGCTCATGTCCGAAACAATTAGTATGTTTTTAATTTGCAAAGCTCAATTCTATTGTAATATGCACTTATATTGGGATTGATGTATCTCTGTGATTTCTTGTAATTAGTTTTGTTGAGGATTGTGTTAGGACCAAGATCGGTCCTATTATCAAGGCTCACCTCCCACAGCCTTATGCGACGTGGGGGTCATGGACAGAATCAGACAAAGAGCTTGTTTGGGGGAAGTTTTTGGTAAGGAGCGCAGTATTTTTTATGTGCTTTACTTTTGCGGTTTTAGAAGTACATTATCGCTGAATTTTTTCTTGCTAACTGTGTTTTTCAATTGTGTTGAATTATGTTCAGGACTATTTCAAATTTGAGTCGGACGGAGAGCGAGAACTCGGGAGGCAGGCGTGGGAGTGGCATTGTGCCGAGAACTATAAGAAATGGATGCTGAATGCGAGGAGGTGGGCGCTAGCTCGGGCGGGTACGACAGATATATCTATGACCAGAGACCACAATCCCGAGTACTTCTCTAGAACCATGTGGAGGCAGCTAGTGTCGCATTAGAGTACTCCAGACTGGGCGAAGCTGAGTGAGCGAGGCACGGAGATGACTCGTAGCGAGAAGAAGATGAAGCACAGTGCTGGTTCCCGTCCATTTACCGTGCACGAGCTAAAGTTGATGGAGGAGGACCCTGACAGGAGGCCCCCTACGAGGCTCCGCCATTTTGAGCGCACACACCAGAATAGTGATGGACAGTGGGTGTCTGAAAGCGCCGAGCAGTTTGCGGTGAGCACGTAACTCATGTATTACTTTTGTATTCGTATTGCATTTTTTGCGATTATGGTCAATAGAATTTCTCAAACATTTTTGTTATTTTCTCATACAGAGTTTATTTAAAGAGAGAGTTCAGGCCAACTCCCAGCCAGACGGTAGCCAGACAGTGGACGAGTTCTCGTTGTGGTCAGACACTACTGGGGGTCCTAGGAAGGACCGTATACTCGGCCACCCTCGTCAGTCCGCACGAGCGTTGCTAGCCGGCATATCTCAATCGACAGGCGAGACCAGTTGTACCGGTTCTCAGGCAAAAGCGACAGCTGCGACGTTGGTAGAGTGCTTCAACACAGTGTTTGATGCGCGCATGCGGATGCTGCTGGGTGACAGTTACGTAATTATGAAGGACCCCAAACTACATGTAATACAATTTTTTTCAATTACTTATGTATTTTGTGCTCTATATGTGATCTTGATTTTATATATGATGTTGAATCATTTGTATGGCTTCGTGCAGGGCGATACCGATGATCCTAGTGCCGGTGACTCCCGGGGCGATGAAGATGTTGTTGGATCGAACGTGCCATCGAGGAATGAAGAAGATGATGACGGGGCTGGTTGTTCTGCCGACGAGTGATTTAGATAGGGGTTTGGTTTGATTTATGCAATGAATGTTATGCTCTTGTTTTGAATTGATTGTCGGTACTTAACTGTATGAATTCTATTATTTTAATGCATATGTGAACGTTTATTTATACTTTGATGAATGCAAGCAGCTGTTTGAATGAATTAGGGACAGGGGGTTAAAACAGTATTGAATGAATGCGTTGAAAGCTTTCAACGCATTCATTCAAAATCGTTTCTGTTAGCCCTATGGTTGGATAACCTAGGCTTACATCTTGTTTTGATGATAACTACACATTGATTATGTTCTAATGTGTGTTTTGAGTGAATTCTTAGTAGATATATACATGACACTCATGAAGACACATTTGAGAAGTTGGATAGATGGATTGAAGCCAAAGAAGCTTAAAGTTATAGTGGACATACTATGGAAGCTTCATCAAGTCCTATGTCAAAGAGCAAGAAAGAATGCAAAGGCTAAGTTACTACGATTATGATTGGTCTTTACTATTATGTAACTAGTCTTGGTTTGATGGTTGGATTGATGACTATGACCTAAAAAGACCTTAGGACACCTTGTGCATTGCATGTGAGTTCATAACCTTTCACACAAGTGTGGTTCTTGAAAATGAGTGAACTTTGGAGCTCACTCAGATTTTCTCAAAAACTATTTTGGTGCCAATCTTTTCATATCTTGATAAAACTTTTCATTAGCTTTCCAACGCAAAAAACGGCACCTCAATCCGATTTTTTTAGAGAAAGTTATGCCCAAAATAGGAAAGGGGGTTCCGTGAGGCAGCTGATAGGCAGTAGGGTAATACAGTCGACTGTATTTGAATCCAGTCGACTGCATTCCAATGCAGTCGACTGCATTGGTCAAAATTCAGTTCCAACGGCTATTTTCGAGGACAAAACTCCAACGGCTATTTTAGAGGGATTACAGTCGACTGCATTGGGAATACAGTCGACTGCAATGGCAGTTTTGCCCATATTTTGCCTCTAACGGCTATATTTCATTTGCTCTCTATATAAATGATTTGGGGCTTCATCATACACTATGGAAACCACATTCTAAGCCTCCATTCATTAGAGAAACATCAAGGCTCATAGATTAAACTTTTCTCTCTTCATCTTCATGATTTTACATCATTAAAGAGAGCATCTTTGTGAGCAATTCTTTGATTGAGAGTGAGCATTCTTCAAGTCATCAATTCTCTCATCTCTCTATTGTACTAGAGCTTAAATTTGTACTCATTTCCTTCTTGAGAGTGAAATCTTGTACACATTTCTTCATTGAAAGGTTCTTGTATCAAGGCTTGGGTTTGTCAAGCTTTGGAGCTTTGGGATTCAAAGCTTGTTCTTGGTGTGGGCATATCATCAAGTGTTGTAAGGGTTTTGATCTTGACCCGTAAGAAGATTGTTACTAGTGGATTCTAGTGCTCTTTCAAGGGACTTCCTTGAAGGGGTGGACGTAGGCTTGTGGGTATATCAAGCCGAACCATTTAATTCTCCTTGTCAAGTATCTCTAACTCAATCTCTTTACTTATTACTCTTTAATTGTTTGAGATTGTTTAGTTAGCATCTTCATTGAATTATTACTTGGTTGTTTGCTTATTTAAGTTATTGAGATTGAGGTTTGTTGTTTGTTAATTTTTAAAGTAGTCTCAAAAACCCTATTCACCCCCCTCTAGGGTTGTTTTATTAGTTTCAGTTTCAACTGAGGTTAAATCGGTTTTTGGATTGATTGGATTGGATGTGAATTGATATTAGTTCTGCGACAGATTTTGGACAGGTTATTTGACCTGTAATTTTTTTTTTGTGCAAAGTCAGGTTTTGCGACCGCGATATACGGTCGCTAAATAAAACAAAGCGGTCGTTAATTTTAATATTTTAAAAAAATTAAATTATTTAGCGACCGACATTTGCGGTCGCTAACTTAAATAAGTGCAGTCGCTAAATATTTTTATTATTTTTTTAAAAAAATAATAAAAAATCTAAAAAAATATTTTAATTATTTAGCGACCGCCAGTTGCGGTCGCTAAATATCGCGGTCGCTATTTCCGTCGCTAAATATATAATATAATTTAATAAAAAATATTAAAAGAAGAAAAATTTTAAATTAAAAAATATTTAGCGACCGCCTTATGCAGTCGCTAAATATAGTCAACGCGGTCGCTAAATTTAGCGACCAAATGTTAAATGCGGTCGCTAAAATTTAGCGACCTGGGTTATAGCGACCGTCCTAACGCGGTCGCTAAAACTATTTAGCGACCGCGTTGGCACCTTTAAAGACCGCCAGTCGCGGTCGCTAAAGGCACTGTTTCTTGTAGTGCATAATGTGCATTATTGGGATCCTAACGTCAGAATCTACTTAGAGCATTTATTTAAACTAGTCACTGTCACCTTTTGGTACGAAATGGATTATGTGACACATCACTACAATTCCTTCTTTACTAAGATTAACAAGCTAGAAACGATGCTTTAAGTTGAATTGATGCCTCCTTTCAAGATTCGGTCATAAGGCTATCATGGCTACAAGACCTAAGAAACTCCTTGCTATGAACTGGCCGAACCGCAGCGTCCAACAAAGTCTGAACTCCCAACCTACGTCAGTGGTAATTAGGAGCTAATACTAATTGCTTGATGACCAGTATCAAATGATAGATGAGCCTCAAACAGACCACATAGGTTAAGGGCTAGCTTGTGTACTGTTGGTGAAGAGTTTTTAGTTAATTAATGATCTGGCTAGAGATGACAAAAATACATCTGAATAATTTCTCGTTCAACTGATTGATAATATCATTATTACACGTTGCCATGCACGACATGCATGCACAACATTAGGCATGGTGGTTCGCATAGGGCGTTCACAGACAAAAAGTTGAACAAATCGGATATAAAATTAAAGGGAGAAAGAAGACTCAAATTTAAATCATGCATATGGCGGAAATTCAGGCAAGTTGATTTGATTACTACTAAACAACATATATGCCTTGCATCTTAATACCAACAAAATGACGACATTGAGACCCCAAAATCTTAAAATGCTTATGGCCAAGTCCATCTAGAACACCAAAAGTCATGTCCACGAAAAGACCATTAGCTTCCTTAAGCCCTCTTTATTCCGAGGAAGACATCAGTCAAAACTGTCTTAGACTGGAAGGATGCCTTCAACAGCTTCAACCCCTGACCAACAACCAAAGAGAGAATACATTACATTACTACTTCAAAATTTTGACGAGGAAGTTGATATTCTTGCTTCACATTTCAACTAGCTCGTTCTACCTTTATCGCTAAAAATTAAGAAAGAGGCGTTTGAAAGTGGCAGTGCCATATATGACGACCATTTGAAGTAAACTAGTTCAAAAGAAACACTAAAAAGATCATTGTTCTTAATTCTGCCGGACTCATAAAACATGTACACATATAGGAGACAGTGCCAACGTGAAATAAATGAATACAGATATATTAATTAGGGATAGGTTCTAATAAATGAATACAGATATAATAAGGATAGGTGCTAATAGTAAGATCTTTTAATAGAAGTAACTAATTAAACAAGGGTGTGTGACAGTATATATGGTTTTTTCGGTTGATTTTTTTATGAAATTTTTACTTTACATTTTGGGTGTATTTGAAACCTTTGTGATTTTCAGTTTTCATTTTTCAAAAAATAAAAATAAAAACTAACTTTTTTTTATTTTGATTTTTCACAAATACAAGCATGTGTTTGGTTATGAGTTTTTGTTTCATTACTTTGTTTTCTTATATCTTTCCTCCAATTCTTTCATATTTCTTTAATCTCCAACAAAACATCCCCCAACCACCACCACCACCAAACCCCCCAACTCCACCATAAATCCAAACTAGTTGCAAGGTATGATTAAGAAGATCTCTCATTCGACCAAATCGTCATCGGCATCGGCCTATTAGAATCCGTCACGTCGCCTCCGCCTCAACGGCCAACAAGGCCGTTCCTCCACCTCAACCAGAACCCCTTCTATAGGGGCCACTTCTCCTCCCCCCACTCCACGGCCTCACGCCCAAGCCTAGCCCTTTGATCCCCCCCCGGCCCCTTCTAATCCCCAGTCTGATGGCTCTAATCGCACTTCCATCCACCTCGCCAATCGCACCCTCTACTCCACCCTCCACAACACAACATATTTCATCGAGCCCTGGAGTCTTGAAAATTCAACAAGACATGTTTGGACTTAGGGTTTTCTTAAATCAGGCGTTTACCTAATGCTTAAATCAGGCATGAACCAATACATGGAGTTCAAAAACATTGATGCAAGCTTCATGTTTGATAAAAATAATGGGGATTGATGAGCTACCTGATTCGCGAAGCGAGATATTGAAGGATATGAGCTTGAGTTATCGAGGAAGAATAATCAGCGATAAAGGTGGAAGTGAAAGTGGAAGCGTCGCCGTTTATGGTGGTGATGGCGGATTATCCGGTGGTAGCCATGATCGTCGGTTGAAACTAAGGCGGAAAATCTGGTAGTGATGGATATGGCAGATTATCTGATGGCGATGGATATGGCGGATTATTTGGTGGTAATAAGTTTTATTAAAATGTGGGTTATAAGTTGTTTCTGATGAACTTGGAAGATATAAACCAAACCTGAAAATCCGAATCTCAAAATTTGACTTTCAAAAACAAGCTCAAATTGTCAACCAATTTAATAAACTGAAGACACCAAAAAAAAAAAAAATTGCTTACCATACATCATTTTCTTTTTCAGATTATAAAACTGAAAAGAAAAACTCCGGTAAACATTACCTTAGTATGTGTGTAAGTGTTGATTTTACTAATTACATTTACTAAGCTTGACTTACCAAACAATGCTTATTTACTTTATAAATGCTATTTGAGTTTCATTCAGTATTTACGATGTACTGAGTTTATCATAAGAATTCCCAAAACCTCAAAGGACAAAAATCTATGCATATTGCGTGATCCCTGCACTCATTCCCTCGACTCGCCCATGCAATGTCACAGTATCATGTGCTTATCCACAACCCTTAGTGACCGCACTCCCGCTCCATCTTCATTGAGGGTGCTCCTAGCACTGTAAACATCCCGCATCGTCAATGTACCACTCATATAGTCGCGCATCCTTATAGTCCGTCATGCTGCCATGCCCCCCGGCGTTGTCCATCACTTCACCAAACCATGTGCATCTTGCCTTGGGATCGTGGAACAGATTTCGATCCAGTCTCGAGACTGTATTCCTGATGGAAAGCCTCATATGCCAATGCGTTTTATTCATATCCATTGTTTTCCGTCTATGCTCATTCATGTTTGCTTCGGGAACAAATCTCTGCTATAAGTCTAGCTTGCAACGGACTTCTAGCAATTTTGATACAAGTTTCTACCAAAAAAGTACAGCTTTAAAGTAAAATTTTGGTCAATCGGCAGGAGTTAGAAAAAAAAATTCTTAATGCTTGAAGATACAAAGCCTGCAAAAGTTCCAACTGATATCCCGAGCCTTCTCTTATCATAGGTGAGCCTTCTTGCTAGCTCGTTGATTTCCTAAGGTACTTATTTTGTTTCATTGAATTGTTGTTTTAAGTCAAACAGTAAAAATAAATTAAAATATATTTTAACAAGTCAAATTAGAATAAAGACTACAATTAGATTTACCTTCTGTAAAAATTATAAAAGGATCCAATAAAACATTATAGGGGAACCCCCAACCAAAGTAACTACTAGCTACATGAAAATGAAATTAGCATTTGAAATCACTTCCAGTTTTGACTTTCTGTTTTCAAAAAAATAAAAATCAAAACCAGTTTAGTTTTCTTTTTTTACAAAAACAAATGGGTGTTTAATTACTCTGTTTTTATTTTAAGTTTTTTTTTTGTGGTGGTAGTGGGGCGTGACGGTGGCCGGCGGTGGTTACCGGCAGTGGCTGTGGTGGTGGTGGTCTGAAAATAAAAATCAAAACTCCTAAATGAGAGTTTTTAAAAACAGCTATATTTTAAAAATTGAAGGGAAATAAAAATGAAAACTGTATGCCAAAAGCGTTTTCTTCTCCAGTTTACAAAAATGAAAAAAAAAACTGAAAATGTAAACGTTTTCAAATGGAGCCGAAGTTTCACGACCTTGGGTTCATTTTAGACTGGCTTGATAGGTGGCTTGCTCGATCCCTTTGCAGTCCTAAATTTTAATCTTTTTACGTGCATTCATAGCCTGTTAGAATAATGTTATAATGCAGAGAACAAGTAACAACTGCTGCTAAAATTTTCGCCCACATTTTTTTAAAGTTCAAAAATCTTCTTTCGTCGATCTGTATTTACCAAAATGTATTGTGAAACTTGCTTTTTGTTCTCAATGTTTGGTTTATGAGGGTGGCATAATGTGCATTATTGGGATCCTAACGTCAGAATCTATTTAGAGCATTTATTTAAACTAGTCACTGTTACCTTTTGGTACGAAATGGATAATGTGACACATCACTACAATTCCTTCTTTACTAAGATTAACAAGCTAGAAACGATGCTTTAAGTTGAATTGATGCCTCCTTTCAAGATTCGGTTATCAGGCTATCATGGCTACAAGACCTAAGAAACTCCTTGCTATGAACTGGCCGAACCGCTGCGTCCAACAAAGTCTGAACTCCCAACCTACGTCAGTCGTAATTAGGAGCTATACTGAGTGCTTGATGACCAGTATCAAATGATAGATGAGCCTCAAACAGAGCACATAGGTTAAGGGCTAGCTTGTGTACTGTTGGTGAAGAGTTTCTTAGTTAATGATCTAGCGAGAGATGACAAGAATACATCTGAATAATTTCTCGTTCAACTGATTGATAATATCATTATAACACGTTGCCATGCACGACATGCATGCACAACATCAGGCATGGTGGTTCGCACAGGGCGTTCACAGACAAGAAGTGAACAAATTGGATATAAAATTAAAGGGAGAAAGAAGACTCAAATTTAAATCATGCATATGGCGGAAATTCAGGCAAGTTGATTTGATTACTACTAAACAACATATATGCCTTGCATCTTAATACCAACAAAATGACGACATTGAGACCCCAAAATCTTCAAATGCTTATGGCCAAGTCCATCCAGAACACCAAAAGTCATGTCCACGAAAAGACCATTAGCTTCCTTAAGCCCTCTTTATTCCGAGGAAGACATCAGTCAAAACTGTCTTAGACTGGAAGGATGCCTTCAACAGCTTCAACCCCTGACCAACAACCAAAGAGAGAATACATTACATTACTACTTCAAAATTTTGACGAGGAAGTTGATATTCTTGCTTCACACTTCAACTAGCTCGTTCTACCTTTATCGCTAAAAATTAACAAAGAGGCATTTGAGAGTGGCAGTGCCATATATGATGACCATTTGAAGTAAACTAGTTCAAAAGAAACACTAAAAAGATCATTGTTCTTAATTCTGCCGGACTCATAAAACGTGTACACATATAGGAGACAGTGCCCAACGTGAAATAAATTAATACAGATATATTAATTAGGTATAGGCGCTAATAAATGAATACAGATATATTAACGATATGTGCTAATAGTAAGATCTTTGAATAGAAGTAACTAATTAAACAAGGGTGTGTGACAGTATATACGAAGGGAAATGGCAAGAAGTCTACATATAAGAAATGACAATTAATCATACCTCATCCATCCCAAAATCAACCACCTTCTCCTCGAGAGCACCGATTTCCTTAACATTCAACTTGTTAAGCATGGCAATGCTAGAAATGGTGGACATTGGTTTAACAACCAAGTCATCCATCACCATGTAGGTGACCACACCCTTGACAAAGCCACCTTCATCAACCGAGCCCTTGTTTGCCGCGTGCGGGGCAACGTATGACAACTCCGCTGACATCTTCTGGGTACAATTTCTATTTGGGCATTGAGCAGCGGGATCATCAGAAACATAGTTATAAGGACTACCTCGATAAGCATTACGCGAGCAATTCCGACACATGTAGAATGTTTTCGCGGCAGGTGCATCATCAAGCAAGAAAAGATGGACTTGGCCAGCACAGATGGGTAAGTTTGGTTTCAGGAGGGAGTCTTTTTGCTGATTGGGTTGTATGTAGGTTTCATTCAGATTTTCGATGCTTCCGTAAAGATTTGCCAAACTGCCAACCATCTCTTTCTTTGAAAGGAGTCGAATAACAGTACCAATCGGCAGAGAGAGAAGGTTAAAGAGAAGATCAACCACCTCTTTTCCTGCCTCGGCAAAAAGAACTTTCCTGCCGTTTTTGTCAATCAGAAGCTTCAAGCTCCATTTGGTGGCTTCCATGGTGTTATGTTGGATATATATCTTTTTGCCAGTATTTTTGAAATAGAATCACACTATCTTACAAAAACTAATGAAGTAATAACAAAATCCTCACAGAGAGAGCTGCTGCCTGTGTGGGTAAATATGTGTTGGTGTGTGTTTCAGTGTTGGTCGAAACCCATATATGAAGGAAGGTGGAGGAGAAACCTTAGAGCCAAAGAAAGAGGAAATAAAAAGGAGAAGCGGCCGTGGCTTTCCACCGGCCTAAAAGAGGTCAGTAGCAGGTGTGTCTGCCGAAAAAAGGAGTTGGCCCTTAATGCCCATCTGTTTTGAAACACAAACCCAATAAGATACGGAAATACTTCGGCTGCTACCGGGTTAAAGTGCTACCGGGTTAAAGGAATATTTTCTTACCTCCGTATAGTAATAATTAATGCTCACTAAATATTTTTAGTAGATTTTATTTGGTAATAACAAAAAATACAGTAAAGAAATTGTCACTAAAATTATTAACAGAAAAGGCACTTGAAATTTCTAACGACTATTAATTGTCACTATATACAGAGTTAGAAGAAGATCTTACAACCCGAGTTTCAGCCAAAATTTGTTCATAAGATACAATATGTTGTGTGACTAGATACAAATTAGGTGACCTAGATTTGTACACCGTATGGCTGGGAATAGGAATGGACAGAGGTTGTCGGAAAGCGACAGTTAATAATCACTAAATATTTTTAGAGGTTTTTCTACTGACCCTTTTAGCAACAATTCTTAATAGTATTTTTTTAATGTTAGTAAATAAAAATCACTAAAAATATATAACGACAAATAATTATTGCTATATGGATAGGTATATTCTTACAATCCGAATAGTAGCAAAACCTTTTCAGGCTATTTTGCACGCGGGTATCACCTTCCCAAGAGCAACTGAATGCAGCAATTTGTGATATCAGTAGCCTACTTGTATACGTTATGCGTAGATGAAGATCATAACAAGGCTCTATTTGATTGAGTTTCGTTTTCAGTTTATTTTTTTTCCAGTTTTGTAAACTGGAGGAAAAAAATATTTTGACACATAGTTTTCATTTTTTTTCCTACAATTTTGAAAACCAGTTTTTTAAACAAGGTTGTTTCTGAAAATTTCTATTTAGGAGTTTTGGATTTTTAGTTTTGATTTGTATTTTGAGACCAACATTACCACCCTCCGCCCACCGCCACAACCACTGTCCACCATCCACCGCAGCCCCGCCAGTCGGCTACTGCCTGTCGCCAGTCACTGCCACGCCCCATCACTGTCACTGCAAACCACCACCAAAGAAAAAACTCAAAATAAAAACTGGATAAACAAACACCTATTATTTTTGTAAAAAATAAAAATTAAATTGGTTTTAGTTTTAATTTTCTTGAAAATTGAAAATCAAAAATATAAGTGATTTCAGACGCAACTTTAATTAACGATAGAGGCTTTTCTTTTTTCTATGGAAGGTCAGAAGTTTAAAAATTATAAATGGCGAAAAAGTTGAGGGAATTGCCTCATCGGATAGTGCATATGTCGGGCAGATCATATTAAAAATTATATTATCCATCATGCGTATCCATTGGACAACATTTTGTCATTCTTTTTTAACGTATAGCTAAATCTTCTTTCACTTTACTAAGCATACGTGGACAGTGTATATTTTGTACAGCTAAATACTTTGACCGTTGCATTTCGCCTCTCTTTTTCACATTAATATCAACAAATAGATTGTAAAATAGTACATATTTTATTTATAAAAAAAAAACTTAGTTCTTCTGGCATACTTTTGTACCTCAGAACCAGAGGGATACCTTAAAAGCTTAATGTTTGTACATTTATCCGCTCATCTCTATAGTTTTGATTGAATTACCATTTACCTAAAAACAAATAAAAAGAGAAGAGGAATTAAGAAAGATTTTTTTTAAAAAAAAAAACGAAAACATAAGGGATATATTCCGAGAACAAAACACACAACATTAGACATCAAGTCCAACAAGAAAAAGAGTAAAAAAAAATTAATAATCCCACCGTCACATTGGGTTTTCCCATATGACATTTTATGAACTTGTACGATAAATTTTCGGTGTGATTGGAAATCCTTTTGATTTTTAGTTTTCAGCTTTAGAAAAATGAAATCAAACTGAATACTCTTTTTATTCTCTACTAAAAAAAAAGCATGTGTTTGTTATGACTTTTTGTTTTATTAATTTTTCTTCCAATCCTTTCATATTTCTTCCCTCACCGACAAAACAACTCCTGGTCAACACGACCATCATCAAACCCATAACACAACCACAAGTCCAGAACGAGTTGCAAGTCTAAGTAATAAAATTAGGTCAGGTTAGGAAGATCTCTCCTTCGACCTAATCGCCGTCAACACATGCCTCCAGAATCCGTCATCGCCCCCTCCAACTCAGTCGACAGCAGAGCCAGAACCCCTACGGCGGCACTTCTCCTCCCCACCCCCTTCACCTTCACAACCTCACCTCTCATCCCAGCCCCCCGAACTCTACAGCCCCTAATCCCCCCAATCTAATGGCTCCAATAACACTTTTGTCCACCTCGCCATCCACTCCCTTTACTTCGCGCTCCATGCCACATCCTACTCCGCCGAGCCCTCAAGTACAAAATATACAACCTACCCCTGGCTGGACTTAGGGTTTTCTTCAACACTAACTCGGGCATTGACCTGATGCTTAAATTGGCATGAACCACCACAAGAATAGGGTTCGATCAACAAAATTTCCCATCGCTACAAATTTTTATCGACGAAATCTACATTGCTAATATCCATTGGGAATAACCCCGTAGTAGCTAATAGTTTGCCCACAAATTGGGTGTTCCGTCGGTAATAACCTGGCTTTTACTGACATACTTTTCACTTATTGACGGGATTGTTCGTTGATAAAGATAGGGTAATTTGGCCTTATTACAATTAAATACGTTATCAGTGTCCTTTGGAAGGCTTTAAAATAAAGGAATTCTATCCAACACGTAGTAGGAAATGTCTCTTTATTTTTCTTCAAACAAGCATTATAAAAATAATAATTAGAGAAATTACAAAAAGAAGAACGCTGATATTCAGATATAGATAAGCTTTTTCTTCTAAATGGTGAGAACAAAGATATGACTCTTGTAGGTGAGAATCCGACGAGGCCTTAAAGTTCTATCATCTTTTTGTACTCTTTTTTTCCTTGTCTTGTTTCATGGTAAAATAGTGTTCATTGTTTTGCTTCATATTATCATCATTCATCCATAAGCCCTAGTAACCACCATACCAGCTTGGAGGAGGACAGCCTTAAATACCTTCCTTAAGGTTCTTCCTACATTAGATTTTTCGTACATTACGCTGGACTTCCTTTATCTCTTTCCTACTGGAAAGTAGTAAAGTTCCATGCTAACTATGGTGTAATAACAAAATCCTCAAGCACAACATGCACCACAAGTCTCAAAGTGCAACAATATTGGTACATTGACCTTATATTTCACCTTGAACTTATAGCTTGTTTAGTTGCCATTTGTGACTAGCGAACACCAGTGACATGAAAGGACAAGGTTAGATATGTTGCTTTGGGTTAACCCTAAAGTTTCAAAAATTGTATCAATTAAGATTCAGTCACCCGTTGACCGAATTCGAAGAACAAAAATTCCTTTTGATACATGCAAGACGTTCATTTTAATCCAAAAGAAATCGTCCATTATAGTCGAGACCCATATACATGCCCGACTTGATGAAAACATTATCTCTCGCCTTTGAGTGAACACATCTATGTACACATACTTGATATATGTAGCGCGGAAATGGTCAACTAATGGCACTAGATCGGGCTTTTGCCTATTTTATTGTCGATCACATTAAGAGAGTGGCTAGAATTGTGAACAAAGGAACCAACGTAAGTGCTGCTGAAATGGTCAGTGACTTCAATCCCCGGTCAACAATGGTATAGTAGCTAATGCATCACCTTCTGGAATGACAATATGTAACTTCTTGGTTTGCAGCTTCAAGTTCATCATCAAACTATGGCCGGCCCTTGTTCAAGTGGAGAAGGCTTGGATAGGTGTGAGTGAAGAAAATGCTTAGTGGCGTCCCAAAATTCATCTGGGGTGGTTAATCCCAGTAACATGCTTATCAAAAACAGACTCACGCAAATAGCTCCCTACAAATTCATATCAAATTTCAATGCGCTTCATTTTCATCAGAAATGGTCGATTTCCGTTGCAGATAGGTTAGTGAAAGGGCTTTTGTGAAAAGCCGGGAATTGGTAGAAGCAATGGCATCGCTAGAAATAAGATTATGCATGATTATCTGGGAAGAATTTAGTAAGATTGATGTGTTTCTCCTGTAATAGATTAAATCAATGAACAATTAAACTGTTAAATGTACTACTATACTACACAAATTTCACCTGAGCTCTCAAATGTTCGATTTTTACAATTAAGGTCTGGAGTTTCAATTAGGCCATTAGTTAGTACTTTATTCCAAATTCATTACTTCAGAAACAAAACCGTCAGAGGCAAAATCGCCGGTCTACCTCTTTCTTCATCTTCCTCAGAATCAGAATCTGAGCATATACCCATTTGAAGATGGCCACAACACTAGCTGTAAATTGTAGAAAGCAATTGACTTAGGAAATCGTCCGCCTACCTCCCCCTAGCTCTCCTTCTTTTTCTTTTTTAAATTATGAGCATACCCATTTGAAGATGGCCACAACACTAGCTAGCTGTAAAATTTAATTGCTTTCTGCAATTGAAGTATGAATAAATCTGACATCTTTGGGTGGAACGTCATAATTAGAGGATTAATCAACAATGAGTCTTTGCAGAAAGTAATTGAATTTATCAACCGATGCATTTCGAAGGGGTTCGTGCCGATAATTTTACCCACCCGTTTGTAATAAAGGCGTGCGGCAGGCGATTAAATTTGACGGAGAGCCAAAAAGTTCATTCGAGGTTTCTAAGGTATATCCAATGCTTTTATCATAATGTATGCCAAAGTGGAATGTATTGGTGATGGTTGGAGCTCACTTGCGTGATTACATCAAATGTCACCGGTTAGAAGAAGGAGGAGGAGGAGCTAGGTTGCGGCGACATCTTCTCGGATAGTGGTGGATGGAGCTTGGGTGTGGCAGCGAGGGAGGTAGGTGGGCTGAAGAAGAAGAAGAAAGAGATAGGCAGACGATTTTGTCCTTGACGGGTTTTTTTTTCCAAAATTAGAGGTTTGGACAAAAGTACTTACTAATGACATAATTGGAACTTCAGGCCCTTAATTGTAAAAGATTTAACATTTGGGTCCTCAAATGAGATTTTCGGGCACTGAAGGGTATTTAACCCACAATTAAATTACTAAAAATGTCAATTAAGCCCTTCTCTAGCATGAACCAAGATAGGTATCTTTCACTCAAGCTTATAAACTAAAGACGTATGATCAGATGAAAAGTATTAGTTTGAAGAATTGCAGTAGAATGAAACATAGAGTTAATAAAAATTTCAGGGGACTCAAATTACCAACACCTAGATAGGGATAGCTTACAAAAACAACATTACTCGAAGAAAATACAATCACGTTTGTTCCCAACCTATTCTGGTCGCACTCAAAAGTCCACTTGGAGTCCCATTGTGCATGACACGTCCGCACAAGCACAGTATTCAACGCTTCGAACTGGTCAAAGTGCGCGCGCCCAAGTCACGTGCATTCTTTGCTTCACATGCCTCACGCGCGACTTAGTCACCAATTATTTCACGCTACCCTGACTCACAGTACCATGTTCGTCGCTCCACGACCACCTGAGCACCTTTTCACCAAAGATATCGACCGTTGGCGCAACCAGAGCGACGGGGTCAAGGGGCAAAGGCCTTGGCCAACCCCATGGGGTCGACCTCAGTCACCCAAGGCCATGGGGTCGGCCTCGGCCTCCCATGGGAGGTTGGCTTTGGCCTTCCCCCCCGGTTCTTCACTTTTCGCACAAGGTCCTTTTTTGCACTTTGTTCGCTGCTTACGCTTTGTATGTGACTTTAGCACCTTGTTCGTCACATGGGTATGATTCATGTCGACACGATTGTGGCAACGCAACTTTCGGATTTGTCAACGCTCATCAAAGCACCTACCGTCGGCCCACCCGAAGTTCACCCAAAGGGGGAGTGGCCTTGGCCTCCCTTCATGGGAGTTGGCCATTAGCCTTGGCCACCCCTTAGGGTCGGCCTCGGCCTCCCCAGGGGTGGTGGCCTTGGCCTTCCCCCAATCTTTGGCCTATGGCTTCCCTCCCGCGCGCACTTGTTTTCTCAAGTCTTTGCACCTCCGCGATGTTTACGGACATTCGTACATTAACCTCACGACGTCCGTCGTCCATCAACCTCGCGACGTCCGTCATCCATCAACCTCGTGACGTCCGTCGTCCATCAACCTCGCGATGTCCGTCGTGCATCAACCTCGCGACGTCCCTCGTCCATCAACCTCGTGACGTCCGTCGTCCATGAACCTCGCGATGTCCGTCGTGCATGAACCTCGCGATGTCCGTCATCCATCGACCTCGCGACGTCCGTCATGCATCGACCTCGCGACGTCCGTCGTGCATCGACCTCGTGACGTCCGTCGTCCATCAACCTCGCAACATCCGTCGTCCGACGACTGCGTACCATCACTTCCAACATTGTCATTACTACATGTTGCATTCATTATCTTGTTATGATAGGTACACTCAGCTCAAATCCCATCTTCGGGACACCCGACGCGTGCCCGTGCACCGTCTCCGCGACATTCGTCGCCGCGCCCATGCGCCATTCTTATGACATGTGCCTCGACACCAAGTATATGCTTCGCGACCTTTATCGCCGCGCCCATGCGCCATTCTCATGATGTGTGCCTCGGCACCAAGTATATGCTTTGCGACCTTCGTCGCCGCGCCCGTGCGCCATTCTCATCATGCGTGCCCCCGACACCAACTATAGCTTCGCGACCTTCGTCGCCGCGCCCATGCACCATTCTCATCATGCGTGCCCCCATCACCAAGTATTGCTTCGCGACGTTCATCGCTGCACCACTCTCATGACATGTGCTTTGGCACTGGGGGCTTGCGTTGGCACCCCTATGGACTATGACCCCCGGGTCACTCCGAGACGGGAGCAGGTCTTCAGAGGGCATCGTGCCTAGTCTGCCTGGCAGTTGGGCGTCGGGTCTTCACCACCACTGCCAGGCCTGTAGGACTCTGTAAGGGCTTGGATTGGAGGCTAGATCAAGGGGTTTCTCTGGCCACACCGACGCTATGGGAGCCAGTCTTTCCAGACAGACAGAGCGACGCTGTGCGGGGCAGACGGGGTGAATATGCGATTTGACAGTCCGTAGAGCACCGACAGCTGTGGACCCCTCGGCGACGTGTCACTCTCGGGGAGCGCCATGTGCCGTGTGATGACATCATCATCTCAACCTCTATGAATAGAGGTCTTGAGAATTCATTTGGAGGGGTGGACATTTTCAGAACACTTTCACTTTCTCACTCTAGAATCCTAGAGAGAGAAACATACAGGACCCTGACTTTGGACATAAGCATCAGACTGTGACTGTCGTCGTGTATTCACTCTAGGCCATCGCCCTCGCAGCACTGCCACCCTCAAGCTCTGTCTGGGAAACCCTTGGTCTCTGCCCTTGCTCCGCCCTTGCTGTGTCTCACATCATCACACTTGGCATCCGAGTCGGACTGCATTCCTTGTGGCACTTCCACGCCGACTGCGAACCCACTTTCCCTGGCATCATTTTGGCGACTCCGCTGGGGAGGTGAGCATCGCAGTGCAGTTCGTCCCGTGCCCGACACATCCAAGCAACCATGCCTCAGCAACGCAGGGCTACCAGGACTACTAGTCATAGCCTCAACCCAATCATCCAAGAGGCCATCATCTTCCAGACTTAGAAAATTTTCAAGACATAGGGCTCTTGCACAGGCCAACTGACACCACTCTTGATGCCATCAGCCACTCCCTTGGGGGCTTCACCCCTTCCCAACCCCTTCAGCCTCACATCCCATATTGACTTGGTGTGTGGTGCGCGGGGTAGCTCGAACCACGTTACTAAGTCTCAACTTTGTCAGTTGACACCCCCAAGGTCTCGCGACCTCCTCTGCCAGGTATGCATGCAACACACCTCACCAACCCCTTACCTCCGTCACTCAGTCGGTCATCGATACCAGCCCATCACCCTGAGTCCCCCATCCCACTCATTTCAACCTCTCGTGCTTACGGTCGCATGACCACCCCTTTATCAAAAAAAATTCTTGACACTTAGAAAAATTTTCATTTTTTTTTTTGCAGCCGGTCATCCATGATCACCCTCTGCGGTCTCCCTCGGCACCCTTGTCCGAGCTCAACACTTAGAACAAATTTTCACCCCTACACCCATGCTCCTTCCAACACTCAAAAATTTTCTCAGCACTTAGATAATTTTCACACCCCCTTCGCACTCCTCCCTCTCACCCTACCTGCTCGTGGTCGGGCACTACCCTCTCACCCTCGTTCTACACTTAGAAAATTTTTCAAAATTTTCATCTCCCCCACCTACTCCCAACATACATGCTCTCATCACTCTCCCTCTAACATTCTCCTCCCTCACCACCCAACACCCCATCACTCATTCCCCACTTCATAAATATTTTCTCTCTCATGGAACCAAGTTTTCACTCCCACCATCCCATCCCACTCCACTCATTCTCATCTTGTAATTGTGAAAACTTTCTTGGGGACTCCCTCTTTAAGTTTGCACAACCAAAAAAAAAATATAAAAAAAATATTAATTATTTATTTATTTATTTATTTAATTATCAAAATTTGAAATTCAGATCTGGGCAAACCCTACCCGCGAACACAGCTGACCCGTGCGCCAGGACCAGCTCCGAACCAACCCGCGCCCCCTCTTTCTCTCTGTCCACGCCCGTATGCCCGACCGACCTAACCCGACCCGCGTCCCTCCCAGAAAACCCTAAACCAAATTTTCTATCATCTCTTTCCCTTTCGTGCGCAGCCGCCCCCCTCTTCTCCTTGCGGCGCCACCACCTTCGGCCTCGGCCTCAACCGACCACTCCCCCTCGCCGACGCCGACCCCCCTCCACCCACCTTCCCTCCACTCTCATCCCTTCTGTCCCCCGCCCCTCCTTCCCCCCTCGGCCTCGCACCTCGGCACCCCGCCACCGCCGCCGTCGCCCCCTTCTTCCCTTTCCCTTCCCTTTTTCCTCCATGGCCGACCCAAGCTCGGCCTCGCCATCTCCCTTCCCTCTTCCCCATTCCCCTTCCCCCCTACGGCCTCGGCCTCCCCCTCATCTCCCTTCTTCCCTGCAGGTCGGCCTCTGCCAAGCGGCCTTGGTCGGCCTCGGCCCCTTGGTCGGCCGGCCTTGGCCCTTCATCCCCATACCCTCTCCCCTTTACTCCATGGCCATCCTCCATGCCACCCATTTTGGCCTTCCCCAACCATTTTCACTTGGCCTTCACCCTTCTCCCCAGTTCGGCCTCCATCACTGCATTGAAGCTGACGCAACCCATACATACTCCGGCTTGCCCACATTCACCCAACGACCGAACACCGACAACCAAGGCCAAACACTTCAAAAAAAATTACAACATTGACGGTCGTGCGACGCCCGTCGCCCGGACATCATCTCCGCGACCCCCGTCGCCCGGACATCATCTCCGCGACCCCCGTCGCCCGGACATCATCTCCGCGACCCCCGTCGCCCCGACATCATCTCCGTGACCCCCGTCGTCCGGACATCATCTCCGCGACGCCCGTCGCCTGGACATCATCTCCCCCGGACATCATCTCTGCGACCCCCGTCGCCCGGACATTATCTCCGCGACCCCCGTCGCCCGGACATCATCTCCGCGACCCCCGTCGCCCGGACATCATCTCCGCAACGCCTGTCGCCCGAACATCATCTCCGCGACCCCCGTCGCCCCGACATCATCTCAGGGACGCCCGTCGCCCGGACCTCATCTCAGGGACGCCCGTCGCCCGAACGTCATCTCCGCGACTCCCGTCGCCCGGACGTCACTCCGCTACCCCCGTCGCCGGGACATCACACTGTGCCCCTGACACCTTACTCACTCCGCCGCGCCCATGTGCAACAATCATGATACAGGCCTTTGGGCATCACACTTATTCACCACACCATACGCCCCTGCCATGGACGTGGAACATGCTTCAACCCACTCTCCGGAGTGTGCAGCATCACGGGGGGCTCCGTTCGTAGTGCTCCAGCACGAGGACCCCTCGTAACGGGATAGGCTCACAACCTTAAAGCCATAACCGGCACAATCAACTACGAGATGGGCTCACAACCTTGAAGTCATCGCCGGCACAATCAACTACGGGATGGGCTCACAACCTTGAAGCCATCGCCGGCACAATCAACTACGGGATGGGCTCACAACCTGGAAGCCATCGCCGGCACAATCAACTACGGGATGGGCTCACAACCTTGAAGCCATCGCCGACACAATCAACTACGGGATGGGCTCACAACCTTGAAGCCATCGCCGGGACAATCAACTACGGGATGAGCTCACAACCTTGAAGCCATCGCCGGCACAATCAACTACGGGATGGACTCACAACCTTAAAGCCATCCCCGGCACAATCAACTACGGGATGGGCTCACAACCTTAAAGCTATCGCCGGCACAATCAACTACGGCTCCTCCGGGATGCTACCTCGGCCAGTCGGGTAGACGGCTCCACTGGGATGCTACCTTGACTCGCTCCGAGTGCTCCGGCACAAGGACTCACCACGGGGATAGGCAACTCCTCCGGGACACTATCTCCGCCAGGGAGCTCTTCAACTCCCCTTCCGCCAGGTAGACAGCTCCTCCGGGATGCTACCTCGGCCGGCCAAGTAGACGGCTCCTTCGGGATGCTACCTCGACCTACGGAATAGGCGACTCCTCCGGGACACTATCTCCGTCAGGGAGCTCTTAAACTCCCCTTTCGCCAGGAAGATGGCTCCTTCGGGATGCTACTTGGCCTGTCAGGTAGACGGATCCTCTGAGATCCTACCTTGACGTGCTCTGAGTGCTCCGGCACAAGGACTCACCCGCGGGATAGGCGACTCCTCCGGGACACTATCTCCGCCAGGGTGTCGTCCGTCACCCGGACGCCGTTTACATGCTCGCGCCCCTGCGTCTGATCATCGTGCCTTTGTCTCAACCCCCAAGCATTCCACGCTTTTGTAGGTGGTGCACGAGGTGGCTCGAGCCACCTACTCTTCATCATCATCATGCTTTGACGACCTCAATAGCTCGTAGGCCAAACAATATCAAAATCTGGCTAAGTGTTTATGCGTGCGGTGCCCGCTCAGGTTGCCTCTCTGCGCACACCACACTCAAGGGGCTTATGTTCCCAACCTATTCTGGTCGCACTCAAAAGTCCACTTGGAGTCCCATTGTGCATGACACGTCCGCACAAGCACAGTATTCAATGCTTCGAACTGGTCAAAGTGCGCGCGCCTGAGTCATGTGCATTCTTTGCTTCACATGCCTCACGCGCGACTTAGTCACCAATTATTTCACGCTACCCTGACTCACAGTACAATGTTCGTCGCTCCACGACCACCTGAGCACCTTTTCACCAAAGATATCGACCGTTGGCGCAACCAGAGCGATGGGGTCAAGGGGCAAAGGCCTTGGCCAACCCCATGGGGTCGACCTCGGCCTCACCCAAGGCCATGGGGTCAGCCTCGGCCTCATCCAAGGCCATGGGGTTGGCCTCGGCCTCCCATGGGAGGTTGGCTTTGGCCTTCCCCCCCGGTTCTTCACTTTTTGCGCAAGGTCCTTTTTTGCACTTTGTTTGCTGCATATGCTTTGTATGTGACTTTAGCACCTTGTTAGTCACATGGGTATGATTCATGTTGACACGATTGTCGCAACGCAACTTTCGGATTCGTCAACGCTTATAAAAGCACCTACCGTCGGCGAACCCGAAGTTCACCCAAAGGGGGAGTGGCCTTGGCCTCCCTTCATGGGAGTTGGCCATTGGCCTTGGCCACCCCTTAGGGTCGGCCTCGGCCTCCCCAGGGGTGGTGGCCTTGGCCTTCCCCCAATCTTTGGCCTATGGCTTCCCTCCCGCGCGTACTTTTTTTCTCAAGTCTTTGCACCTCCGTGATGTTTACGGACGTTCGTACATCAACCTCGCGACGTCCGTCGTCCATCAATCTCGCGACGTCCATCATCCATCAACCTCATGACGTCCGTCGTCCATGAACCTCGCGATGTCCGTCGTGCATGAACCTCGCGACGTTTGTCGTGCATGCGACGTCCATCGTGCATGAACCTCGCGACGTTTGTCGTGCATGCGACGTCCATCGTGCATGAACCTCGCGACGTCCATCGTCCATGAACCTCACGACGTCCGTCGTCCATGAACCTCGCGACGTCCGTCGTGCATGGACCTCACGACGTCCGTCGTGCATCGACCTCGCGACGTCCGTCGTGCATGCACCTCGCGACGTCCGTCGTGCATCGACCTCGCAACGTCCGACGTGCATCGACCTCGCGACGTCCGTCATCCATCAACCTCGCGACATCCGTCGTCCGACGACCGCGTACCATCACTTCCAACATTGTCATTACTACATGTTGCATTCATTATCTTGTTATGACAGGTACACTCAGCTCAAATCCCATCTTTAGGACACCTGACGCCTGCCCGTGCACCGTCTCCGTGACATTCGTCGCCGCGCCCATGCGCCATTCTTATGACGTGTGCCTCGGTACCAAGTATATGCTTCACGACCTTCATTGCCGCACCCATGCGCCATTCTCATGATGTGTGCCTCGGCACCAAGTATATGCTTCGCGACCTTCGTCGTCGCGCCCGTGCGCCATCTTCATGATGCGTGCCCACGGCACCAACTATAGCTTCGCGACCTTCGTTGCCGCGCCCGTGCGCCATTCTCATCATGCGTGCCCCCGGCACCAAGTATAGCTCCACGACGTTCGTCGCCGCGCCCGTGCGCCATTCTCATCAAGCGTGCCCCCGGTACCAACTATAGCTTCACGACCTTCGTCACCGCGCCCGTGCACCATTCTCATCATGCGTGCCCCCGTCACCAAGTATTGCTTCGCGACATTCGTCGCCGCACCACTCTCATGACATGTGCTCCGGCACTGGGGGCTTGCGTTGGCACCCCTATGGACTATGACCCCCGGGTCACTCCGAGACGGGAGCAGGTCTTCGGAGGGCATCGCGCCTAGTCTGCCTGGCAGTTGGGCGTCGGGTCTTCACCACCACTGCCAGGCCTGTGGGACTGTGCAAGGGCTTGGATTTGAGGCTAGATCAAGGGGTTTCTCTGGCCACACCGACGCTGTGGGAGCCAGTCTCTCCAGACAGACAGAGTGACGCTGTGCGGGGCAGATGGGGTGAATATGCGATTCGATAGTTCGTGGAGCACCGACAGTTGTGGACCCCTCGGCGACCTGTCACTCCCGGGGAATGCCATGTGTCGTGTGATGACATCATCATCTCAACCTCTATAAATAGAGGTCTTGAGAATTCATTTGGAGGGGTGGACATTTTCAGAACACTTTCACTTTCTCATTCTAGAATCCTAGAGAGAGAAACATACAGGACCCTGACTTCGGACATAAGCATCAGACTGTGACTGTCGTCGTGTATTCACTCTGTCTGGGAAGCCCTTGGTCTCTGCCCTTGCTCCGCCCTTACTGTGTCTCACATCATCACACTTGGCATCCGAGTCGGACTGCATTCCTTGTGGCACCTCCACGTCGACTGCGAACCCACTTTTCCTGGCTTTAACGTTTGACAAGTGAACTATTCGCTCTCCTTCAAAGAGAGATGGAGTCGCAAACTTATTTATGAGGCAGTTAAAACGGTAAGTTCCAAGATAGTGAAGCGTATATGAAATCTTAACGACCAACTCTAACCCAAAAGTTCTTTGAAATATGGCTTCATATCAGTAGGGTGCACTTTCAATCTTAACCACTTTGTTTCCTAGAAAGATGCTAGTCGGAGCTCTCATTGAAAGTAAACAAGCCTTTCAAACCCTGATGACTAAATTCAAAAACGTTAGAACAAGGAGAAAGGGATCGGGATCGCCTACTGTGACTAGGGTTATAGCAGGCATGTTGTAGCCCTAGTCACAGCCGTCCGATTGAATTAGGTGGAAGAGAAGGGCTTAGATGAAGCCACATCACCCGCTATATATTCTCAGCATTTACTCTCCGCCGACCCAAACCAACGACACTTCACACACACACTCTCTCTCTCTCTCTCCCCCATTCCATCTACCGACGATAGATCCTCCTCCACCATCTGTCAACGACGCTTCCACCTCTAGCTGACAACTCCTCCTCCACCTCCTGGTGACGGCACTATTCTCTTTCTCCTCCGATCCAAACTCCCTCTTTCGCCTCTAAAAATCGAATTGACGAACCATGCATCACCCATCGGCGACGACGTATCGAGATGACGCATCTACAGATCTGTTGAACCATCACCCACCTCACATAAATATCTAACTCTCACGAAACACTACAAGTTTGATTGTACAGCGATAAAAGTGAAGAAAGTTTTTTAGAGATAATTAATATCAAGTGATTATATTGAAGTTGTCGATTGTCATTTATTATGTTTTGATGTCATATTTATGTCTAGCAAGTGAAATTGAGAAGAAATTTGAATTACAATTCAATTGTATCACGAAAGTTCAATAACTAATCCAAAAAGGATTTTCAAAAATAAAGTATCTAACAAGAATAAATGTATAACAACGTTTGTAAGATGAAATTGGTTAGGAACTTAAATGTTGCATCTTTAAAATCAAGAATCAATCAAGCTCAAGAGATCTATCAAGACACATATAAAAACTGAACTGCTTAAGTAACAAATTTAGTAGCCCTAACTTTCAGTAATCTTTCTAAAATTTTCTATCATTCACTTTTAGAGTTTTGACACTTTTTTCTCCGAGCATCACTATTAAAGTTCAAAATATCATCACTTATGATTTTCAGTATCATTCATTACCTATCATGTTTCTTTCTACCCAGTTATGGTCATTTCTTGTAGCGATGATCATTAAGGGTCAAAGTATCCCCTGCAGTTTATTTGCTTTTGGTGATGATCTATTTTACAACTCCCTCAGTCTCAAGAAAAAAAATTGATTATTTTTTTTTGGGACTGTCCTAAAAAATTCATCAGTTTTCAAATTAAAAAAGATTTTGTAACTGTTTTTACATGTTTATCCTTTATAGATATTTTTTTATAGATGTTTCTCTATAGATATACGCATTGCAGTTTTAATATAGATAAAATTTAACAAAAGTTCATCAAGAATAATTTGTAACTCAGATCATTCATTAGATAAAGAAGGCCTAGTTGAACTTGTAGATATTCTGGCTTTGTCATACGTCAATAAAGTTAAATTTATAGTTATATACAAAAGTTAATAGAGGCAATAACTAGTACACCTTAATTTATAGGCAAAAAAATGATACGTGGACTTAGGAACGGTTCTCTAAGAAGTAGGGACAATTAAGGTCCTCATTTTATCGATTTTGATGTTGATAAGTTTTAAAGGTATATTTTGATAAGGTTTTCTTTAAAGATGAACAGATACTTAGTATCATATTTATACGATTGGGCTAGATCTACTCCCATATTTTGTCACTTACAGATACATTAGTGAACTTTTAACCTCTTTAGCAGTAAACTGTTTATAATTAACAAAAAATATTGTACTTTTAGCTCACCTTCTTAAAGTAAAAATACACCTAAGTTTAGTAAACTTTTTATTTTTAAAAGGTTATTTTTAATGGAAAAAAATCTGTAGCCATTTTATCGCTTGAGATTATTTTGTACGCTGGAGCGAAATCCTTACCCGTTTTAGTTATATTAATAGTCTTTTGTCACTAAAAGATGCATTAATAAACCTCTTTAACGTCAAAATGTTTAAAGTTAGCCAATACAATAGTAACTTAGCCTCACCATCTAAAAAGTCAAAATATTTAGAGAAAATTTTAACTTAAAAGAATATTTTTTGAAAAAAAAATGTAGTTATTTAACCCATTGCATATAGAAACTTGACAGTTTTCAAGTCAAGAAAAAGTTATTATCATTTGAGCCAAAATAAATTAGAGTCTTTATTAATTGGGGTTCATGTAATCCTATCACTTTATAAGAGTGAAATATGTGAAGACAATAGCCATATGAAATATGTTATCATGTAAATATATGATATCTCGGGATATAATGCATCATAGAAAGAGTGAAAGACAATAACCATATGAATAATATGTTGTCATGAAATAAGGGTATTCCAATAATTCTAATACAAATATATGATTATGTATTTGTCACGAACTCAAGTTAAATTAGGATGAAAATTGTATGATAAAATCAATTCGTATACATTTAAATTTTTTTAAAGAAACTCCAGTTTTACTATAGTTTTCTTACACCAATATGTCTATAATTGAAATATAGAATTAAATTTCAGTTTTATGATAGTTTCAATGTACGAAATATTTACATTGAAATATATATAAATGCACAATAATTAAAATTTGTAGTATACACATCAACATACAAATTTGAAATACAAAATTTTAAAAAGAATAAGGTTCTGATAAAATATTCAATCTAGTTTAAGTAGATTATGTTTATATTTTTTTAAGTCTATTGAAAACATTGTTCATTGCAAGTTGTTTTCATTATTCGAAATTGATAGAGAAGATGTAGTACCTTGAGGTAGTTTTTTTTTTCATTTCTAAAAGACAAAAGAACCCTTTAACTAACGTATATATATTCCTATAAGAATATTTTTAAGAAAAGATGCTTAATGTCCTAAGAGAAACCAAATACACTCTTATTTTTTTAACAACACTCTAATTCAAAATGAGTATTTGATGGGAGAAAGTTTCAAGTGAAAATTTCAGTTTAAAAAGGGTATCCTAAAGGAAAAAAAGAATTAGCAATTTAACCACAGTCAAGATTACATATGCATTTAGAAAATATGATACCTTTCTTATATCAATATGTCTGTATAAAATATCTAGAATCAAACGTCAGATTTATGACAGTTTCGATGTACTAATATTTTTATATTAAAATCTATATACATGCAAAATAATTCAAATCTGTAGTATATACATCAACATAGACATATGAAATACGAAATTAAGAAGGAATGAATTTCTGACAAAATTTTAAATTTAGTTTAGGTATATTATATTTTTTGAAAAAGGCTTTAGAAACTATGTTCTCTACAAGTTATTTTTTTTAATCGAATATGACAGAGAAGATGTAATAATTCTATTGTAGTTTAAATCAAAATATCCATTAACTCTGATAAAAGCATATATTCTAATAAAGATAATTTAACAAAAGAGACATGATATTATATGAAAAGTAAAAACAATCCTTAATTTTTAAAACACTTTTAATAAAAATAGGTATTTAATAAAAAGAAAAGTTTGTAATCAAAAGTCAAAACAATCCTTAACTCTAACAAAAACATATATTCCAATAATGGTATTTTAAGGAAAGATACTTGATATCCTATGAGAAGTCCAAAAGACCCTCATTTTTAAATAAAACTCTAATTTAGAAAGGATATTTAATGGAAAAGAAATGTTATAAGTCAAAAACATCCTTACTCACCCTTAATCTTTTATGAAAATATCAATTAGAAAAGGGTACTTTAAAGAAAGAAAATATTAGTCATTTAAGCACATACGTGCTTTTATATATGTATTTAATAAAAGAGACATGATATTATAGGAAAAGTAAAAAAAACCCTTATTTTTTAAAACACTTTTAATTAAAATAGATATTTAATAAAAAGAAAAGTTATTAATCAAAAGTCAAAACAATCATTAACTCTTACAAAAACATATATTCCAATAATGGTATTTAAAAAAAGATATTTGATATCCTATGAGAAGTCCAAAAGACCCCCATTTTTAAATAAAACTCTAATTTAGAAAGGATATTGTTCATACCCTATTCTTGTCAGACCAGCAGGGCCCACTAGGAGACCCACTTTGCGCGACACATCATCCAGTCAACGGTCAACTTTTCAACGCTCACATGCCGGCATCCCTTTGTAAAGCGTCACATAATCAAGTCGTCACGCATTTTTCCTTTGAGAAGCAACCTTGGTGTGCTTCCCCCTTAAAGGGGTCGGCCACCCGAGGGGGTCGACCGCCTACCTTGACGACCGACGATCGTCGCTCACGGTCACGCGCCGTAGTCGCAATGATCGTCGCTCGCCGCTGCGCTCCGACTCCGCGACTCTCGTCGCCAGCCCGCCTTCTCCTCGACCTTCGTCGCCCGCGTTCGCGCGACAACTCCGCAACTCCCGTCGCCCGAGCTCTAACTCCGTGACTCTCGTCGCCTACACTCCAACTCCGCGACTCTCGTCGCTCGTGCACCATCTCTGCGACTCTCGTCGCCCGTGCTCCAACTCCGTGACTCTCGTCGCTCGCGCTCCATCTCTGCGACTCCTGTCGCCAACTCGCCATCTCCGCGACCTTCGTCGCCCGTGCGCCATCTCTGCTACCTTCGTTGCCCGCATCCGCATGACAACTCCGCTATCTGCGTCACCTGTGCACCATCTCTACGACTCTCGTCTCCCGCACGCCATCTCTGCGACCTTCATCGCCCGCATCCGGATGACAACTCTGCGACTCCCGTCGCCCGCGCACGTCTGCAACCCCTATCGCTGGCGCCTGCTCATCGCGCTCTCTACAATGTTCGCTCAACACCAATTACTCCGCGACGTTTGTCGCTGCACCCTTGCGCCATTCTTATGACGTGCTTCCGGCACCAAGTATTGCTCCGCGACGTTCGTCGCTACGCCATTCTTATGACGTGCCCCCGGCACCAGGTATTGCTCCGCGACAGTCGTCGCTGCGCCCTTGCGCCATTCTTATCATACGTGCCCCCGGCACCAAGTCGCTATGCCCTTGCGCCATTCATATGATGCGTGCCCCCGGCACCAAGTATACCTCCACGACATTCGTCGCTGCGCCCTTGCGCCATTCTTATGATGCACGCCCCCGGCACCAAGTATACCTCCGCGACGTTCGTCGCTGCGCCCATGTGCCAGTCTTATGATACGTGCCCCGGCACCAAGTATATCTCCCCGACGTTCGTCGCTGCGCTATTGCGCCATTCTTATGATGCGTGCCCCCGACACCAAGTATTGCTCCGCGACAGTTGTCGCCGCGCCCATGTGCCACAATCATGTTACAAGCCTCCGGGCATCACACTTATTCACCAAGTATTGCTTGCGGGTATTACCTTTCAAGAGCAACTAACTGCCACAATTTATGATACAAGCAACCTACTTGTATATGCTATGCGTAGATGAAGGTCGTAGGTTAATCAACGATGATGGCCTTTCTTTTCTTTTCTTTTCTTTTCTTTTTTTTCCTGTGCAAGCCAAGTTTAAGAACTATGGATGGTGGAAAGGTTGGGATTAAGAGAAGAGGGAACTGCTTCATTTTTTAATGCATATATCAGGTGGATCATCATATTGAAAAGTGTATTATCTATTATGCCTAACAGTTGGACTACACTTTTTATGCTTGCTCCAACATCGCTAAATCGTCTTTCATGTCACGAAGTAAACATTTATGTTATGCACACACCCAATATTTTGTCCTCTGCATTTTCCCTCTCTTTTTGACATTAATATCAACAAACAGTATGTAAAATAGTTCAAATTTTGTTAAGAAAATATATTGCTTCTGGCATACTTTTGTACCTCTGAGCCCCAAGAATAGTTTAAAAGCTGGGTATATTCTTTTAGCATTTTCCTTTTGCATTTTTCTAATGATGATCAAAAAGATTCTTTTAGTTGTCTACTTTTATCATTTTCTAATTTTGTTTCGAAGAAATCTCACTCAAAACACCTAGGTTATGACCTTTTTTCAATCGGCACTCACCCCAATGTCAGAAAAAAAAAAAAAAGCAAAAATATAAGCATCGTTCATGTACCATTCTGACACCATCACATCACTGCTCCCCTTCTCTCTCTCTCTTAGTAACATCACCACCATGGCAACACTATCGACCACCTCCGTGCCACCATGAAGAATCACACCCACTACAAAATGGAAATGACAATTAGAGGGATTTTCGGATTGTAATGGTAATATTTAGGAAAAATTACAAATAAAGTAGCTACAAAATGGAAATGAAATGGTATAATATCACAAGTCACTCAGTAAAGTCATTCCCTTTGGTTTTCACACCCCAAAAATTATTCTGAAGGTACTAGAAAAAGGCTGGCCAATTTGATAAAAGTGCAAAACCATATTTCTTAACTGGATACAAAAACAATCGAAAATGAGAACACAAAATGCAAAACGTAAGTGAACAGGATCTCTTTTTACATCCATTTTCTCATCTCTATTGTTTTGATTGAATTACCATTTTCCAAAAAGAAAAAAGAAAAAGAGGAGGAATTGAGACAGTTTTTTTTTAAAATTAAAACATAAGACATATATATTCTAAAAAGAAAACACAAAACATAGGACATAAACTTTAACACGAAAAAAAATTAGGGATGGCAATGGAGCGGATCAAATACGGGCGAGAACCATACCCGCCCCACCACCCCAAACATATGTCTCCAACTCTAACTAGAACCTGATCCGCCATCTGATTTGAGGATGGTTATACCATCCCCAATCTGATGGACTATCGGAATATCTGACTTTGCCCCACCTGATCCGTCCTACGAACCAAAGCCGTGTGTGCAAGGTAAAGAAAAGAAAGAGATGGTGGACAATGTGGATGGTCGGTGTAAATCGATCGGGGAGATGGTCGATATGGATGCGTCAATGAATGGTTGGATTGGCAAGATGGTGCCGTTATCTACAGTAGATGGGTGCCAGTGATGGATTGCATTCGAGAACAGTGGCCACCGCCACTTTAGCCCACCACAACCCAACCACAGTGGCACACATATACACAGATTAATAACCCTTCCCCCCGCCGGCCCTTGACATTTGCTTTATGCATCCCTTAGCCTCCTTACTTTGTCGCCGCTCCATTTTTCACCTCTGCCCCATCCACCATGACCCATGCAGAGTTAGTAATTTAAGAAAGCTAGATGAAGCATCGACAGTTCTCACCACTACCTGCCTAGGAAAGTCTGTTGAAGGATCATGGCATCGATGGATGATGAGATTGTGGTGCAGTGCGGCGGCTAGGTTGAGAATGACACGAGAAAAGTGAAATGATGAGAAGTATGGCTAGTGTTTTTCAGTGATTATTTATACCAACCTATGGATGACTGAGATTTAGTTTAAAATTATAAACTAAACTATAACTACCTTACCGGTATGGGACACCTGGGGGGGGGGGGGGGGTTAGTTATCAAATTATTATCAACACAGATCACTTAAAAACCATTCCCGCCCCACACTCGGCGTTGTTTATAAAATTGGATACTTCACCATCCCATCCACTCCTATAAGAGCATGCAAGGGAGGATATCCACTGATAATGGGTCAAATTGCCATCTTTAAAAAAATATATAAGAAATTATTACTTCACCTGTTACATTGGTTTTTTCGGTTGATTTTTTTATGAAAATTTTACTTTACATTTTGGGTGTATTTGAAACCTTTGTGATTTTTAGTTTTCATTTTTCAAAAAATAAAAATAAAAACTAACTCTTTTTTTTTATTTTGATTTTTCACAAATACAAGCATGTGTTTGGTTATGAGTTTTTTGTTTCATTACTTTGTTTTCTTATATCTTTCCTCCAATTCTTTCATATTTCTTTAATCTCCAACAAAACATCCCCCAACCACCACCACCACCAAACCCCCAACGCCACCATAAATCCAAACTTGTTGCAAGGTATGATTAGGAAGATCTCTCATTCGACCTAATCGTCATCGGCATCGGCCTATTAGAATCCGTCATGTCGCCTCCGCCTCAACGGCCAACAAGGCCGTTCCTCCACCTCAACCAGAACCCCTTCTATAGGGGCCACTTCTCCTCCCCCCCCCCCATTCCACGGCCTCATAGGGGCCACTTCTCATCCCCTTCTATTTATACCAACCAATGGACGACTGAGATTTAGTTTAAAGTTATAAACTAAACTATAACTACTAGACGGGTATGGGGCACCTGGGGGGGGATCAGATATCAAATTATTATCAACACAGATCACTTAAAAACCATTCCCGCCCCACACTCGGCGTTGTTTATAAAATTGGATACTTCACCATCCCATAATCGGGTCAACGTAAAACATATCCACTCCTCTAAGAGCATGCAAGGGAGGATATCCACTGATAATGGGTCAAATTGCCATCTTTAAAAAAATATAAGAAATTAATACTTCGCCTGTTACATTGGTGTTTTCGGTTGATTTTTTTTATGAAAATTTTACTTTAAATTTTGGGTGTATTTGAAACCTTTGTGATTTTTAGTTTTTATGTTTCAAAAAATAAAAACTAACTCCTTGATTCCCCCCCCCCCCCCCGGCGCTTCTAATCCCCAGTCTGATGGCTCTAATCGCACTTCCATCCACCTCGCCAATCACACCCTCTACTCCACCCTCCACAACACAACATATTTCATCGAGCCCTCGAGTCTTGAAAATTCAACAAGACATGTTTGGACCTAGGGTTTTCTTAAATCAGGCATTTACCTAATGCTTAAATCAGGCATGAACCGATACATGGAGTTCAAAAACATTGATGCAAGCTTCATGTTTGATAAAAATAATGGGGATTGATGAGCTACCTGATTCGCGAAGCGAGATATTGAAGGATATGAGCTTGAGTTATCGAGGAAGAATAATCAGGGATGAAGGTGGAAGTGAAAGTGGAAACGTCGCCGTTTATGGTGGTGATGGCAGATTATCCGGTGGTAGCCATGATCGTCGGTTGAAACTAAGGCGGAAAATCTGGTAGTGATGGATATGGCAGATTATCTGATGGTGATGGATATGGCGGTTTATTTCGTGGTAATAAGTTTTATTAAAATGTGGGTTATAAGTTGTTTCTGATGAACTTTGAAAGATATAAACCAAACCTGAAAATCCGAATCTCAAAATTTGACTTTCAAAAACAAGCTCAAATTGTCAACCAATTTAATAAACTGAAGACACAAAAAAAAAAATTGCTTACCATACATCATTTTCCTTTTCAGATTATAAAACTGGAAAGAAAAACTCAGGCAAACATTACCTTAGTATGTGTGTAAGTGTTGATTTTACTAATTATATTTACTAAGCTTGACTTGCCAAACAATGTTTATTTACTTAATAAATGCTATTTGAGTTTCATTCAGTATTTACAATGTACTGAGTTTATCATAAGAATTCCCAAAACCTTAAAGGACAAAAATCTATCCGTATTGCGTGATCCCTGCACTCATTCCCTCGACACTCCCATGCGTTGTTACAGTATCATGTGCTTCTCCACAACCCTTAGTGACCGCAATCCCGCTCCATCTTCATTGAGAGTGCTCCTAGCACTGTAAACATCCCGCATCGTCAATGTACCACTCATATAGTCGCGCATCCTTATAGTCCGTCATACTGCCATGCCCCCCGGCGTTGTCCATCACTTCACCAAACCATGTGCATCTTGCCTTGGGATAGTGGAACAGATTTCGATCCAGTCTCAAGACTGTATTCCTGATGGAAAGCCTCATATGCCAATGCGTTTTATTCATATCCATTGTTTTCCGTCTATGCTCCTTCATGTTTGCTTCGGCAACAAATCTCTACTATAAGTCTAGCTTGCAACGGACTTCTAGCAATTTTGATACAAGTTTCTACCAAAAAAGTACAGCTTTAAAGTAAAAATTTGGTCAATCGGCAGGAGTTAGAAAAAAAAAATTCTTAATGCTTGAAGATACAAAGCCTGCAAAAGTTCCAACTGATATCCCGAGCCTTCTCTTATCGTAGGTGAGCCTTCTTGCTAGCTCGTTGATTTCCTAAGGTACTTATTTCGTTTCATTGAATTGTTGTTTTAAGTCAAACACTAAAAATAAATTAAAATATATTTTAACAAGTCAAATTAGAATAAAGACTACAATTAGATTTCTGCCTTCTGTAAAAATTATAAAAGGATCCAATAAAACATTATAGGGGAACCCCCAAACAAAGAAAGTAACTACTAGCTACATGAAAATGAAATTAGCGTTTGAAATCACTTTCTGTTTTCAAAAAAATCAAAATCAAAACCAGTTTAGTTTTCTTTTTTTATAAAAACAAATGGGTGTTTAATTACCCAGTTTTTATTTTAAAATTTTTTTTGTGGCGGTAGTGGGGCGCGGCGGTAGCCGGTAGTGGCTGTGGTGGTGGTCTGAAAATAAAAATCAAAACTCCTAAATGAGAGTTTTTAAAAACAGCTATATTTTAAATTTTGATTTCAAAATTGAAGGGAAATAAAAACGAAAACTGAAAACTGTGTGTCAAAAGCGTTTTCTTCTCCAGTTTACAAAATTGGAGAAAAACTGAAAAAGTAAACGTTTTCAAATGGAGCTGAAGATCTCGACCTTGGGTTCATTTTAGACCGGCTTGATAGGTGGCTTGCTCGATCCCTTTACAGTCCTAAATTTTAATCTTTTTACTTGCATTCATAGCCTGTTATAATAATGTTATAATACAGAGAACAAGTAACAACTGCTGCTAAAATTTTTGCCCACGTTTTTCGTAAGTTCAAAATCTTCTTTCGTCAATCTATAGCTGTTTTTAAAAACTCCTTGCTATGAACGTCAGAATTCAAACGTCAAAATTTTAATCTTTTCGTGAAACTTGCTTTTTGTTCTCAAATGTTTAGTTTCTGAAGGTGGCATAATGTGCATTATTGGGATCCAAACGTCAGAATCTATTTAGAACATTTATTTAAACTAGTCACTGTCACCTTTTGGTACGAAATGGATTATGTGACACATCACTACAATTCCTTCTTTACTAAGATTAACAAGCTAGAAAGGATGCTTTAAGTTGAATTGATGCCTCCTTTCAAGATTCGGGTATCAGGCTATCATGGCTACAAGACCTAAGAAACTCCTTGCTATGAACTGGCCGAACCGCAGCGTCCAACAAAGTCTGAACTCCCAACCTACGTCAGTGGTAATTAGGAGCTAATACTAAGTGCTTGATGACCAGTATCAAATGATAGATTAGCCTCAAACAGACCACATAGGTTAAGGGCTAGCTTGTGTACTGTTGGTGAAGAGTTTCTTAGTTAATTAATGATCTGGCTAGAGATGACAAAAATACATCTGAATAATTTCTCGTTCAACTGATTGATAATATCATTATTACACGTTGCCATGCACGACATGCATGCACAACATTAGGCATGGTGGTTCGCATAGGGCGTTCACAGACAAAAAGTTGAACAAATCGGATATAAAATTAAAGGGAGGAAGAAGACTCAAATTTAAATCATGCATATGGCGGAAATTCAGGCAAGTTGATTTGATTACTACTTAACAACATATATGCCTTGCATCTTAATACCAACAAAATGACGACATTGAGACCCCAAAATCTTCAAATGCTTATGGCCAAGTCCATCTAGAACACCAAAAGTCATGTCCACGAAAAGACCATTAGCTTCCTTAAGCCCTCTTTATTCCGAGGAAGACATCACTCAAAACTGTCTTAGACTGGAAGGATGCCTTCAACAGCTTCAACCCCTGACCAACAACCAAAGAGATAATACATTACATTACTACTTCAAAATTTTGACGAGGAAGTTGATATTCTTGCTTCACACTTCAACTAGCTCGTTCTACTTTTATCGCTAAAAATTAAGAAAGAGGCATTTGAGAGTGGCAGTGCCATATATGACGACCGTTTGAAGTAAACTAGTTCAAAAGAAACACTAAAAAGATCATTGTTCTTAATTCTGCCGGACTCATAAAACATGTACACATATAGGAGATAGTGCCAACGTGAAATAAATGAATACAAATATATTAATTAGGGATAGGTGCTAATAAATGAATACAGATATAATAAGGATAGGTGCTAATAGTAAGATCTTTGAATAGAAGTAACTAATTAAACAAGGGTGTGTGACAGTATATATGAAGGGAAATGGCAAGAAGTCGACATATAAGATATGACAATTCATACCTCATCCATCCCAAAATCAACCACCTTCTCCTCGAGAGCACCGATTTCCTTGACATTCAACTTGTTAAGCATGGCAATGCTAGAAATGGTGGACATTGGTTTAACAACCAAGTCATCCATCACCATGTAGGTGACCACACCCTTGACAAAGCCACCTTCATCAACCGAGCCCTTGTTTGCCGCGTGCGGGGCAACGTATGACAACTCCACTGACATCTTCTGGGTACAATTTCTATTTGGGCATTGAGCAGCGGGATCATCAGAAACATAGTTATAAGGACTACCTTGATAAGCATTACGCGAGCAATTCCGACACGTGTAGAATGTTTTCGCGGCAGGTGCATCATCAAGCAAGAAAAGATGGACTTGGCCAGCACAGATGGGTAAGTTTGGTTTCAGGAGGGAGTCTTTTTGCTGATTGGGTTGTATGTAGGTTTCATTCAGATTTTCGATGCTTCCGTAAAGATTTGCCAAACTGCCAACCATCTCTTTCTTTGAAAGGAGTCGAATAACAGTACCAATCGGCAGAGAGAGAAGGTTGAAGAGAAGATCAACCACCTCTTTTCCTGCCTCGGCAAAAAGTGTTAAGGAATTGGATCACATGAATTATGCTTATCATATCCCACTGATAGTGGATCACATGAATTATGCTTATCATATCCCACTGATACTGGATCACGGGTTTTATTGTTTAGAATTAGGGATTAATTGATTCTTCTTGTGTATATAAATACATGCTCTTCTCAATGTAAAGACACACAGAAAACATTCAGTCAATTCTCTCTTTATGCCTTCATTTATCTCTTCTCTTTATTTTCTTAAGATGGTATCAGAGCCATCCTTCTAGTATTTGTTTTCATTCCAAATCTTCAATCATTCCAAACCTTCAAACACCAGCAACATCAATTTCAGCATGGATCCATCAAATTCATATTTTATTCATCATTCAGATCATCCTGGTCACTTGCTCGTACCCATCAAATTAAACGGAACCAATTATCCATCTTGGAGTAAATCCATGATTCATGCTCTCACAACCAAAAACAAAATTGGCTTCATCAATGGATCCATTGAGCAACCTTCAGAAAAAGATCAGCCAACAGAATACGATTTATGGAACCAGTGCAACAGCATGATTTTATCATGGCTTACTCACTCGGTAGAACCGGATCTAGCCAAAGGAGTCATTCATGCAAAGACCGCCTATCAAGTGTGGGAAGATTTCAAGGACCAGTTTTCACAAAAGAATGCGCCAGCTATCTACCAGATTCAAAAATCATTGACTTCTTTTTCACAAGGTACCATGACTGTCTCAACTTATTTCACAAAACTCAAAGGCCTTTGGGATGAGTTAGATACATATCGAGCACTTTTCACTTGTAACCAGATGAAAGCACATGATGAGCAAAGGGAAGAAGACCGTTTAATGCAATTTCTCATGGGTCTCCACGACACTTACAATGTTGTACGTACAAATATCCTCATGATGTCGCCACTGCCTAATGTACGACAAGCATATTCCCTTGTTATTCAAGAGGAAACACAGCGACAAATGACACCAGAATCAACTAAAATTTTTTTCATCGCGGCTGCAATTCAGAGACGTGGAAATAATTTTTCAAATAAATCTAAAGACAAGCATTGCGAGCATTGCAATAGAGAAGGTCATACAATTGAAAGTTGTCGCACTCTGAAATTTCATTGTAAGTATTGTGATAGAAAAGGTCATACAGAGGACAGATGCAAATTTAAAAATGGGATATGGGTTTCTAACAACACAGGAGGCCAAGGTAATCGACACAACACTTCACAACAACGGCAACGTGGGTCTCAAGGAAATGCATTCAATTCATTTCATGTTGCGAATACAACAGATTCTTCTCAATCTACACATGGGGTCCATTCGCAAGACACCAACAGTTCACCCGGGCTTTCCATAGATCAACTTCAACAACTTGCTCATGCCTTGTCTATGATGACTCAAAATCAGAAGTCTCCTGGTAATAGCGATACTTATGCAAATGCTGCAGGTTTGTCTCTTTTTCAAAATGCTTCAATTAATTCTGTATTTACTAAGCCTTGGATTTTGGATAGCGGAGCTACTGATCATATCACTTCCGATACTACGCTTTTCACTCAAACGAATTCCTCATCAATACCCTCTGTCAATTTGCCCACGGGGTCATCTGCCTCAATCAATTCCATTGGCACCATACCATTTAACTCAAATATCACATTAGACAACGTTTTATGTGTTCCTTCTTTTCGTTTAAATTTGATGTCTGTTAGCAAACTCACCAATGATTTAAATTGTTGTGCCATTTTGTTTCCTTCCTTTTGTGCTTTGCAGGACTTGGCTACGGGGAAGATGATTGGCTCGGGTAAGCAGCGTGGTGGTCTCTATTACATGTCCCCAATACAACAGGCACCTGTTTCTCATCAAGTTTCACAACCCTCAAATTTGTGGCACATGCGTTTGGGACATCCATCACCATTTCGTCTAAAATTAATTGCTCCATTATTGCCTTCTCATAATATTCATTTTGATAATAATTGTGTTGTTTGTCCTATGGCTAAACAGACTAAACTTCCATTTCCTTCAAGTACTATATCAACTCGTGCTCCATTTGATTTGTTGCATTGTGATATATGGGGTCCACACAAAGTACCCACTCATTCAGGGGCTCGTTTTTTTCTTACAATTGTGGATGATTTTACAAGGTGCACATGGTTATTTCTTATGCAATACAAGTCAGAAACTCAAAAATGTTTACAGTCTTTTATTGCATTTGCTAAAACTCAATTCCATGCTTCGGTCAAAGCAATCAGGGTAGATAATGGTAAAGAATTCTTGTCCATGCAAAAAAAATTTCACTCTCATGGTATTGAATATCAACACACTTGTGTTTCAACTCCACAACAAAATGGGGTAGTTGAACGCAAACATCGCCATATTCTAACTGTAGCACGTGCACTACGCTTTCAGTCTCACTTGCCCCTTACCTTTTGGGGAGAATGTGTATTGACTGTTGTCTATCTTATCAACCGATTGCCAACCCCATTGTTATCTTCCAAGTCACCTTTTGAATTATTGTACAATCATCCACCATCATTTGATCACTTGAAAGTCTTTGGTTGTCTGTGTTACGCAACTGTTGTTCATCCCACATATAAATTGGATTCCCGTGCCAAACGTTGCGTATTTGTTGGGTATCCTACTGGTCAGAAAGGTTTCAAACTTTATGATTTGACAACTAAAACATTTTTTATTAGTCGTGATGTCAAATTTTCTGAAACTATCTTTCCTTTCATGTCGGCTGCACATCCAACTTCCACATTACCCTATATTTCTCCCGACTTCATGGACAATTGGCAATCTTCACCATCCTTACCCACAAACATCCCCTCTTCCCAACCTCAACCCACTGATCCAACAACCATACAAGAATCTGCCTCTTCCATACAATCTCCTTTAGCTGAACCAATGGTTCCAGAGGATATTTCTCCTAATCCTACCCAGCCTCTTACATCCTCGCCTCCAGCCCAATCCGCTGAACCTATTTCAACCTCTCCAGATTCTATCATTCCTTCCTCTCCTCCCCCGCGCCAATCCCTTCGGCCCAAGCAACCTCCAACATGGCATAGAGACTACATACTGTCAGCACAGGTCAATCCTCCTTCCACAGTGCCAAGTTCTACGCCAGGTACTCACTATCCTCTTTCTCACTTTCTTTCCTACTCTCGTATCTCTTCTGCCCATTGTACTTTTTTAGCCAACATTACAGGTCATACCGAGCCTCAGTCATATGCTCAGGCTATCCTTGATCCACATTGGCAACAAGCAATGAATGCAGAATTAGAAGCATTGTAACAAAATAAGACTTGGAGTTTGGTTCAACTTCCTGATGGTCATAAACCTATTGGCTGTAAATGAGTTTATAAAACCAAATACAGATCTGATGGCACAGTTGAGCGTTATAAAGCTCGCCTTGTTGCAAAGGGCTATACTCAAGTTGAGGGAATCGATTATCAGGAAACATTTTCTCCTACAGCGAAACTCACTACACTTCGATGTCTTCTCACTATTATTTCTGCTCGGCATTGGTTCGCCTACCAATTAGATGTTCAAAATGCTTTTCTTCATGGCGACTTGCAAGAAGAAGTGTATATGGAACCTCCACCTGGTCTTCGCCGACAGGGGGAGAACATTGTATGCCGGCTCCACAAATCCCTTTATGGCCTCAAACAAGCATCAAGAAATTGGTTTCTCACGTTTTCAGAGACTATTCAGAGGGCAAGTTATCAACAATCAAAGGCTGATTATTCTCTTTTCACCAAAGCTAAAGGTACTTCATTCACTGCGATCCTCATCTATGTTGACGATATACTTCTCACTGGAAATGATCTTCAAGAAATTGAACGTCTCAAAAAATTTCTTCTCAAACGCTTCCGCATCAAAGATCTTGGAGACTTAAAATACTTTTTGGGTATTGAATTCTCTCGTTCAAAGAAAGGCATTTTCATGTCTCAGAGAAAATATGCACTAGATATTTTACAAGATTCAGGACTTCTAGGTGTACGCCCTGACAAATTTCCAATGGAACAAAATTTGAAGCTCACTCCTACAGATGGAATTTTACTGAGTGATCCAACTAAATATAGAAGACTAGTTGGCAGACTGATTTATCTTACCGTCACAAGGCCCGACATAGTCTATTCTGTTCAGACACTAAGTCAATTCATGCATGAGCCTCGTAAACCTCATTGGAATGCAGCCATACGAATCCTTAAATACATCAAAGGTAATCCTGGTCAAGGTTTACTATTTCCTTCCACAAACAATCTTGCTTTGAAAGCCTTTTGTGATTCAGATTGGGGAGGTTGTCGTACCACAAGGAGGTCAGTCACGGGATATTGCATTTTCCTTGAAAATTCTCTTGTCTCATGGAAATCCAAGAAACAAGCTAATGTTTCTAGATCATCAGCAGAAGCAGAATATCGAGCTATGGCAAATACATGTTTAGAGCTAACGTGGCTACGTTATATTCTACAAGATCTAAGAGTTCCACAGGTAGCTCCCACACGATTATTTTGTGACAACCAAGCAGCTTTGCATATTGCAGCGAATCCTGTTTTTCATGAGCGCACAAAGCACATTGAAATAGATTGTCACATGGTTCGAGAAAAACTACAAGCTGGAATGATCAAACCATCATATGTGCCTACCCGCTTTCAGTTAGCAGATGTCTTCACAAAAGCATTGGGAAAAGATCAATTCGAGACATTACGTAACAAGTTGGGACTTCATGATATTCACTCTCCAACTTGAGGGGGAGTGTTAAGGAATTGGATCACATGAATTATGCTTATCATATCCCACTGATAGTGGATCACATGAATTATGCTTATCATATCCCACTGATAGTGGATCACGGATTTTATGGCTTAGAATTAGGGATTAATTGATTCTTCTTGTGTATATAAATACATGTTCTTCTCAATGTAAAGACACACAGAAAACATTCAGTCAATTCTCTCTTTATGTCTTCATTTATCTCTTCTCTTTATTTTCTTAAGAAAGAGAACTTTCCTGCCGTTTTTGTCAATCAGAAGCTTCAAGCTCCATTTGGTGGCTTCCATGGTGTTATGTTGGATATATATCTTTTTGCCAGTATTTTTGAAATAGAATCACACTATCTTACAAAAACTAATGAAGTAATAACAAAATCCTCACAGAGAGAGCTGCTGCCTGTGTGGGTAAATATGTGTTGGTGTGTGTTTCAGTGTTGGTCGAAACCCATATATGAAGGAAGGTGGAGGAGAAACCTTAGAGCCAAAGAAAGAGGAAATAAAAAGGAGAAGCGGCCGTGGCTTTCCACCGGCCTAAAAGAGGTCAGTAGCAGGTGTGTCTGCCGAAAAAAGGAGTTGGCCCTTAATGCCCATCTGTTTTGAAACACAAACCCAATAAGATACGGAAATACTTCGGCTGCTACCGGGTTAAAGTGCTACCGGGTTAAAGGAATATTTTCTTACCTCCGTATAGTAATAATTAATGCTCACTAAATATTTTTAGTAGATTTTATTTGGTAATAACAAAAAATACAGTAAAGAAATTGTCACTAAAATTATTAACAGAAAAGGCACTTGAAATTTCTAACGACTATTAATTGTCACTATATACAGAGTTAGAAGAAGATCTTACAACCCGAGTTTCAGCCAAAATTTGTTCATAAGATACAATATGTTGTGTGACTGGATACGAATTAGGTGACCTAGATTTGTACACCGTATGGCTGGGAATAGGAATGGACAGAGGTTGTCGGAAAGCGACAGTTAATAATCACTAAATATTTTTAGAGATTTTTCTACTGACCCTTTTAGCAACAATTCTTAATAGTATTTTTTTAATGTTAGTAAATAAAAATCACTAAAAATATATAACGACAAACAATTATTGCTATATGGATAGGTATATTCTTACAATCCGAATAGTAGCAAAACCTTTTCAGGCTATTTTGCACGCGGGTATCACCTTCCCAAGAGCAACTGAATTCAGCAATTTGTGATATCAGTAGCCTACTTGTATACGTTATGCATAGATGAAGATCATAACAAGGCTCTATTTGATTGAGTTTCGTTTTCAGTTTATTTTTTTTCCAGTTTTGTAAACTGGAGGAAAAAAATATTTTGACACATAGTTTTCATTTTTTTTCCTACAATTTTGAAAACCAGTTTTTTAAACAAGGTTGTTTCTGAAAATTTATATTTAGGAGTTTTTGATTTTTAGTTTTGATTTGTATTTTGAGACCAACATTACCACCCTCCGCCCACCGCCACAACCACTGTCCACCATCCACCGCAGCCCCGCCAGTCGGCTACTGCCTGTCGCCAGTCACTGCCACGCCCCATCACTGTCACTGCAAACCACCACCAAAGAAAAAACTCAAAATAAAAACTGGATAAACAAACACCTATTATTTTTGTAAAAAATAAAAATTAAATTGATTTTAGTTTTAATTTTCTTGAAAATTGAAAATAAAAAATATAAGTGATTTCAGACGCAACTTTAATTAACGATAGAGGCTTTTCTTTTTTCTATGGAAGGTCAGAAGTTTAAAAATTATAAATGGCGAAAAGGTTGAGGGAATTGCCTCATCGGATAGTGCATATTAAAAATTATATTATCCATCATGCGTATCCATTGGACAACATTTTGTCATTCTTTTTTAACGTATAGCTAAATCTTCTTTCACTTTACTAAGCATACGTGGACAGTGTATATTTTGTACAGCTAAATACTTTGACAGCTGCATTTCGCCTCTCTTTTTCACATTAATATAATATCAACAAATAGATTGTAAAATAGTACATATTTTATTTATAAAAAAAAAAACTTAGTTCTTCTGGCATACTTTTGTACCTCAGAACCAGAGGGATACCTTAAAAGCTTAATGTTTGTACATTTATCCGCTCATCTCTATAGTTTTGATTGAATTACCATTTACCTAAAAACAAATAAAAAGAGAAGAGGAATTAAGAAAGACTTTTTTTTTTAAAAAAAACTAAAACATAAGGGATATATTCCGAGAACAAAACACACAACATTAGACATCAAGTCCAACAAGAAAAAGAGTAAAAAAAAATTAAAAATCCCACCGTCACATTGGGTTTTCCCATATGACATTTTATGAACTTGTACGATAAATTTTCGGTGTGATTGGAAATCCTTTTGATTTTTAGTTTTCAGCTTTAGAAAAATGAAATCAAACTGAATACTCTTTTTATTCTCTATTAAAAAAAAAAGCATGTGTTTGTTATGACTTTTTGTTTTATTAATTTTTCTTCCAATCCTTTCATATTTCTTCCCTCACCGACAAAACAACTCCTGGTCAACACTACCATCATCAAACCCATAACACAACCACAAGTCCAAAACGAGTTGCAAGTCTAAGTAATAAAATTAGGTCAGGTTAGGAAGATCTCTCCTTCGACCTAATCGTCATCAACACATGCCTCCAGAATCCGTCATCGCCCCCTCCAACTCAATCGACAGCAGAGCCAGAACCCCTACGGCGGCACTTTTCCTCCCCACCACCCTTCACCTTCACAACCTCACCTCTCATCCCAGCCCCCCGAACTCTACAGCCCTTAATCCCCCCAATCTAATGGCTCCATTAACACTTTTGTCCACCTCGCCATCCACTCCCTTTACTTCGCGCTCCATGCCACATCCTACTCCGCCGAGCCCTCAAGTACAAAATATGCGACCTACCCCTAGCCGGACTTAGCGTTTTCTTCAACGCTAACTCGGGCATTGACCTGACGCTTAAATTGGCATGAACCACCACAAGCATAAATTGGCATGAACCACCACAAGAATAGGGTTCGAGCAACAAAATTTCCCATCGCTACAAATTTTTATCGACGAAATCTACATGGCTAATATCCATTGGGAATAACCCCGTAGTAGCTAATAGTTTGCCCACAAATTGGGTGTTCCGTCGGTAATAACCTGGCTTTTACTGACATATTTTTCACTTATTGACGGGATTGTTCGTTGATAAAGATAGGGTAATTTGGCCTTATTACAATTAAATACGTTATCAGTGTCCTTTGGAAGGCTTTAAAATAAAGGAATTCTATCCAACACGTAGTAGGAAATGTCTCTTTATTTTTCTTCAAACAAGCATTATAAAAATAATAATTAGAGAAATTACAAAAAGAAGAACGCTGATATTCAGATATAGATAAGCTTTTTCTTCTAAATGGTGATAACAAAGATATGACTCTTGTAGGTGAGAATCCGACGAGGCCTTAAAGTTCTATCATCTTTTTGTACTCTTTTTTTCCTTGTCTTGTTTCATGGTAAAATAGTGTTCATTGTTTTGCTTCATATTATCATCATTCATCCATAAGCCCTAGTAACCACCATACCAGCTTGGAGGAGGACAGCCTTAAATACCTTCCTTAAGGTTCTTCCTACATTAGATTTTTCGTACATTACGCTGGACTTCCTTTATCTCTTTCCTACTGGAAAGTAGTAAAGTTCCATGCTAACTATGGTGTAATAACAAAATCCTCAAGCACAACATGCACCACAAGTCTCAAAGTGCAACAATATTGGTACATTGACCTTATATTTCACCTTGAACTTATAGCTTGTTTAGTTGCCATTTGTGACTAGCGAACACCAGTGACATGAAAGGACAAGGTTAGATATGTTGCTTTGGGTTAACCCTAAAGTTTCAAAAATTGTATCAATTAAGATTCAGTCACCCGTTGACCGAATTCGAAGAACAAAAATTCCTTTTGATACATGCAAGACGTTCATTTTAATCCAAAAGAAATCGTCCATTATAGTCGAGACCCACATACATGCCCGACTTGATGAAAACATTATCTCTCGCCTTTGAGTGAACACATCTATGTACACATACTTGATATATGTAGCGCGGAAATGGTCAACTAATGGCACTAGATCGGGGTTTTGCCTATTTTATTGTCGATCACATTAAGAGAGTGGCTAGAATTGTGAACAAAGGAACCAACGTAAGTGCTGCTGAAATGGTCAGTGACTTCAATCCCCGGTCAACAATGGTATAGTAGCTAATGCATCACCTTCTGGAATGACAATATGTAACTTCTTGGTTTGCAGCTTCAAGTTCATCATCAAACTATGGCCGGCCCTTGTTCAAGTGGAGAAGGCTTGGATAGGTGTGAGTGAAGAAAATGCTTAGTGGCGTCCCAAAATTCATCTGGGGTGGTTAATCCCAGTAACATGCTTATCAAAAACAGACTCACGCAAATAGCTCCCTACAAATTCATATCAAATTTCAATGCGCTTCATTTTCATCAGAAATGGTCGATTTCCGTTGCAGATAGGTTAGTGAAAGGGCTTTTGTGAAAAGCCGGGAATTGGTAGAAGCAATGGCATCGCTAGAAATAAGATTATGCATGATTATCTGGGAAGAATTTAGTAAGATTGATGTGTTTCTCCTGTAATAGATTAAATCAATGAACAATTAAACTGTTAAATGTACTACTATACTACACAAATTTCACCTGAGCTCTCAAATGTTCGATTTTTACAATTAAGGTCTGGAGTTTCAATTAGGCCATTAGTTAGTACTTTATTCCAAATTCATTACTTCAGAAACAAAACCGTCAGAGGCAAAATCGCCGGTCTACCTCTTTCTTCATCTTCCTCAGAATCAGAATCTGAGCATATACCCATTTGAAGATGGCCACAACACTAGCTGTAAATTGTAGAAAGCAATTGACTTAGGAAATCGTCCGCCTACCTCCCCCTAGCTCTCCTTCTTTTTCTTTTTTAAATTATGAGCATACCCATTTGAAGATGGCCACAACACTAGCTAGCTGTAAAATTTAATTGCTTTCTGCAATTGAAGTATGAATAAATCTGACATCTTTGGGTGGAACGTCATAATTAGAGGATTAATCAACAATGAGTCTTTGCAGAAAGTAATTGAATTTATCAACCGATGCATTTCGAAGGGGTTCGTGCCGATAATTTTACCCACCCGTTTGTAATAAAGGCGTGCGGCAGGCGATTAAATTTGACGGAGAGCCAAAAAGTTCATTCGAGGTTTCTAAGGTATATCCAATGCTTTTATCATAATGTATGCCAAAGTGGAATGTATTGGTGATGGTTGGAGCTCACTTGCGTGATTACATCAAATGTCACCGGTTAGAAGAAGGAGGAGGAGGAGCTAGGTTGCGGCGACATCTTCTCGGATAGTGGTGGATGGAGCTTGGGTGTGGCAGCGAGGGAGGTAGGTGGGCTGAAGAAGAAGAAGAAAGAGATAGGCAGACGATTTTGTCCTTGACGGGTTTTTTTTTCCAAAATTAGAGGTTTGGACAAAAGTACTTACTAATGACATAATTGGAACTTCAGGCCCTTAATTGTAAAAGATTTAACATTTGGGTCCTCAAATGAGATTTTCGGGCACTGAAGGGTATTTAACCCACAATTAAATTACTAAAAATGTCAATTAAGACTTTCTCTAGCATGAACCAAGATAGGTATCTTTCACTCAAGCTTATAAACTAAAGACGTATGATCAGATGAAAAGTATTAGTTTGATCACTACCTAGATTTTGAATTTTATGCCAAGAATTGCAGTAGAATGAAACATAGAGTTAATAAAAATTTCAGGGGACTCAAATTACCAACACCTAAAGAGGGATAGCTTACAAAAACAACATTACTCGAAGAAAATAACGTTTGACAAGTGAACTATTCACTCTCCTTCAAAGAGAGATGGAGTCGCAAACTTATTTATGAGGCAGTTAAAACGGTAAGTTCCAAGATAGTGAAGCGTATATGAAATCTTAACGACCAACTCTAACCCAAAAGTTCTTTGAAATATGGCTTCATATCAGTAGGGTGCACTTACAATCATAACCACTTTGTTTCCTAGAAAGATGCTAGTCGGAGCTCTCATTGAAAGTAAACAAGCCTTTCAAACCCTGAGGACTAAATTCAAAAACGTTAGAATAAGGAGAAAGGGATCGAGATCACCTACTGTGACTAGGGTTATAGCAGGCATGTTGTAGCCCTAGTCACAGCCGTCTGATTGAATTAGGTGGAAGAGAAGGGCTCAGATGAAGCCACATCACCCGCTATATATTCTCAGCATTTACTCTCCGCCGACCCAAACCAACGACACTTCACTCTCTCTCTCCCCAATTCCATCTGTCGACGATAGATCCTCCTCCACCATCTATCAACGACGCTTCCACCTCTAGCTGACAACTCCTCCTCCACCTCCTGGTGACGGCACTATTCTCTTTCTCCTCCGATCTAAACTCCCTCTTTCGCCTCTAAAAATCGAATAGACGAACCATGCATCACCCACCGGCGACGACGTATCGAGACGACGCATCTACAGATCTATTGAACCATCACCCACCCGCTGAACCCATATGGCGGCGACATAGCGGCGTCAGTGCACTGTTCACCGGCATCGACAGCTCCACCTTCTGGCGACCGAGATCAACACTCCCTCTCTCTACTCCAACAATCGAGTCGGCCTGCAGTGGGTAGTGCAACCATGGGAGAACCATCAGCTTGGGAAGGCATTCTTTCATCAACACCTACCATAAGTTATCCGAACAATACCATATATGACGGATTTTATTTTGTATGAATCCTTCATGTACCTAAAAAGGATAACAAGTGCACCCTGCTGTATGAATGCATTTCAATTAATTTAAGTAAAATTCAAAGTTTAGTTGACTCATATTCTTTCGTATGTTAGGATAAGAACTCTGCCTAAGTATGTTGTTTCAAGTCCTCCTTAATTAGAGTAAGTTTCTCCTTCTGTTACAGTAACTTATTGAAAAATTTGTGCGTAGTGTTATCACCTTGTGAACAATGTCATCCAAATTCCTTGTGATGCCTGCTTCCAGCCTTAGAAACTTATTTGTGAAGTTCGTTGCCAATCTAGACTTAAAAACATTTTTATGCTCAAAAAACACTTGTAATTGCATCACACAGTTGTGAGAAAGCTCTAGAGCTGGTAATTGCATCACACAGTCGTGAGAAAACACATGTAATTGTAACTGGACAATGTCTCTTCCCCCTAAAATTCCTCCCCTTCCTCCTCGAGAAAACACTAGTACCCTTTGGATGCATGAATTGATTAGTTGTATGTTAAGCGGAATATGAGTTTGATTCATAATAAAAGAATGAGCCGGAATGAGTAAAAGGTTTAGAGATTCTGTCAATTATAAGAAGGTTTAGAGATTCTATGTATGTTAAGTGGATTACGAGTTTGATTCATATTAAAAGAATGAGCCGGAATGAATAAAGGTTTTGAGATTCTGTCAATTATAAGAAAGTTTAGAGATTCTATCAATCCTTCTTAAATCAACTTTAAGAAATAGAAGTACTAGCGTTATGAGGTATTTCAATAACGTATATGCATGCATACTTTTATTTTAACTAGTACGGATCACGTGCTTTGCACGATATATAGTGATTTGAAATAAGAATATTCTAAATCTTAGTAAAAAAATAAAAAAATTAATCAATACAACTATTATATTAAACGATAATAACAAATCAGTTGTTAACTATTAATCAAATACTCAAAATGTGAAAAGTTCATTATCCAAAACATGGTCTTACTTTCAAACCCGAATTTTTCACGCCAATTATCTCCAATATTTTTTACTATTTATCATACTTTTTTCTTTCATCACATCAAGTTGTCCCTAAACAGAATTCTGACTGTTCAATACTATATCTTGTTATCCAAAGTACACTGCTATTGCAATTAGTCTCAAACACCTACATAAATATCTAACTCTCACGAAACACTACAAGTTTGATTGTACAGCGATAAAAGTGAAGAAAATTTTTAGAGATAATTACTATCAAGTGATTATATTGGAGTTGTCGGTTGTCATATATTATGTTTTGATGGCATATTTATGTCTAGCAAGTGAAATTGAGAAGAAATTTGAATTACAATTCAATTGTATCACGAAAGTTCAATAACTAACCCAAAAAGGATTATAAAAAATAAAGTACCTAACACGAATAAGTTATTATTAATAAATGTATAACAACGTTTGTAAGATGAAATTGGTTAGGAACTTAAATGTTACATCATTAAAATCAAGAATCAATCAAGCTCAAGAGATCTATCAGGACACATATAGAAACTGAACTACTTAAGCAACAAATTTAGTAGCCCTAACTTTCAATAATCTTTCTAAAGTTTTCTATCATTCACTTTTAGAGTTTTGACACTTTTTCCTCCAAGCATCACTACTAAAGTTCAAAATATCATCACTTATGATTTTCAGTATCATTCATTACCTATCATAATTCTTTCTACCCAGTTATGGTCATTTCTTGTAGCGATGATCATTAAGGGTCAAAATATCCCCTGCAGTTTATTTGCTTTTTGTGATGATCTATTTTACAACTCCCTCAGTCTCAAGAAAAAAAAATTGATTATTTTTTTTTGGGACTGTCCTAAAAAATTCATCAGTTTTCAATTAAAAAAGATTTTGTAACTGTTTTTACATGTTTACTCTTTATAGATATTTTTTATTCTACTTCTCTTTCCACATTTAGTCATTCACCGACCCATGTTTCTCTATTGAATCAATTTCGTCGTGTCTCTCTCTCTCTCTTAGGATAGAATGAGAAACTCATAAAATAATACTTATATCTTAAATAAACGTGCTTCAAATATGATCAAATAATTTGGTACGAAGGGAGTATAAGTTTCATGTATCTTTTATTTTAGGATTAAAGTACAAAGAAAATTTTTTTCAACTTTTTTATCTTTAAGTTCCAACGTTCCAGTGCAATTAGTCTAAAACGATGCTTAATCTTAATCATATTTTTTTTCTACTTTTCAATTAAAAAATCTTTAGTGTAGTCTAAGTTTCTCTTGATAGTGTACTTTAAAGCTCTCTTTTATATTTATCTAACATGACCTTGTTCATCGTAGTAGTAAAATAAGGCTATTAATTTAGTTGTAGATGTAATTTAGCATATATTTGCCTTAAGATTTTTATTTTTAACACGGACTTTACCTACTCATCTAAAAAGTATAAATACATATGTGTCAGTGTGTGTCTTTTTGAAATCCATACTACAAAATGTATGTGTGAAGTTGATATCAGATAGTTGTAATGAACTAAGTAACTTCAATCATATTCACAAATCTAAATTTTTCACCCTATATTTATATATACGCATTGCAGTTTTAATATAGATAAAATTCAACAAAAGTTCATCAAGAATAATTTGTAACTCAGATCATTCATTAGATAAAGAAGGCCTAGTTGAACTTGTAGATATTCTGGCTTTGTCATACGTCAATAAAGTTAAATTTATAGTTATATGCAAAAGTTAATAGAGGTAATAGCTGGTACATCTTAATTTATAGGGAAAAAAATGATACGTGGACTTAAGAACGGTTCTCTAAGAAGTAGGGACAATTAAGGTCCTCATTTTATCGATTTTGATGTTGATAAGTTTTAATGGTATATTTTGATAAGGTTTTCTTTAAAGGTGAACAGATACTTAGTATCATATTTATACGATTGGGCTAGATCTACTCCCATATTTTGTCACTTACAGATGCATTAGTGAACTGTTAATCTCTTTAGCAGTAAATTGTTTATAATTAACAAACAATATTGTACTTTTAGCTCACCTTCTTAAAGTAAAAATACACCTAAGTTTAGTAAACCTTTTATTTTTAAAATGTTATTTTTAATGAAAAAGATCTGTAGCCATTTTATCGCTTTAGATTATTTTGTACGCTGGAGCGAAATCCTTACCTGTTTTAATTATATTAATAGTCTTTTGTCACTAAAAGATACATTAATGAACCTCTTTAGCGTCAAAATGTTTAAAGTTAGCCAATACAGTAGTAACTTAGCCTCACCATCTAAAAAGTCAAAATATTTAGAGAAAATTTGAACTTAAAAGAATATTTTTTGAAAAAAAAAGTAGTTATTTAACCCATTGCATATAGAAACTTGACAATTTTCAAGTCAAGAAAAAGTTATTATCATTTGAGCCAAAATAAATTAGAGTCTTTATTAATTGGGGTTCATGTAATCCTATCACTTTATAAGAGTGAAATATGTGAAGACAATAGCCATATGAAATATGTTATCATGTAAATATATGATACATCGGATATAATGCATCATAGAAAGAGTGAAAGACAATAACCATATGAATAATATGTTGTCATGAAATAAGGGTATTCCAATAATTCTAATACAAATATATGATTATGTATTTGTCACGAACTCAAGTTAAATTAGGAACAAAATTGTATGATAAAATCAATTCTTATACATTTAAATTTTTTTAAAGAAACTCCTGTTTTACTATAGTTTTCTTACACCAATATGTCTATAATTGAAATATAGAATTAAACTTCAGTTTTATGATAGTTTCAATGTACGAAAATATTTACATTGAAATATATATAAATGCACAATAATTAAAATTTGTAGTATACACATCAACATACAAATTTAAAATATAAAATTTAAAAAAGAATAAGGTTCTGATAAAATATTCAGTCTAGTTTAAGTAGATAATGTTTATATTTTTTAAGTCTATTGAAAACATTGTTCATTGCAAGTTGTTTTCATTATTCGAAATTGATAGAGAAGATGTAGTACCTTGAGGTAGTTTTTTTTTTCATTTCTAAAAGACAAAAGAACCCTTTAACTAAGGTATATATATTCCTATAAGAATATTTTTAAGAAAAGATGCTTAATGTCCTACGAGAAACTAAATGCACTCTTATTTTTTATCAACACTCTAATTCAAAATGAGTATTTGATGGGAGAAAGTTTCAAGTGAAAATTTCAGTTTAAAAAGGGTATCCTAAAGGAAAAAAAAAAAGAATTAGCCATTTAACCACAGTCAAGATTACATATGCATTTAGAAAATATGATACCTTCCTTATATCAATATGTCTGTATAAAATATCTAGAATCAAACGTCAGATTTATGACAATTTCGATGTACTAATATTTTTATATTAAAATCTATATACATGCAGAATAATTCAAATCTGTAGCATATACATCAACATAGACATATGAAATACAAAATTAAGAAGGAATTAATTTCTGACAAAATTTTGAATTTAGTTTAGGTATATTATATTTTTTGAAAAAGGCTTTAGAAACTATGTTCTCTACAAGTTTTTTTTTTTAATCGAATATGACGGAGAAGATGTAATAATTCTATTGTAGTTTAAATCAAAATATCTATTAACTCTGATAAAAGCATATATTCTAATAAAGATAATTTAACAAAAGAGACATGATATTATATGAAAATTAAAACAACCCTTAATTTTTAAAACACTTTTAATAAAAATAAGTATTTAATAAAAAGAAAAGTTTGTAATCAAAAGTCAAAACAATCCTTAACTCTAACAAAAATATATATTCCAATAATGGTATTTTAAGGAAAGATACTTGATATCCTATGAGAAGTCCAAAAGACCCTCTTTTTTAAATAAAACTCTAATTTAGAAAGGATATTTAATGGAAAAGAAATGTTATAAGTCAAAAACACCCTTACTCACCCTTAATCTTTTATGAAAATATCAATTAAAAAAGGGTACTTTAAGGAAAGAAAAGATTAGTCATTTAAGCACATACGTGCTTTTATATATGTATTTAACAAAAGAAACATGATATTATAGGAAAAGTAAAAAAAAAAACCCTTATTTTTTAAAACACTTTTAATTAAAATAGATATTTAATAAAAAGAAAAGTTATTAATCAAAAGTCAAAACAATCATTAACTCTTACAAAAACATATATTCCAATAATGGTATTTTAAAAAAGATATTTGATATCCTGTGAGAAGTCCAAAAGACCCTCATTTTTAAATAAAACTCTAATTTAGAAAGGATATTGTTCATACCCTATTCTGGTCAGACCAGCAGGGCCTACTAAGAGACCCACTTTGCGCGACACATCACCCAAAGCGTCACATAATCAAGTCGTCACGCATTTTTCCTTTGAGAAGCAACCTTGATGTGCTTCCCCCGTAAAGGGGTCGGCCACCCAAAGGGGTCGGCCACCCAAAGGGGTCAACCACCTACCTTGACGACCGACGACCATCGTTCATGGTCACGCGCCGTAGTCGTAATGATCATCGCTCGTCGCCGCGCTCCAACTCCGCGACTCTCGTCGCCAGCGCGCCATCTCCTCGACCTTCGTCGCCCGCGTCAGCGCGACAACTTCTCGACTCCCGTAGCCCGCGCGACAACTCCGTGACTCCCGTCGCCCGCGCTCCAACTCCGCGACTCTCGTCGCCTATGCTCCAACTCCACGACTCTCATCGCTCGCGTACCATCTCCGCGACTCTCGTCACCCGTGCTCTAACTCTGTGACTCTCGTCGCTCGCGCTCCATCTCTGCGACTCATGTCACCAGCGCGCCATCTCCGTGACCTTCGTCGCCCGCGCACCATCTCTGCGACCTTCGTCGCCCGCGCCCGCATGACAACTCTGCGACCTTCGTCACCTGCGCACCATCTCCGCGACTCTCATCTCCAGCATGCCATCTCTGCGACCTTTGTCGCCCGCATCCGGATGACAACTCCGCGACTCCCGTCGCCCCCGCGCATCTGCAACCCCTGTCACTGGCGCCCGCTTATCGCGCTCTCTACAATGTTTGCTCAACACAAATTACTCCGCGACGTTTGTCGCTGCGCCTTTGAGCCATTCTTATGACGTGCCCCCGGTACCAAGTATTGCTCCGCGATGTTCGTCGCTGCGCCATTCTTATGACGTGCCCCCGGCACCAGGTATTGCTCCGCGATAGTCGTCGCTGTGCCCTTGTGCCATTCTTATCATACGTGCCCCCGGCACCAAGTATTGCTTTGCGACATTTGTCGCTGCGCCCTTGCACCATTCTTAAGATGCGTGCCCCGACACCAAGTATACCTCCACGATGTTCGTCAGTGCGCCCTTGCGCCATTCTTATGATGCGTGCCCCCGGCACCAAGTATATCTCCACGACGTTCGTCGCTGCCCCCTTGCCCTATTCTTATGATGAGTGCCCCCGGCACCAAGTATATCTCCGCGACTTCGCTGCGCTATTGCGCCATTCTTATGATGCGTGCCCCCGACACCAAGTATTGCTCCACGACAGTCGTCGCCGCGCCCATGCGCCACGATCATGCTTCGACCCACTCTCTGGAGTGTGCAGCATTCTGGGGGCTCCGCTCGTAGTGCTCCGGCACAAGGACCCCTAACTGCAGCATGGGCTTAGTGCCATCACGGGCTTAGCGCCATCGCCGGCTCAATTAAACTGCGGGAGGGGCTTCGTGCTGTCGCCGGCTCAATCAAACTGCGGCATGGGCTTAGCGCCATCACGGGCTTAGCGTCGTCGCAAGCTCAATCAAACTACGGGACGGGCTTCGTGCCGTCGCCGGCTCAATCAAACTACGGCATGGGTTTAGCACCGTCACGGGCTTAGTGCCATCGCCGGCTCAATCAAACTGCAAGACAGGCTTCGTGCCCATTGTCGGCTCAATCAAACTGCGACATGGGCTTAACACCGTCACGGGCTTAGCACCATCTCCGGCTCAATCAAACTACGGGACGGGCTTCGTGCAGTCGTCGGCTCAATCAAACTGCGGCATGGGCTTACCGCCGTCACGGGCTTAGCGCCATCGCCAGCTCAATAAAACTGTGGGACGGGCTTCGTGCCATCGCCGGCTCAATCAAACTGGGGCATGGGCTTAGTGCCGTCAAGGGCTTAGCGCCATCTCCGGCTTAATCAAACTGCGGGACGGGCTTCGTGCTGTTGTCGGCTCAATCAAATTATGGCATGGGCTTAGTGCCATCACGAGCTTAGCGCCATCACCGGCTCAATCAAACTACAGGACGGGCTTCGTGCCGTCGCCAGCTCAATCAACCGTGGCATGGGCTTAGCGCCGTCACGGGCTTAGCGCCATCGCAGGCTCAATCAAACTGCGAGACGGGCTTCGTGCCGTCGCTGGCTCAATCAAACTGCGACATGGGCTTAGCTCCATCGCTAGCTCAATCACCAGGGGCTCTGGCCCTCGCAGTAGGATGGGCTCGCAACCCTGAAGCCATCGTCGGCACAACCTTAAAGCCACGACATCACACTTGCAGGGAGCTCCGACGCGAAGACTTCACCGCAACTGACTCTAAGCACCAAGCGGCGACCATGGCCACTCATGTTACTCATGTCACTGTTGATCATCGACACCACCAGGGCAATGACCCCTGGGTCACTCCGGGATGGGAGCAGGTCCTCGGAGGGCATCGCGCCTAGTCGGCCTGGCAATTGGCTATAGGGGTAACCCTCACCACTGTCAGGTTCTCTACGCCTCTCCTGACACCTCATGGGATTCAGTAAGGGCTTGAACTAGAGGCTGGGGCAACGGGCTACTTTGATCATACTACTACAGCGTGATCAATCTCCTCAGATGGGCAGAGAGATGCTACGAGGGCAGGGCAGCACGGACTTAGTGACCGACAGTCCAACGGAGAATTAGTACTTTAGACCCCCTGGCGACGTGTCGTTCCCGGGGGGTGACACATGCACATTTTTGCCTATAAATAGTGGACTTTAGAGCTTATTCAAGGATCTTTCTCTCATTTGAACTTTTCACTTTCTCTCTCTAAAAGACATTCTCTCTGGAATTCTAGTGAGAGAAACACATTTGAACCTTGGTCACCAGACCCTTAACGCTGCACCCTTGACATGGACTGTCGACCGTCGGCCTTGTTCATCGTCGCCCTACCTACGCGGCTCTGCCAGCCCTCGCGACCTGTCTGGGGAGCCTTGCTCTCAGCCCTTACTCTGTCCTTGCTGTCTCCCAGTTTGCCTATCTGGAAGCTGACTCAGACTGCATCCTTTGTGGCACCTCCGCGTAGCAGCGAACCCCTTTCCGCATCAACAGATATTTAATGGGAAAGAAATGTTATAAGTCAAAAACACACTTACTCACCCTTAATCTTTTATAAAAATATTAATTAGGAAAGGATACTTTAAGGAAAAAAAAATATTAGTCATTTAAGCTCATACGTACTTTTATATATGTATTTAACAAAAGAGACTTGATATTATATGAAAAGTAAAAAAAAACCCTTATTTTAAAACACTTTTAATTAAATAGGTATTTAATAAAAAGAAAAGTTTTTAATCAAAAGTCAAAATAATCCTTAACTCTAACAAAAACATATATGCCAATAATGGTATTTTAAGGAAAGATACTTGATATCCTATGAGAAGTCCAAAAGACCCTCATTTTTAAATAAAACTCTAATTTATAAAGGATATTTAATGGGAAAGAAATGTTATAAGTCAAAAACATCATTACTCACCCTTAATCTTTTATGAAAATATCAATTAAAAAAGGGTACTTTAAGGAAAGAAAAGATTAATCATTTAAGCATATACGTGCTTTTATATATGTATTTAACAAAAGAGACATGATATTATATGAAAAGTAAAAAAAAAAACCTTATTTTTAAAACACTTTTAATTATAATAGGTATTTAATAAAAAGAAAAATTTTTAATCAAAAGTCAAAACAATCTTTAACTCTAACAAAAACATATATTCCAATAAAGGTATTTTAAGGAAAGATACTTGATATCCTATGAGAAGTCCAAAATACTCTCATTTTTAAATAAAACTCTAATTTAGAAAGGATATTTAATGAAAAAGAAATGTTATAAGTCAAAAATACCCTTACTCATCCTTAATCTTTTATGAAAATATCAATTAAAAAATGGTACTTTAAGGAAAAAAAAAAGATTAACCATTTAAGCACATACGTGCTTTTATATATGTATTTAACAAAAGAGACATGATATTATATGAAAAGTAAAAAAAGCCCTTATTTTTTAAAACACTTTTAATTAAATAGGTATTTAATAAAAGAAAAGTTTTTAATCAAAAGTCAAAATAATCCTTAACTCTAACAAAAATATATATTCCAATAATGGTATTTTAAGGAGAGATACTTGATATCCTATGAGAAGTCCAAAAGACCCTCATTTTTAAATAAAACTCTAATTTAGAAAGAATATTTAATGGAAAAGAATTGTTATAAGTCAAAAACACTCTTACTCACCCTTAATCTTTTATGAAAATATCAATTAGAAAAGGGTACTTTAAGAAAAAAAAGATTAGTCATTTAAACACATACATGATTATATATATATATATATATATATATATATATATATATATATATATATATATATATATATATATATATATATATATATGTATAAGAAATGTAAATCAAGCCAATGCTAATACATGATTTTTATAGTGCATGGAGACACCTCAAGCATCTAGTTAGAGTAATTTTGATTATGACAATGTTGAAATCTTGTATTGATCAATTTTACCGAAATGTTAAACGTGTAAGTGTTCCATTTTTCATATTATGTTCTAGTAGTCTTTTGGATGCCAACATGTAATTTACTCATCTCTTTATCTTTATGTTTTTTTTTCTCTATAAGCCGGCTTGGATGACAATTTGCTCTCATGTTTGTAGCAGGTTTCAAATTGTACCCAATCTAACGGCGAAAGAGTCTTTGGGGAGCTCAACGTGCTTAGTTCAAACCGTATCCAATCGAACGACGAAAGAGTATTTGGGAGACTTCAACGTTTTTGAAAATTATCAAGTTCCATCATTTGATTACATCCATATTGTGGGAATAAATGCATATTCTCATATTTTCAGCGATTGTATTTTTTTTCATCTAGAAAGCATAAATCATCGTTCTCTTTTAGAGAAAAGAGACACAATATGTCTCCAAAAAATCTAGCGACAAAGATGTATCGATTTTCTTATTTTGCAAAAATATTTATGAAATATCGTAGTAATATTGCATATGTAAATGCAAGGCAACTAGTCATCAATTGACGGAACATGAAGCAAACAATCTTCAAGTCTTCATTTCACTCCAAATGTGGTAGGCAGTAAGTAGAAGTTTAGAATAAACTACTTGAACAGTATCATTTCATAAGCATTCAATAGAATAAACATTCTGGTAACTACCGTTCAACTTTTAAAGATCTCAACTAATGATTTCAAGTAAAAAAAAATGAACTTGGCAAAGCTTACGGAATAGTTAAGAGCTTCAATAAAACCTGGTGTATCATTACAAAATCGTAACTCTCTTTACATCATCATCCACAAATTACTTAGTAAGACAACTAACTACTTATCAAATCTATGATGCCAAATAAACAAAAATTTAACTTCCTTGAGACATTATTCCCTCATTGACCCCCCAGGCTGTGCATAATCTTCGATAAATGCTGTTGTTAGGCACCTTGTTCCAGCTTCTCACATGCCATCTGATCATTTAGCTAACTAGCTGAAAAAGCTGTCACGATCCTTACTTTCTGTGAAAAAATCTTCTCTTTCTCTCCAACCAAAACTGTAAGCAAATCAACTTTAAACAAGCCTTGAAGACACCACCAGGCTCATTTCCATCCCAGGTTTATAAGTAAAGTCGAAGAATAATAATGTGTTAGATAGTGTTGATAGTGCTGAAAATTCATAACCGCGGATAAACTGAAAGGACAGACTTTGGGCTTCCCTCTTCCACCATACTTCAAAAGTTGGGCACCCACTTTAGAGCCAAGAATGCCTGCACAAGTCGCAAAGCAACCTAAGTTTTACAAACCTTCCATTACTAAAAGTTGAGTAGCTTCTATTAACAGTACAATATCTAAAACGTGTCTAGAATAAAATCTGAAGTATTAACCAAATTTGCCTTCACATATGGAAAAACTGTGTTACTTGAAAACAAAAAATTCAAGAAACTTGAGATCTCGACATGTTGTGTTAATTTTCATCAAGAATGAAGTGGGTGTAAACTTAAATGTGGGCTTTGAAGCAGAGAAACAAAGAACAACTTAATACAAAGCATAACCACAAGTACAATTTGAAGCATCATCTATCCTATGGGATCATCTATTTTTCAGCAAGGTGAGAGGGGAGGCATGTGAATGAATTAAGAAGCTACATACTGTGGCATTCAAAGGCATTAACCCAGAGAGAATGTTATTGAAAAAGTGATGCAGATAAGTTTGTTAACTACAAACCAACCCTGAATTAATGAAAATTGTTAACACAAGCATATGCTAAATGCTTAAGCTACTATGGTTCTATAATATGCTATTTTGATGAACAGAAATTCGGAATTTTCAATTCCCATTCAGCAATTCCCAATTCAAGAAGTATAAAATTCAATGAACTACGACTCTCGGGCAATGCAAAAAAATGAAGGGAAAAAAAGGGAAAGAAAATTATTCACTGATTCAAATTAGAGGATGTAACTCAGTCTTCCTTCAAGAAAGTGTTAACATAATAAGCAACTAAGAACCAACGTATGTAAACAATCTTCACCCTATAATAATACAATAAAGGTTCTTACAATGTGTTGTGGTAGCTAGCTGGAACCCAACCTTCTTAATTAGGATGCAACATACCAGTATATATATTAAGAAAACTTGACCCAAATTCGGAATATAATGCACTCTCAAGATGCTGAAGAGGGAATATGAAAGGATAGGGTCAAAAGCAGGAGGATTGTTGTTGAATCAATGCATGGTACCAATGCTATTAGGCGTGTACATATATTCATTTGAAGCATATCCCGATTTACATCAACTATGCCATTTAATTAAAATGCATTCATAAAGTAGGGTACACTCGTATTCCTTTTAGGTACATGAAGGATTCATACAAAATATAATCCGTCATACATGGTATTGTCCGGATACCTTATGAGGTGTTGATGAAAGAATGCCATCCCAAGCTGATGGTTCTCCCATGGCTGCACTACCCATTGCAGGCGGCTTGATTGTTGGAGTAGAGAGAGGGAGTGTTGATCTCGGTCGCCACAAGGTGGAGCTGTCGCCGTCAGTGAGTAGTGTACTGACGCCGCTATGTCACCGCCATATGGGTTCAACGGGCGGGCGATGGTTCAACAGATTTGTAGATGCGTCGTCTCGATACGTTGTCGCCGGTGGGTGATGCATGGTTTGTCAATTCAATTTTTAGAGAAGAAAGAGGTGGAGGAGGTTCTGTCGTCGGCAGATGGAATTGGGAGAGAGAGAGAGAGAGAGAGAGAGAGAGAGAGAGTGAAGTGTCGTTGGTTTGGGTCGGCGGAGAGTAAATGCTAAGAATATATAGCGGGTGACGCTTCATATGAGCCCTTCTCTTCCACTTAATTCAATCGGACGGCCGTGACTAGGGCCACAACATGCCTGTTGTAACTCTAGCCATAGCAGGCGATCCAGATCTAAGAGAAAGTTAGGCAAGTATTACAGCTAGAACTTTTCAGCTGCTCTAGAGTTGCAGTTAATCATTAGTAGCCAATTTACATCTCAAAGTCAGTCACAAGGTAGCCAAACTATCGAAGATGTTCATTTCTCGAACGAGAGAAGTATTCAAACTATATGTTCACGGACCAAGAGTTTTGACACTGAAACTCTAGTCCAATCTATGTGACACCTAGGCTAGCAACCATGTCTCCTGTCAACTCAGCATTTCACCCCGCGAAGTCTGACCTAACCTTGTCAAGCATCATGCCAACCAACACTTGTTGGCTAAAGAAAGATGTATATTAGAGAGTACACGACTTAGACTGCGACTTAGATAGTGTTCTCGTCTTATCTACAAACTTCTTTACCTTTTAACTCATCTCGAGAACGCTCCAGGGTACATTACAATTTAACGGACATCACCCACTCGTCTCGAACGCTTGACTGCCCAGTTTGTGTCTAGGCGGGAGAAAGCCTCCTTAAAGATGCGGGGCACTACGTACAGCACCATACTTTCTAAACAAAAACGAAGTCAGATCTTCAAAGAACATAGAAAAACGTACCTCCTCAATGCAGTGATATGATGGCAGCTTGTCAATGGGTTCACACATCTATTCTTCTGTAGATGGCTATTTCTTTCGAGTCGCATTATGAACACGTATTGATTGATCTCCACTCTTAATGTAGAGTTCTACTAATAACGCTAGATCCTCGTAAGTTCGGTTGTGTCTTGAACTTGACATGGTACTTTCACTTTTATATGAGTACTTAATAATAAAATCAGCTCAAGAATAAGGTTTAGAATCATAAGGGTCGTCATCTCAGCTCAAGAATAAGGTATAGAATCATAAGCATCGTCATCTCAGCAAAAAAAATCAAGCGACCATGTTGACGTTTAGAATCATAAACATCCTCATTTCAGAAAAAAACATCAAGCGACCATGTTGAATCCAATAGACAAAGGAATGTGCCAATCTAATATTACAGTCTAACCACATTGAAGTGCAGAATCAAATGAGGAAACGTATAGACTGCTCGCTTACTTCCTTGATGCTGTACTGAACCGTCTTCTCTTCAAGCTTATTAACAACGCAATTCTGTGCTTGCTCAACACAGATAGTACAGATGACGAGGACATTTGGTGACACAGCCAAGTCATCTGTCACCAGGTACGTAAGCACATAATCTGGCAAAACCAGTTGCACTTGTTCTAGCTCTCTTGGGGTCTCTAATTATAGTTACATGTTTTGACATTGGCCTCCTACGGCGAGGGGAAGTAGCTATTTCTCCACACTCGTAACATTTTCCAGCAGAACAAGCACAAGTATAGGCCTCGTTGACTTGCCATGATACAAGGGAATCCGCTGGTTTAATAACACTCCCTTCCTCCGTCATGAAACTCCCACATCTCGGGCAAGCAGTACATGGATTGCCTGAAATATAGCTGATGTACTGCCTACAACCAACACACCGGTAGAACCTTTTAGCCGGCAGTGATTCAAAATGAGTAGTCAGATCAGCGAAGTATTGAAATTGTAAGCGCAGTTCATGTTTTCAATACTCTAGTTCAGATTCCCAATGCAGCCACCCGTGCTTTCACTTACAAGGAGATTGATGAATTCCTCAATTGGCAAAGCAGGGATGCGGAACAAGACATCCACGAAGTCCTTTTCTGCTTCCACAACTATTTCAAAGAAAACACATTGCGTGAGGATTGCTCATTAGTGGGATGGAGTATCACAGAATTGCACACAATGAGCCGTTATTATTGGGCTTAGAGGCAAAACACAAGCACAAAATTGAAGAGGAAAAAAAACGAAAACTGTGTTAATGCGTTTTTTTCCTTCAGTTTATAAACTTGGAAAAAAAAATTGAAAACCAATCAATTTCCAAACACTACCTTATTTTACTTAATGCTGATTTCAGAAGAAAGCTTACGCTTATAATATCATTGTTTGCATTCGTAACGGGTTACCAAAGATATCAAATATGCTCATGAAAATCCATTAAAAAGATTTAAGCTCTTTCTTTGCATCCAAAATCAAGATTAGTTGTGTAGCATCAACCAATTAATTGGATTATACGAATAAAAACAAACATGGACAAGCATAAACAAGTGAAAGAGAAGGGCAAAGTTGACAAACGCATATAAGAATCTTGTTCAGTCAGTGCCCTTGGGGAAAAGGGAGTTCAAGCAGGAGGATGACAAAGGGTTTAGGCCAACATGGGATATATATTAACCATCGATTGGTCTCTATGCAAAATCCTATAAAACTAATGACACATTGTCCCAACCAGCGTTAACTATGACTAGTGGCATTCTTCAAACAGATCTAGATCAAATATTCTCGATACTTCTTTTGCGCCACCAAATTTTGCCACTAACCTTATTTAGCATCCATTAAACGAGATATTGTAGTCTTTTTGAGTTTTAGCTAAAAGATATTGCCACCAACCTTATTTAGCATCCATTGTTGGTCTCCAAACGAGATAATGTAGTCTTTTTGGATTCACGGAGAGAAGAACAAAAACAATTTATGGATACTGATATATATCAAATATTACTCTCAAGAATACCGGCAATCTCAGTCATACTGACGATTATCTTATCAAGACTCTTTCATCAGAGATAAACACATGATCATCTAGAATCTTAATACAATCATAATTGGATTTGTTCATATTCAAGTCCTAATACAATCTAATTCTTTGTACCATTATATAAAGGAGTCTACCCTCAGGTACGAGAAGAGTACACACAAGCACACATTTTCTGATATTCAGATGCGAAACACCCCTGGTGGTCACTCCCCCTGGTGGTCACTCCGTGAGGAAAAAAGTCCGTGTTCTATATAGCCCGGCATTGGAGGAAAAAAGTGAGAGTTCATGACTCCATCAGAGGTATCGCAGCTGCCACCGGCAGCCATATGAAAGAACTACCGACGGCATCACCACCGTCACGCAATTTACTACAACATCATCAATCTTTTCGGTAACCGGTTCAACAATCGTCACAACCAAAATTACAATGCATCACGGCCGCCACGATCAGGCGCGCCGCCACAACGAGGCTGCCGTATCAACGAAGAAGAAAAAGAAATCTTATACAAACAGCCCACCATCGCCAAAAGCAATTGGGGGAGCGCCGTCGCCGTCCACCCCGTTCGGTGGCCACCTTTGTCGTCACGGCCGAGGACAAACTGTACGACGGGCAGGGCCTGATCTAGCTGCCCTCCAATTAGCGGCGCCATCGCGGCCATGCGCCAGGCAGACCGCCGCACCTGGCCAAAAAAGACAGTCATCGCCAACGGGGTCGCGGGCACCATAATCAGCCGACCACCTCCGCGAAACTGCCCAAGCTGCCGCACAATCACAAAAAAAAAAGATGAAGAAGCAGGCAGAACCGCCGGCAATGAGACAGAACCATAGCGCTTCCACGCAGCGTGTCTTTCAGCAAGGCACCGGCGCTGTGTGTACTCAGGCCACCCACTTCGTGCCTTCGACAGTTGCCTTCGCATATGCGTCACCACTGCCGGCAAGGAGGCGACACCATGTACAGTCGGTCACGATGCCACCACACCGCCTTCAGATCTGTTCCACCGTGACCATCGACCATGCCGTTGTTCGAGTTTGAACTCCGAGGTCTCACCATTACAATCCATGGCATTGTGCCTGGCAATTCCGCCAAGAAGAAGCATCGCAGTAGCTCCACTACAAGACCGCCGAGGCCAAACCAGTCACCGCGACCCACTGACTATTTTTGCCTTCTCCGGCGTCGCCACAAAAAATGGAGATGGGAGTATGGCCGCCAGATGTACTCCAGATCCTACCGGCCACGGGCCACCAATGGTAGCTATAGCCACTACAGAACCGCCGGCGCTTCGTTATCTCACCGCTACCGGCCTCCAGATCGGCACCAATGCGACCGTGGGAAAAGCACCACCACCGTCGCCGAGTCTTTCCCATGCCACGACGAGCCACCTCGCCAATATCGCGCCGGCCGAGCTCTGCCAAAAACAGTGGTGCTTTCTATGTCCTCCACCGTAGTGCCACCAAATGGAAAGCCTTCGTCTGCAATTGACGAACCCAAGCAGAAGTGCCCTGATTTGGATCCATTGGCGGTGACCAGCGCCAAATCGTTGGCAGAGGATGGCTGCAGGTGTGTCAATGCCGTGGCTGTTCCATTTTGCAAAGGAGGAAGGCATAATCAGGTGTATCCTTTTTCTTTTTTTATAAGAATTGCGCTTTTACCCCATAAAAAGCATACTTATGTTTTACACCACATGGTTTTCAAAACATTCAACATATGCCACGTGGGTTAAAAATTATTATGCGATTTACCCATGCACAATTCATATTTGCGTTTAAGACCCAAAAGGTCTTATTTATTCAAGCTTAGGCCACGTGCATTTTAAAGCATTAAGCTTTTAGCCCGTCGAAAAGGCCCATTCAAATTCAAGACCCACAGGGTCTCATTTATTTAACATATGCCGCACATTCTTTAAAAACGGCATATATTTTATTGCATATTTGTTACTAAAAAATTTAAAGTGACTGCAATGCTAGGCACTAGCAAGCCTCCTAAGGACTGCTTCTCATATGTGCTCGTATATTACCTAGACCTATGTTTAATTTGAGTCTAGCATTATCTAGTTACACCAATTAATGCAAGTACGTACAAGTCTGGGATTCCGACTGCTATGACGTTTTAAACTCACATGCGATACGCAGTGCAGCACACCCCATGTCGGCTAACTGACAAAACCCTAAGGGGGCCGCGGTGTTGAACATGCTCTCAATCATGTGTTAAAAACATAGTTGAACTTTGAAGGTCATGTGCTTTATTGATTCAAAAGCTATTTTTTCAGTCACGTACTTTTTCTTATTGCAAGGGTTTATATTGTGCTCATAAGCATCAACAATGACGCAAAAACCACTTCACAAGGAAGGAACAAAATTCACAGCACCCGACGACTTAAACGTTTTTGCTGGAGTATCCTGCGTCTCGACATTTTATATCATGTCATGGTCATACAAGGGTCTTCTTAAGACCGGCCCTACATATAGGCTGAAAAGGCTATCTTTATAAATCTACGCCTTCTCAAAGGCTCGGGGCTTCATATCTTCTGATATCAGCGATACTGCGGGTCGAATGCCATGTGCCCTCTCGGACAGGGGGGCTTCATAGCAGCGGACATATTATGGGCTCAATGCCTTCTTATTTAGCATCACAACAACACGTCCTTGTGGCTTCAATTGAAACCCTCGAAGGCATTTTTATGAGCTTTACACTCAATCCGCCCCGAGGGCGTGTAAGACAAGAACTCGTAAGTTCCGTCAAATCCTCAAGGATATTTGCATGAGCTCCGCACTCCATCAACCCTCAAGTGCACTTATCGAAACTTTACGTTCCACTAGCCCTCTAGGGCGGTCCCTCAAGGGTGATAGGATAGAGCTCAAGTTCTATCCGAACGGTTTAGCTATAGTTCTAACCCGTGCAACGGCAAAACCTAGTGGGAGTTCGTCGCCCTACCCTGTTTTGTTAATTCAAAACCTGGCTGAGCGTGAGTGTGAGGCTTCTTTGCTAGCCCTTAGTTGATGATAAGGGTTCCCGTCAAAGTAAAACACGAGCATGATGTGGTCAGCTCAAGTTAAAGAACACACACTTGCAAACGAACACCCTCCCCCAAGGAAAGGTGACCCCCTCAAGGGGTCATTCAAACACTTAGCACATGCAACAACTTACATGCAGGGGCGGACCTACGTTGTGCAAGGGGGCTGAAGCTCCCCCTCACTTTGGGGGGGGGAATTTTGGGAATTGCACCGCGACTCCGTCCCCAATACCCCGTTCCCCGAGAGACACACACTTGGTAGTCACCCATCTCTCTCTCTCTTACCGTGACCGTGAGTGACTGACCGCCGGTGAACTAAGTTCAAGCAGGCCGTGAGCCCATGACGACTGACGAGGCAACTCTGACCAGATTAGGATCTGTGGGCAAAGCACCAGATCAGGAGACGCACCGACGACGGCGATGAGATCTGGCCCCTCACTCCGCTCTTCGACTGCTACTCCCAGGTTTCGACCAGATCTGGCCCCTCATCCCTTGCCGTCGATGACTGATGAGGCTCCCTGGCCTATGGGTCTTAACTGTTCAATTCAAACTAGAGGTCCATGAGTCGGTGAATCATGATTCTGTCTGTGAGTCCGTGAGTCGGTGATAACTGATTATCACTGAATTATCGGGGTGTATTTTCGACAGGTAAGACTTCTGAAAGATCCTAATTTCATTCCATTGATTTTTTTTGTATCTGATTCTTTACTGTTTGATCGTGTTTTTTCCTGAATTGGGTTTCTCAATTAAGAGTTTGCTTGGCCTTGAAATCTAGTATATGATCATGAATTGGGCTTCTAGTTCTAGTTATGGTTGCTTCTTTCTTGCTTTTGAAGTACTAATTCCAATTTGTTTCCTTTTTCGTCTTCAAAACTTGTCAGTTTGCTCTGAATTCTGAAATTGGTGATTATAGTTTTTACTTTTTGTATGTCCAAAATCATGTGGTTTTGACTTACATGGGTGATGGGTTTCCGTTCTTCTTGGGCTATCAACTACAGTTTTAATAATTAAAGATTTCACTTTGTGCTTCAAATGTTTACTAGAGTTCTTTTATTTGTAGTATGCCATATGTTTCAATTTTTTGTATTTTCTTTTTTGGACTTTAGAGTTATGCTTTGATTTTTGGATTGATTTTGGTGCTACGATTTTGGTTTGAGGAAGATCAAAGGTTTGGTTTGACATTGAAGAGACATGGCTAATAACGCGACTGCTTGTGCTGAGAGCCTGAGAGGGCGACAAGCGATATGCTGATTGGTCCTGACTGGGGGATAAATATCGAGCTATGTGATATTATCAACATGAATCCTAAGTATTGTCCTTTTCTTGTGGTACACTGCTTTACTATTGATCGTTCATTTACTAGTCCATTTACTGTTGTCTTGCTTTTACATGGAAACCCTCTATACAACTATTGATTCCCATCAATGTGTAGGCTTAAATCCTCACAGCCTTAACTACCAGCAATTCTAGTATATCAATATTAACAGTTTAGCACAGAGAATCAGCGTTTCTAATGTTTTAGTTTCCTCTTGACAAACATGAATAGTGACAAGAGTTGTGCATGTACAGATGTCCTCACTGTGAGATTGGAACTAAAAGTAATTGTTAACTCATTATAGTAGACTCATTATCTAGCGTCCATGGTCTGTCCAAAAGCAACCCTGTCTTGAAAGTGGTTAACTTACTATACAATCTCTAGGCTCAAGAACTAATGTCCTATATTTGAGACACTTCTAGCTTCCCCTTCCATCTCTTATTTCTCCGACTCCAACACCTCTAACCTATGTAGTTGTTGGAATCCTTAAGGATGACTTGACAGTCTTCATATACGGTTAGAATCATCTATCGAACTCAATAAATGGGCCACAATTAATGCCTTTCACTAGGAGTATAATTTGTATGTTCTTTTTTTTTTGTGTTGTACTTGTAAAAAGCCTTTAATGGCCCTCGTGAAACTTAATAATACTTTTTGTATGCTTTTTAAGTGCACTTTGTTTTTAATATTATTTTAATAAAAAATTTGGTGAATTCGATATAATTTTCGCACCCCCTGAAAAAAATTTCTGGTTCCGCCCCTGCTTGCATGCACAGCTTTGTGTCCTCTCTCAAGAGAGGTTATCATGAGGCACAACCTCTAAAGGATCTCGAGATTCTATGATTCATCTTTCTAAAGATGATTCTGAAAAGCATGCTTAGGCGACATTCTAAGGACTTAGCTCTCAAGAGCTAGAGTTCTAGCTCCCTACTTGGGGAGAAGTTCCATCACTTGAGTTCCCAAGGGCTTAGGTTCGCAGAAATGACGTAGAAAAATATTATTTTCCCCTGCAAGCGGATAACAAATCCCTTACAAATCTGATGCGTGTCTCAAGACACCTGGTATAACTTCCTCGGCCAAACATTTTGACTAAGAAAGTGGGGAGCTTATGATATATCTCAAATATAACTCTCAATAATTAGGGAATATCGGCAATCTCAGTCATACTAGGACATTGACAATTATCTTATCAAGACTCTATCATCAGAGATAGACACATGATCCTTTAGAATCCTAATACAATCCTAATTGGATTTGTTCACATTCAAGTCCTATTAGGGCTCTTCTTCCTACCATTATATAAAGGGGTCTACCCCCCAGGTATGAGAGAAGTAGACACACAAGCACCCAGTGCATTTTCTGCTATTCAGAGCTCTACCCCTGTAGCGACGTTCTGACTTTAGCATCGAAGCATCCGCCACCGGAACACCCCTGGTGGTGACTCCGTGTTCTATTTTGCAGGTCTATTTCCTGGCTGTGGTTCCCAATCAAGATGCAGCAACAGATACCAATTTTGAAGAAACACACTTTCTTGAGGCCTTCAAGGATTACACCATAATACAGAATTTCACTTGTTTTTTGGTAGAAGAGTAGAAATATCTACCGTGGAATCATTAACTATGAAGTTTAAAATCCTTGACCTCAAGGATTAAAATTCAAAATAATCTAACAGCAGATACAATATACAAAGGAACAGATAAAGCACAAAAAATAGAGACTCAACTACCCGAAAAGGTTCAAAGGACAACATTAAAGCCCAAGTGAACACAAAGAACGACATGCACAAACAAACAAAATTACAACACGAAACCGACTCCTCACCTGACCTGATAAACATCCCTAAAGAACTGGATATGATCACCACCACCAGAGAACTAAGCGAAAAAGGGTGTGTAGCCACAGTTCACCACTGTTGCTGCCAATATATCCGCCCAAACTTGCATCATGGCAACAAACACTTGCACACCTACAACCCCTTGCAGCTCATTTCCCACGGTACCACTATCCACCCCATCCATGTACCTCTATATATAGGCCTGAAAAGGGCTGCTATTTAGGTTTTCACTAAGCAAAGTCTTACCTTGCTAGCTATTATGACTCAGAGTTAGTGTTAGGGGCTTTACTACTATACAAATTAGTTAACCCCTAACTTTGAAAACTAACGCAGTCACTTACAAAAATAGATATTCAACCAGGGTAGCCAAGTCCTTTTTGGATTACTTTCAGCGACTCGGAGAGCATTATCTAAACCCTTAAAGCTTCTAACACAAACCACCATCTATAATGTAGTCGAGTCCCTTTTGGATTACTTTCTTCGACTTGCAAATTCCCTTCCAAATCCAAGAAGAAGATTTTTTTGGGGAGTGGTTCAAGAAATTAGTACTGCGAATATACTTGCAGAGCATTATCTGAACCCATAAAGCTTCTGGATTTGAAATTATTGAGTTAGAAGTAAGTAAAGGGGAAGGGAGTGAAAAACCTATCCTAAAACTACACCCGGCCACTCCTCACAGCCATACCACAACCACAACACAAACCAAAAGCGGAGAGGGCACTAAGCTGGGCGGAAGGGGAAGAGGCAAACCCTAGCATGAAACTACACCATCTCCACATGGCCTCACCATAAACCAATCGCCCTCAGACGTCGCCTCCACCCCACTAACCACACTCGAATGAAATGTCGGGAGAAGGCCTTATATAATGACCCGGTCCATGGCCCTTCCACAAGGTAATGCCTCCCTCAAAAAGGCCAATCAAATAAGTACTTATGAGTTCATATGCAGAGTCTTATAACATCAACCACAAATTATTCACATCCAATGTGGGGTATCACAATCTCTCTTCCTTTCGCATGAGCATCCTTGCAAAGGCTAGATCACACATAGCCCAGAATATTCATCCTGAGCCAAATGTGCGATACTTGCTAAGGCTCGGTCACACATAGACCAAAATATTCATCTTGAGCCAGATGTGCGATATACCTGGCTCATCCTTTGTTGCCTCAACCATCCTCTTGATGTAGGATATTGTTTTTGTTTTCCTAAACCATCGGCAACCCGACTGGATAGCCCAGCCTAAGTTTTCGAGAGTCAAACCTGATACCATCTATAACTCTCTCAAAAGGACAATTCAAGTATATACTTATGAGTTCATAGACATGGTCTTATAAGGTCAATCACAAATTGTTCCATATCCGGATGGGATATCAAACCTTAGCAACCAGCAACTACCACCACCACTGATATGCATCAACAAAAACCGAACTATAGCAGATCTAACCCTATGACACCGGGCTTGAGCAGATGCAGCCTCCACGCCTGCCACTAACAATAATTAGTGGATTGAATATGGAAGATCTTGTTGCAGAATCAAATGAGGAAGCTTAATTTGGGAAAAACAAGAAAGAGGAAACCCTAACAAGGGAGGAAGGAGGCAGAGAGTGGTTGTATATATATATATATATATATATATATATATATAGAGAGAGAGAGAGAGAGAGAGAGAGATAGAGCGGGCGGGCGGGCGGGCGGGGGTATGGATTTGTCTTAATTGCGATCTACGTTAATCTCATGCGTAGTACAAAAAAAATAATGATAAGTTCAAGGCCAATCTTACCACTAGGAAAGAATGCGTATTTCGACAATCTTCTAAGAAGAATGTGACATTGTTTGGTCTCTGAATCAACATTCAATCATGTCCATATTCCTTTTACTGACCATTGGCCAGTGAAGTGAAGATTCAGAAATGTCTGCAGGCAAGAAGTACGCTCCATTATTTTATTGGTTAAAACTTACTTTCAGGGCCTTCACGAATTCTGGATTTTAGAGCTAAATAATTTGTTTTGAGTATCACTTACAGGGGACACACTGCCTGCGTGAAAAACTCTCATCCACGTTTACTTCCCAAGGGAGCAACTCCTCTTCTCTTACTTCAGACGTTTCAAAGGAAAACAAAACGATAAGCTGGATCACGAAACACTTGGGAAGTCTAACTCCAGCTTTCTAAGTTTAGACCAACTATCCAAAGTTTCTTAACCTCGTTTACCACTGGATAAAACATTAGACCTCGAAATGGTCTGCCGAAGCCCATCTCCAAACGCTTTTCAAGCCTCAATTACACGTCGAATTTAAGGTTGTTGCACGCTTTTCAAGCCTCAACAACACTTTGAATTTAAGGTTGTCATGCGATCAACATTTCTCCAGCAATTCTCAGTTGATTTACCAACATCTGAGTATTACTGCACGTCCTTTACGTGTGCCTCGGGAAAAAAGTTGAAAACATTTATATCACTGAATCAAATCAAGCAGCTTGCTTGCAAGAGGTTTGTTCCAAGCTTTAACTGTGATTCTTTTGTTTACCATGCATTAAACATGTAGAAGAAAGCAGAGAGGTCACAGTAAAGGTAAGATCCAATATATCTGTCCCTGAAATGGCGCCTTTGAAATCTGCTTCTATTCGAGCAAATATACAATTTGTTTCGGTCAGCAGGACTAATGCACTGAGGTTAAGGCGGCGTCACAGGCACTGTACACCCCGGTGAATCGCCTTTGAGAATTTGCAAAGCAGCCTCCTGCAAGAGAATAACTGGAAGATTTAGAGAAGAGAACAGGCTGGGGAAGGAATCATATAAGCTCAATACAACTACATGCCTACCAGAAACGATGGCTCAAGAAAGTGCAGCGAGCATATTTAACAGCGTATCTACTAAACATAGAAATGCCACTGCAGAGTGGTTGCTGTCAAGGTAGCTTCCTCCTCTAAACAAGATTGCACCACCTAAGGGGTTGAGGAATTCTAGGAATTTAGGATAGAGTACCAGTACTATCAAGGTTTAACCAAAAGCTAACACCACATACAGGAGAGTGGTACAAAAGGGGCGGCAATCATTTACTTGGCCTAAAATCAGTTGTTAGGGAGGGCTCCAAGGAGAAAACCCCAAGAGAGTCATAAGAGCTAGTTAAGTTGGCTTTTCTTTCCTGTTCTTTTTATTTCTTTGAAAAACTGACATTAGCTACTCACAGTTAGTAGCTCGGTAAGTTTTCACATATTAAACTTGAACGAGTATTTGCTCTTCCATGGAGGATGGGAGGCATCACATATTCAGAATTAGACTATGAATAGCTTAACTGATATAAACTAGCAAAACACGCTAAAATTATGGTCCATCAACTACGAAGCTTCCACATCAAGGTAAATTGATGGAAGCCAGTTCAATCCCTGGAAAGTGGTGGTAAACAGATAAGGGAAAGTTGTGGTAAATAGATAATTCAGTACCTTCGAGGTTTTGTCAGTCGAAATTCCTTGAAATGCCCGCACACAGTTGCAAATGCAAATTATGTAAGCCGAAAAAGGAAAAAAGAAAAAGGTGAGTTGCTGCAGATTGCTTTCTCTCTCTTTCACTGCACTAGTGTTGCAGTAAGCTCAATAAAGCACTGAAATCTGCAGACTTGTCATCTTCCTCTACAATCTGTTCATGGTTAGGATGCATACAACTGATTAGAAACTGCACCAGTGAGAGCAGAGAGAGAAAGAGGAACTAGTACGTCTATAACATAAATCTGAATGCAAATAGAAAGTAAATCTAGTAGAACGTCACTGAAAACATAAGCCTAGCACAAATGAGTCATACATTGATAGGGCCTAATTTGTCACAGCTACATCTTAAAGCACAAGCAGCTTATTCACCAGATGATTGTTAAGCAGATTTTAGCTAGTGGCAACTTCTGTTTGCAACTTTTTAGAAACAGCTTTTTTGCCACTAATCTCATTGGGACTGTTGTTTAGATAAGCTGGAAAGCTGTTGTTTGCTATATATGGACCAAAATGTCTTGAACAGCTATAAGCCAGCCGGTTGTTTGTGACACGAAAAAGTAATAATTGATTGTTGCAACACTTGAACAATTCCAACTATAAATAAGACAATTTTTCATTGCAGATCAAATAGCCAAAAACAAAAGTGTATTTAACTGAGCAAAGGAGCTTGCAGTTTCTGGAACATAGGTCCTCTCCTTTTTTTCTTTTGTATTCTTCTTGGACAAAACAACATACAAGAGATAAATGTACAGCTTTGAAAAGGGATGCAAGATTATAACAGTGGCAATTAAGGCTGCCTCGTGACAGCAGTGGAGATTGATTCTTCAAGAACTAGGGTTTTTCTCCTTGCTTTTACTTTGGGGAGTATGAAATAGGATAATTGAAAGCTCATATTAGAAGGGCATGACTCAATGGTTCATCATAGCCAAAACAGGGATGAAGTTTTGCTTAAACCAATGAGAAGCTGATGGGAGCTTAAGCTGGAAGCTCGAAATTTAATGCGCTTGTTTTTAGGCTTTACCCAGCTTTTAGCTTAAAGGTTGACTACAAGCCTAGCTTTTTTAAGCTAGCTATAAGCTGTGGAAAAAAAGGCTGCATCAAACAGGGTCATAATTATGTCCAACGGTGAATATAATTCATATTAACGCATTGGCAGAAACTGTCTCAGAAAAAAAGCAACTTCTACTATGACTATTACACTGCACTAAGTTGCCCAAGAAATCAAATACTATTTGTACCATATTAAAATGAATAGCATAACAACATAGTCTTGCTTTCCTCCATCGAAGCACAATAATGCTATAAGCCAATGGCTGTCAGAGTAAGGGGGCTTTGATTGTCTTTCCTCCTCTAGTAGGTCACGGCGTGCATAAAAACCATTTTATTGCATCTAAGAGCATATTACAGCTGAAAACTGTAGATATTTATGATCCAATAACATTGCAAGCTAGGATGCATTGCTCAGACTAAGAAACTTGTGGGTTGAGTTTTACCTTTTCCGAATTTGATTTCTTAAGTGAAACAAATGAAATGTCTAAAATGAACCCCCCCCCCCCCCCCCCCTCTCTTCTTGACACATGGCAGCCGCAAAAAATCCTAATTGTCTACCTATCCCCACTCTTCTCAATGTAAGACGCTGACCGTCCCTAAGTGTGAACATTAGCCTAATGCTAGTCCTTCGTTCAATTACTGTATATGTCACTATCGTCAGTCTTCTACCCCAAATCCCCAATTGAATCATAAATTAGAAGGATGCATAAACATAAAATGCATTCTACAGAGAAATAAAAAGCAACATAATTTCAAAGACGATGTTCAACCATCATACCTTGAATCGAGTGTCCTCTGGCAAACCCATTTGAGTAATAACATCAGAACTAACTTCATTCCAGTTAATCTCTTCTGGCTCATGCTCGTTGTTAGCATCTATGTGAGCCTTGCTATTGTCATAACTGAATGCTCTTCCCACCCAAAAATATAGAACCTTATACTCAAATTTTTCCAAAGCTGAACTTGGAAAAACGAAAATGAGCACAGCTCTAGAATCTAAATCATCTGCAGCAAATGTCTCAATTTTTTCCAAGCTAGGCCATCGACATACAAATGGTTGCTTTAGGTTAGGACACGATGAACTACAGCTCAACATTCCACTTAAACCAGTTGACCCCTTTCCTTCGGAAGAAATATCTATCCATGGTTTGTCACTGGTTTTATCAAAAGAAGCCTCCTCAGAAAAGTTGGCACTAGCTACTCTACCTGAAGAATCCTGCAACATGAAATCTAGGAATGATTCCCCCTCTTCTTTGGAGACTAAATTGTTGTCCGTTTTGTCTTCATAAAGTGAACAAGAACTGTCGTTTATCCTGACACCATCTTGTTCATGGGTAAGAAACCTAGGTAAAGCTTCTTTTCCCGAAGAACCGTCGGTTACCATTGGCAGCTTAAGACACTTTGGCATGCTACCTCTGCGCTCCGCAATTGAAAGTGGAGATTTTTTAGACGGAGAGGATACTAACTGAGAGTGGGGCTTTGAAGTAAAATTCACGTCAATAAATTCTGAAGTTTTAGATATGGACCGCGGAGAGAGTTTCGAAGGGAGAAGGGACAGACCGGAAAAGCTAGACAGAGTTGAAGATACTGGATGAGTACAAGACGATGTTGAAGGAGACATTGTAGGGGAATCTGAAAAACACTTGGAGCTGATGCTCGAATCAGAAGATGTGGAATCTGGAGAGAGATAAGGAGGTGAAGCAGAGGAACAAGAGGAGAAAGAAGAGGTCATTGCTGACGGTGATGAGGACGACGATGATGAAAGCGCACTTGCAGAGAAAAGTAATGGTTTGCTCACAGAACTATTTACGCCTACCATCAACATGGAATCTGGGTAGACTCTAGAACGAGGTACCTTCGAAGCCGAGACAAACTCCTTCATGCTGCCAGGAGCAAACTTACGCCTCAGCGCACTCCAACGGCTTTCTCTTGCAGGAAGGTGGGTCTCATGGTCAGTCTCAGATGCAAACGGGGGAACAAAACCCCCCGCAATTGCTTTTAGAAAAATCTCAAAGTCAACATTGTACGATTCCACTGTTCTCTCACCTGGTAAAATCTTTATTGACAGATCAACAGCATCTGTTCCGTTACTTGACTTGTCCATCATAGGGAGGAGGTCTGAAAAAGCATCCCAAAAGTATGAAGGTTCTTCCCCTTCCTTGATCACTACGATCGGCCCCTGCACTTTCTCATAACGAACAATCTGGCAAACAGCTCCTCTTGCATCTCTTTCCATGATAGCTTCACATCTCTTACCAATCCAAACATAAATAGCAGAAGGTATATGAATAATAAATGCACCTCTAGAATCCAGAGCAGCTGGAGAAGGGGCATTGAACATTTTTGGGACAAGATGCAAAGGATCGTATGGGGAATGAGGAGCAAGTCTATACATCATCAGTAATGAACTGGGGCTCAAAGGAAAAGCATGCACCCTCTTCTGGCATTGTAGTAACTGGCAAGCAAAACCCATATTCGGATCAGCAATCCCTCTAGCTGCCTTCACATATTGAAACGCGTCATCAAAGCTTTGCCCTTCTCTCCACATCAGATAAGCAATCACCAGTGACGTGGACCGAGAGACCCCTTGACAACAATGAACAAATACTCTTCCACGCTGTTCCCTAACGTCTTCAAAATAGTCAAAAACATCATACAGTATGCTAGTAATATCTTCCGATGGGTTGTCCTGCAACCACAAAGTTCGATACACAAAATCGGCCTTGAAATATTCGGGGCAGACGAAACCTACACAATTGAGGATATGGGTAATCCCGTGATGTTTGAGTATGTCCCTGTCTCTTGCAACAACATCACCGCCAAGATAAATGTGCTCGGCCACTTTAGAACACTCCTTATCAAAGAACGCAATCTTTTCTCGCTTAACCAGCCCCCCATTCTTATCCGGGTTCCTCTGAATCGACGACAAATCAAGCGTCAACCTCTCGCCACTGTTGTTCACATCTCTCCCGCTGGGAGTGAAAGGAAGTGGCCACTCCCCCACATCGTCGGACCCCGCTTTCGGCCACTCATCCAAGCTCCGGCGAGCAATTGACAAAGGCTGCAACGGCGGCAAACACGACCGAGCCTTGGAATGGGATCTGGGGGTTAACGGGACGGGAAACCTCCGATGCCCGCCGTTATTATTCCCGTTCGGATCTGCACCGTCTTTCTCGCTGTCGGGATTGAGCGGCGGCAGCATCGTACGGGAAGAGGACCACGAGGCCGACCGCCAGTACGTCTTCCGCGATCCGCCCAACTGGCAACCATCCTCCTTTCCCAACATGCCCAAATTGAGCCAATGCACAACCCAATCCAAACAGACAAATACCCAAAAAACCTAGCTTCTTATGCAGACAACCAAAAAAAAAAACAGCGGAAATACGATCAATCAGACGCCACGTCACCAGACTTGGCAGCCCGAGTTTCACCTGCGAGCGAAATTCATCAAACAACTAATCAACCACACACAGCCAGAAACTTGGAGGGTAAATCTGTACCCTAGGGTAGCGCATGCCGCGCAAAACCTAAAGATCTGGCAGCGATACATACAGAAATATCATGTTTTCCTATGCCAATTTTAAGGGCTTGTGTGTATAACATATAAACATAAAGAAAAAAATGGCAAGATTTAGGGCTTATAGAGAAGGAACATGACGAAGAGCAGAGCAGCTTGAAGGAGGCATAGAGTAGAGACTAGAGAAAAGAGTTGAGTGAGGGGAAATTGGCGGGGGGGGGGGGGGGGGGGAGACGGGGAGTAATTGCAGTTTTTTTTTTTTCTATTTCAGCTGTTCTTTTATTTATTATTACGTCATTTTCTCTCCTAGTCCTTACATATAAATGTGAAAGGTCCCATGGGATGGAAATAAAGAAAATGAATTAATTCGCCCCATTCATGGTCTTCCTGAGGAACACGACGAGCTTCACACGCAGACTTGAGAGCCAGGGAATTGTCTCAGTCAGTCTTGGTAGATTTTTACATGTTCTTCACTAAGAAAGCGATTGTAATTCTTTGTTTATTTTAAGAAAACTGTCACACGTTTTTTACATTAAAAGTTAGTCCTTTTTTACATTAAAAGTTAGTCCTTCGTTGCTCTAACTGCACCCCCCACAACATTATTTTGCAAAGTAAACTTAACGTGTTAACTTAAGATGCTTGATTAAAGTTTCGTTTTTTTCCTTTTTTGGACCAAAGAAACTTTTTTTTGACAGTTTTAGGTAGTATTTGACAGATTTTTTATTTCTTTTCTTTTGATCTGTTTTGAAAACTAGAAAGAAAAAACATATTTGACAGACACTTTCGTTTTTTTTCTTTTTTTTCCTTTCAGTTTTGTAAACTTATTTTTAAAATGGAACTATTTTGAAAACTTCAATATAGAATTTTTAGTTTTCGATTTTAGTTTTTATTTTAAGATCCACCTTTCAACCTTTATCAGAAGTAAAGACAACATTTTCTCAAATTCTTTTTAATCTAGAAAATCAGAACAAAAAAATTATCAAGCATAGATTCTGGGAAAAAAAATCTTTTTAAAGAATGGCTTCTTCCAAATAAACACTTCATTTTTGTCTTTAAAAACTTCGTGTAAGCGTTCACTATGACCACAATTCTATTCTACGGAATAAAAGACAATTCTAAAACTTTGTTCACTATGACCACCAACAGCATCTAAACAAACCACTTTCGCCCTTCATCTCTCCCTTCCTTTTTTCTCCTTCTTGTTCTAGTGGATGAGACCCGAAGTCAAACTTAAAGCTCCAGCTCTCGAAATTAAAGTCACAAGAACAAGAAAAAAGACCTCACAAGATAGCTGCTTTTGTCAAAGTCACTTTTTTTTTTCTAAGCTTTTCCATCAGGTGGAAACCTGATCGTAAAAGCGAATTCACGGGCCAAGCACGTAAAAGCGAATGCATGAAGCACTTGCATAACAGTTCTGAAAAGCATTATACACTGAATGGGTGCCGAGTGCCAGTAATTCTGACGTGCGAGGAAGTTTATATGACACAGCCTCGCTCTCAGATATTTACATTGAATGAGTGAATGCCAACACCGTTCGGAAATAACAACAAAGGTACAACAGCAAGGGAGGATACTATGAGGTTGCGAACCTAGTCTATAGATTTCTGCAGGGGAGTGGCAATTCTATAACCAAGCCAATAACAATATGTTTTATGATCACCTGGCAAAACTGAAAACGTTGCACTCTTTTATGCTTTACGAAGTGTGAGGTGCAGCTTTCAGACGCCTAAATTGGCCATCTTGATAGCACGAGTTACTGCTCATAGCATGAACCTGGACCATTTGGAACACTCCGAGCATACTTATTTGTAACTGGAGCCGCTTGAACACCACGCCTTGTTAATAGGCATCTGAAGTATTGCAACCTGGGCAATGCAGTCGCTGTAGTGTTTCCTGAAGATATGGACCCCCTGGTGCTCCACAGGCGCTCTAAAAGGTGAATAGGTATCAGTAGCACACCAAGAAGTCTCCATAACAAGTAGAAAAACCAACAGAGAGGGAGTTAAATAGAGTGAGACAGAGAAAAAGGAAGAGGTATATTTATCGATTTCCAAACTCGGAGAAAAAGTGCTCCACTAGAGGCATCAATAGGTGATAGACACTTGATTGGTACATAAATAGCACTCCACAGGCACTCAAAAAGGTGAACAGGTATACTAGCAAACCAAAAGGCTCCATAACAAAATAGAAAAACCAACAGAGAGGGAGTAAAATAGAGTGAGACCAAGAAAAAGAATAAGCATATTTATTGATTTCCGAACTCAGGGAGAAAAAGTGCTACACTAGAGGCATCAATAGGTGATACACACTTGATTGTTACATATATAGCTCAGACAAATCTCAATGACAGTTTCATCGAACTTCTAGTGGTCTGATGGATACTTCAAGCTTGGACAGACTATTGCTTGCTTACCCCTAACCTCCCCATCCCCCACCCACAAAAAAAAAAAAAACTCCTAATAAAATCTATAATATTAAGGTAATAAAGGTTTTAGATTCATAAATTTTGATTATTGTCAATAACTTCACATAAATATACGTGCAACTGCAACTCTCTGTTTCTTCTTCTTTTCTTTTTTTCCCCCCTTCGCTCCATTTACTGCTAGTATTAACATTAGATGGAATTCCATCTTTGTGTCTACAGTTCATAGGCCTGGTCTGTTTAAGCAGAAGCATTACCTGCAGCAGCCGCAGCTCGAGGCCATATCGTTTGCTGAACATTTGAGGCATCAATTACCTCACTCCACATGCAAACTTCTCCTCCAAGCACAAGCTCTTGCTCAGAAGCATCATTTATTCCTTCAAGTGGCTCAGCGTTATACAAACTATCCCACGGGACATCTATGTGATCAAGATACCAAACACCCTGATTGCTATAAATACATCTAAAGCCTTTTGCAACTGCCTTTGGACAAACACCTGGACCCAACCTGAGGCAACACAGAGAAATGTTTATGCATAAAGCCACAACACCTCTGATTTGACAATTTGAAACTGCAGATAGAAATCAGATCAGAAGCTAACCAGTTGTGCACCACAGTCCGCGGATTAAGCTTAGTTGCAAACGTGTTGAATGTTTCTTCCCTAAGATAAGAAAACTCATATATTATGTATTTCTAAAGACAAAGTAAAGAACTGTAGAAAAAGGTGAATAACCAAGTACATACAAGTCGAGAAAAAGTCAGCAAACATCCTTTTTTATCTTTGATCCTTTGATTGTCATTTAAGAATTTCTCTGCGATACCAGTTTCCTTAAATCTTTCGCTATCAAGTCGTCACTCTTTTTTATCTCTGATCCATATATTTTCATTTGAAATTCCACTATGGGGCTATCCTTTTCAGAACTCACTCTAAGATCCTTACAAGTCCAAGTTGGAAAAAGCGGAAAAGAATCTAATGGAAAATATGTTAGCATGTTGCACCTTCTCAAAGTAGCCCAAAGATCAAATTTATATCCAAAATAAGGAGATACACATACCAGTTGACTGGGGTCCAATTTTTTGATATTGCTATTTCTTGAGCTCTGAGTACAAAATACTGATATGCATCTTTTGCTGTCATGTTGTGCTCTTGAAGCCTGCAAATAAAATGTCTAAATGAATAACTATACACATCAGAGCTTAGTCAAGAAAAGCTTAATTATGAATTTAGGTTCAGGATTATGATTGCATAAAGACTCGTTTCAAGTAGGTAGGAGAAACCTCTACCCCCATAACCTCTTTTTCTTCTTCATTACGTCACGACCACCGTCACAATTAACTACTACCTCCACCACCACTGTAACAATCAACTTACCAACACCAAAACCGCCATCATGACCTCCACCACCTCTGGATCACCCCCACACCCCCTCCTACACGATGCACACACAAAACAAAATCTAGAAATTGGGGGTTGAATGATAGATAATGATCAAAAACAATGTAAAAAATCAACACATCTGGGTTGTCATTTAATGACCACCTAGGGCACCACTGAGCCACACTCCAATATACTGTAACATGTTTCCAAGATCACCTGCTAGTGCCTAGGACAAGATTTAATATTCACCAAGGTTTGAGCCATGATTCAAAAAATTTATCCCGAAATTGTTATTTTAAACACAAAATGTAGTCCCTAAACTACAAGCGTTTGGCCAGGAATGTCCCTAAACTAGCATTTTAGCCAAATTCTTCCCTCAACTATCATAAGTGCTCCCACCAAGTCCCTCTGTTAGGGGTGTTAAAAAATGGCTGTTAGATGTCCCCAGAGGAGGCACAGATAGTTTAGGACAATCCTGGCAAAAAGCTTATAGTTTAGGGACATTTTTTGTAGTTGTCCCTATCATTTTCTTCTCCTCTTTGTCTTCTTCCCTTCAACAATTCCACCTCCCACCACCAGTTACAACATACTTCCTGCCCCCTCTGACACATGTTCACATCATCTCGTCATCATCACCACCCCCAGCATCAAGCCTACTGTAGTGGATCAAATCTACCATCAAGCCCACCATCCCATTTGATCTACCGTGATAGGATCGTCGAAGGTAGATCGGCTGTGAGCTTATAATCTGCAACAATGACATTTCATGATGGTGGTTGGGCGGGGAATTTGATGATAGCTATGGGTGGTTCCGGAGTTGGGTTGAGCTATTGAATATAGTGGTGCGAATGGTGGTGGTGGTGGGTTTAATGGGTTGTGGTGGTCGGCGGGGCATCTGTTGTGGTGGCTGCAGCATATGATCGTGGTGGTGGGGTGCAATGGTGGTGGTAAGTTCCATATGGTTGCTGTAGTGGTGGTTTAATGGTTTGGAGGTGGTGTTGATAATGGGTGAAGGGTAGGCAGACGGTTGACTAGCTGTGGTGGTGGTGAACGGTGGTTATCGGTTTAATATGGTAGTTGCCATGGTGGTGGTCTGATGGTGTGGTGGTGTTGATGATAATGGGTGGTGGGAGGGCGGGCGATGGGTTCACTTTGGTGGTGGGACAATGATTGTGGGTTCGATGGGGTGGTTGCTGTGGTGGTGGTTTAATGGTGTGGTGGTGGTGGTGTTGTTAATGGTTGGAGGGCGGGCGGGTGGTGGGCTGGCTCAGGTGGTGGGGAACGGTGGTTGTGGACTCAATGGGGTAGCTGTTCTGGTGGTTGCTTCAGGGTGTGGTGGTGGTGGTGTTAATGGGTGGTGTGTGGGTGGGCGGTGGGCTAGTTGTTGTAATGGGGAACGATGGTGGTTGGTCTGATCGGGTGGTTGTCGTGGTGGTGGTTTAAACCCACATAGGAGGTGGTATTTGTGGCTGGAAGTATGCCATAACTGGTGGTGGGGGGTGGAATTGTTGAAGGGAAGAAGAAGACGATGAGAAGAAGAAAATGAAAGGGACTACCAAAAACGTCCCTTAAGTACATGCGTTTTGCCAGGATTGTCCTCAAAAAATAATGAAGATTGATTTGCCGCTTCGTTTTGGGGCATCTAAGAGCCATTTCCTAACACCGGCTAACGTAGGGACCTAGTAGGAGCACTTACAATAGTTGAGGGACGAATTTGGCTAAAATGATAGTTTAGGGATGATCTTGCCAAAATGCTTATAGCTTAGGACGTTTTTTATAGTTGTTGCTAAAAAGTATAACCCTAATCGCCACAACCACCACCTACTACGGTCCATACCACCATCCCACCACCAAATTATTTTTCTCATTGTCACAAAAGTCTCAATCACAAAACGCACCCCACCTGAATTTACGGCTTACTATGGCGTAGGAATGGTATACCATGGATGATACCAGTGGATCTGGTAGTGTGGTAGCGTGGGATTTGTTGTGATTGTTCTTTAGAGGGGTAGAAAAGTAAACAAGAAAAGGAGGGGTAAGTGAGTCCTTTCATGCAAGCTCTCTGTATTTTATCAGTCAAAGGATTTTTTCTGATATCTCGAATAGGGGGCGGATATGCCTAAGATTACCCCTTAACCTCAAGGGGTTCACTGAAATTATTCCCAGAAAATATCTTAGTACCCTTCAAAGCAATATGGGAAATGTCATGTGTTCCTTCCATCTACAATTTTAAATCCCAAAAAACTCAGATGAAGTACTATGGATTCAGTACTTATTCGGCTAAACCAGCTGGATTGCTCTTTAAAGTGATGCCTAATGTCCTTCTCACATGCTATCCCAGAACACTAGTTCTTCACTTCACACAAAGCAGAGGTAATGACCCTCGATAAAGTGGCAAGATAGTGGAAGGGTGAGAGATGCTGCCTATTTTGGTGTGTTTCTGCAAGTTAGACTGTTGAGCACCTACTTCTGAAGTCAGATTTAAAAGCTCCGCTGTAATCTTTGCAATTCTAATCCTGAGGGGAGGGGGGTGATTTATGAGGCTCAGCCTTTAAAAGGGAAACCTTTCCCAAACTGGCAGAGAACCCTTAAGCCGCGGCTATCATTTGTGTACAGAAAGGAAAACTCGAATTTTAGGAAGGAATTTTCAATTGTTTTGGCTGACAATATTAGATCACATTTAAGCTAGGGCAGTATAAATCTTATTCACTTTGAGGAGGACCATTACCTTAACTAGGGGCTTTGGTGCCTAGGCGGTTTCTTAGTTATCCAGGCATGACTCTTGACGCCCTACCCAACCAACCCTACCCCAGGCAACAAATAGGAGGAAGATGAAAATCAACTTTTAGGGGAGATATTTATATATTTGTAATCTTCAATTCCAGGAGTCTCTGTGCTGCGAAATATACAAATACGAGGCCTATTATATAGAAGTGAAGAGTGAATTAATGTAAGAGGAAAGGGCATTACCATTGCTTCACATGTGGAGTAGAGCTCCAACAATCTGTAAGAGTGGTAAGACAATTCAAAGCAACAAAAATTAGAAGAGGCGAAGCTAACATTATGCTCTCAAGTAGAAGTGGCATTACTTAATAAAGTGATATAAAGTGCAAATATTCATATATAAATGCATGTCAAATATGGGTCCAGATCCCCGGCTAGAGCTGGCAAATTCCCTAACTTGCCAACACATCTGTGGCCGTGAGGGTTGGCGACGGGACGGTCAAGATCGCTTATTTTTTTAGTGAACTAACACCTTCCGCTTTCTAACAGGGAGGACAGTGATCTTGACAAAAATGCCCTTCTCTCTCTAGTTCCTTCTCTGTATTGTTGGAGGTGACCAACAAACCAACGAGGAGCGACAAACGGCAGAGAAGCGACGAACCGAGAGGAAAGCAGGGACAAACGTGGAGAGGGCAGTTTACGTTCAAGCTACAGCTCATGGAGCGAACAAGCAGTAGTTGCATAATGGTGAACTTCACTGTCCTCGGGCGGTGAAAATTAATCAAAAAAGACTAATCTGGGCCATTCACATCACCAATGTGGATGGCCGGATACGTGTTCACCAGTTAGGGAGCTTGCCAGCGTCATTCATGGATCAGCTCCGATCATGTATATATGATGGGAGCTGATCCATCATATATGCATTATTGTCCTCTACAGAATGTAACGAACGGTACTTTTTACCAAAATACCCCTGCTGTTGTAGTCACCCAGTTACCCCTCCCTCCGTCACCAATGGGGATGGCTGGATACACATTCACCAGTTAGGGAACTTGCCAGAGTCATCGATGGATCAACTCCGATCATATATATATGATGGGAGCTGATCCATCATATATTCATTGTTGACAGTCGTGATAAATTTTCATTGTCCTCTACAGAATATAACGAGCGGTACTTTTTACCAAAATATCCCTGCTGTTGTATTCACCCAGTTACCCCTCCCTCCCTCCCTCCCTCTATCTGACACACACACAGAGGTCAACATCTAAGGATCTCAACTCGTGAGTGAGATCTATCCAAATGCATACAAGGTGGTGATGATGGTGAAGCATAACCAGGTTTCTAATGGGTGATGGACGGTTACCTGTGATTCTCAATTACTTCAGGCAGCTATGGAGCGGTGAGGGTGTGGGCGGTGATGAAGTAGGGAGGGTGTTGGTGGTGATGGTCGGCGATAACGTAAGTGGTGGTGGTCATGAAGGAAGGTGTGGGTTATGGTGGTACGGACTGCAATGGGTGGTGTGATCCATGATGGAACGAGAAAAGAGAGGAATGAAAAATGTCGACAGAAGGAAATGTTTGAGCAGTGAAAAAAACGTTCACCCAATACTGGAGCGGCTGACAATAAAAATTGCTACAATATCTAGACCGTTCACGATGCATAAGTGAATGGCCAGATTCATGCTGACAAGTTTGGGAACTTGCAAGCAATATCAATGGATTAGCCCCTATGTGTGTGCTTGTACACAAACACACACACACACACATCCCCACCACCCCCACCCCCCACCACACACACACATATGTAGATATATATATATATGTGTATGTATATATGTACATATATGTATGTATCTATCAATCTATATATATATATATATATATATATATATATGTGTGTGTGTGTGTATATATGTATATATATATATATATATATATATATATGTGTATATATATATATATATATATTTGTATATATATATATATTTGTATATACAAATATATACATATATATATATATTTGTATATATATACATATATATATATATAGAGAGAGAGAGAGAGAATAGAGGAAATGTGTCTCGGAATGCTTAACCCTACAAACTATTTTGCAAAATTGAGCAAAGTGTGAACTTAATATTCCGCAAGAAATTTGATCTGACCTAAGCTTTTCATAATCAAATCAGTTGTACAAGTAGGTGCTATACTGCTATTACTTATAATAGCCACACACAATAATGTATTAGTGGTTCCGGAAGCAAAACCAAACAAGTATTAAAATGGCAGCAAGGTCAGCTATGAAATTTTCAAGCAGAACATGGGAAAAATGTGATCCCCACAATTTAAGAATCTCATACTTCCGCTAGAAAATCGCACAATATCATTCAGATGTCAAGATTGTCTTGATAAGACTCAATGTCAAGTGTAAACATCTAGATAAAAGCTACCTTGCCTGATCGATTTTCCTCTCATTATAGATGTTATCCTTAAGTAGAAAGATACCTCCCAACAATCTTTCCACATGTTCATTACAAGATTAATATACGAAAGGAAATGGCAGAATGCCGTCTAGAGACACCCCACGGACCGTGACGCCTATCACTATGAGCTATTACATAAAATAAATATATTTTGTGCCTCTTTATGCATGACCTTAAGCATGGTTATAGTCCCAGATCATTGAATATATACTTGCTAGGCAAGACTAGTAGGAAATCTGGAAGCATGGTTATAGTCCCAGATCATTGAATATATACTTGTTAGGCAAGACTAGTAGGAAGTCTGGACTCTACATCAGTACATAAAAAATTTGCAACATAAACGTTGCTTCTAAACGGACTAGTAGCAAAGGTTGCATGAATAGAGGGGCAGGATAATTCGACGTACTCAACAACACACTCACAGATACATAGAAAGAACCAGTATCTGCATTGAAATATTAAGCCTAAATAAGCACCAAACCCTTCTTCCAAATTTATCTAGGCTTACAAGTGAGATGTAAGCTTGTGCATGATAGTTTTCGCTCCTTATTTGAAATTTATTTTTGAGAAGAAAAGAGAAACAACATGCTCAATTTCTTTAACTGAAAGCATGGATGCAAACCTGTATTGACCTCATCACCCCCCAAGTGGAAGAGCTCGAACGGAAAAATTTTCCTCATGTCTGCAAAAGTGAAAGTTAAAAACAAAGAATGATTTACAAAGAAAGAAGATACTTACAGCAAACGCTAACCCTTAGTTCTGACGTTTATAGAAAACATCATGAATATGTCATGTTAGTCATCACAACTTATGGACAACTACAGACTTATTGAGTAATAGTAGAAAACTTGCCGGCTTGAAGCTGTCATCACATCCTCTCTCTTTTTAGTTGTCATATTGTTCTGATTAAGCTAAAACCATATAGGTTTTGTCAAAGAGTCCCAAGGTAAAAAGGATCACTGCAATGTAACAGCATCTAGGATCATACTAAGATATCACCAGAATACGTTTGAGTAAACTAACAAAGTGCCGCACCATGCAAGCCACTTATAAAGCAGCATGGATCAATTGCTTGGCAGTTACTTGGCTTAGCAAGAAATTACTCATATATGGTAGAGTAATAAAGTTATAAATAACAACAGAGCAACTCTTCGGTGTATACAGTAAAAGACACCTGCATCTTTTCACTCATACGTGGAGGAATTGGTTAAAGCATTCCAAGTTCAACTTATCAGATATGCTTATAACATTTGACCACTCATGCTTAGTAGGCATGCATACAAAAACAGAGTCCATTTGTTTGATCCATGAACCATGTGACAATCACCTCAACAAAGTTGTTGCCTAAGAAGCACGGATTCCGGTGCGGGTGCGGATGCGATACGGGTGCGGATACGCGGATACGTCATTTTTTCAAAAAATAGGATACGGGTGCGGCGGGGATACGGCAAAAATTTATTAATATATATTATTTATATGTAAGAAAAATAATGCTATTTTAGACGAACAATAAGGTATTTTGTTAATTTTGAGGGCTGCTTTAGAAATATTGAAAGTGCATAATCAATTATGACAAAGTTAGTAGAAGTTCTGTTATATTTTAAAAAGTTTGGGGCCATTTTAAAAGATTGTTAACAAAGTGGGGGAGTCAAACATAATAAAGAGAAACTTCAGAAAAACCCTAGCATAAAAGTTTATCCCTTTATATAACATAGCCGTCACAACTCAGATCTGAGCAAGGAGGGGTGCTGTCGCCGGAAGACCCTCGCCGGTCGCAGGAAGACCCTCACCCGATCGCCAGAAGACCGTCGCCGCTCCGGCGCAGGTTGTTTCTTCTCTTCTCCTCCTCCTCCTCTTTTCTTGTTCTCCTTCTTCTCTTCTCCTCCTCCTCTTTCTTTCTTCTTCTACTCTCTGCCAAAAATCCCTGGGTGCGTATCCGAGCCGCACCCAAGATCCAAAAAATAAATTGAAAAAAAAAAAATTCGGACACGCACCCAGCGCGCACCCATGCCGCACCCAGCGCGCACCCGCACCCGACACGCATCCGGTGCCGGTGCTTCCCCCAGATTGCCGCACCGGTGCTTCATAGGTTGTTGCTATTGCATGACGCATTCAAAGGTCTTAGCTACACAGTAGACCTTCACATGACATGAACGCTTAGTCCTATAAAGCCATAACACATTCAAAGGTCTTAGCTATACAATAGATCTTCACACGAAATGAATACTTGTCCTATAAGGCCATAAGCATATTACTTCCTCCCCAACGAAATTTTCCATAAAGCTTAAGGGCAACCATGCTTCTCTAAAACTATGAGCTGCAAATGAACAGTACTTTCTTCAAAAGGCACACTTTAGGCAAAAACTCACAAGCCAGACAAAAGCAGCAAGTTGCACATGCAGGCATGCAGCTAAAACATTAACAGAGAGCAAAGCGTATTACTAAAACCTTAACCTGTAAGAATGCCAGACAACACATCAAAGGTAAAGTTTTTCGTAACATCCAGCGGCTCTCTACAGGAAGGCGAAGGCCACAGATCAGGATAACCAGCACCCCTGCATGGAAAGCAGAAGATCAGCTAAAATTTCAAATTTTGAATGATGGAAATTAGTATACTGCACCAAACAATGGCCCCAAGAAAGTTATTCGGCAGATAAATCAAAATGTGCTATCAGGCTCGAATTGTTCAAATGCTCTTTCTTCTTAAATCAATAGAAATTAGTGGATATAAATGCTCTCACAGTATTAAGTGTCCAATTATAATTTTATCATGAAAATCTATAATATACTTCCAAAAGAACAGGTATATATGAACAGCTCCACTCCATCTTTATCTGATCATCTTCTAGGACAAGTCACATTAAAGTCTAACTTTTCCCTTATAAGGACCAAAAAGACACAAAGTTTTTGTCATGTATCATCGAGATGCCTATATGAAAATATTATTCCATAAAAATGAATTTTTTTTAGTTTCAGAGTTTAACAGGTGATAGATTTTACTCGTCTCAAAATCATGAATAATATGTTTTATTACTCAAAACAGTGAGCCCATACAGATTCTAACTTTTTGAAATTTGAAGTAGATGTTGATGAAACCGATCTGTGGCTTATTTTCCACTGACTTTGTCAATCAAATATCGCTGTAGCTTATATATGGTAAAGAAGATTAGCCAAGAAGTTAACTTGTAGTCGCATTACTGGCATTTCAAAATATGAGGTCAATACAGTAACAATTAACAATTGACTACTATTCAGTTCAATTGTTATAACTAAATAACTGTACTCCACATGGTATATAACCAGATGGATGGAAAGATTTGGTTTACACGGGTGAACCATTGGATATCCTTACTATTCTATCATGACTTTATGCTATTGACCAAATATTGTTTCTCTTCCGCAGAAATCATTTAATATAACAGAATGTCCTATTTAAGAGGATAAAGACGGGCGTCATGAGATAGTCTACATTTGCAGAAGAATTTGGAAAAGAATAAATACTTTATATCACCTTCTTGGTCTTACAAAAATTTCTTCAGATTTGCCTGTTTTGTCGTTGACAATCTTCCTTCTAATGCATAGTTTTGTATAAGCCACTTAAGAAACAGGCATGATCAATTTAATTGGGGCATGAACGTTATTATAATCACCCCTCATGTTTGTAATATGAATTTTTCTTATCACTTGGTTATTTAGATGCACTCGTGCTTGAAGCTGCAAAAGCTAAGTGGAGAGAGGATTAATGATTTTGAACCCTTATTTAGTCCGATATATACGTACCATCCAATGCCCTATTTTCATCATTAAGAATTACAGAACACTTTCGAAGAGAGTGACTGACTGAAAAACAGAATCTAAAGAACGTAAATAAAAGATGGGATGTGTGAAAGTATTGTACCATGACTCTGCATGACCGGGAACGTCTATTTCAGCCATAACATTTATACCTGAGAGAAGGTAGTCAACATGGTCAGGAGAGGGCTCAAAAGTGAACTTCAGCTAAACCAAATGGGTAGTACAAGATCTAGCAATAGTAAGGAAACCCCAAACCTTTAGCCTAACAAGGAAATAACTAGACTGCTTTCCTCTAAGTTTACAAATGCACATATCTAGCACACAAAGCTTGAAATATGGATGTAAGACGACTCAACTAGCCTTAGCCTCAAACTACTTGGAGTCGGCTGGTTCATACAAACAAAATAACGGTAATTAAATTGGCACATGACTTAATTATAGTATTAAGTATTTCACATATAAACACACGTACCTCTCACTTTGGCAAAGCTTCATATGCAACCACATCGAGGAGAAAAGGAAAAGGAAAGCTCAAAATTAGCATATTACAGAAGGAGAAACAAAGACATGAACAGAAAATAGAAGATAGCACAAGGAGACTTGAAAGAGAAAGCACGTGATTGTAATGAATAAGTACATTAGGAACAACAAGACACGATTGCAAACTAACTAAAACAATTTATCTTATTATGAATTATAGAAGAAGATTATTTAAATCTAGCAAGGCTCACAAATTATAAAGAGATCTTACTTCACTATGTCATAAGCATCCTCAATAGTGTAGCGCTCCCACTTTGTATATGCGCCTTTCCACAGATTTGGATATGTACGTACTTCTAACGGAAATGATTCCTCGTCTATGATATGCCAATGAAGGACATTCTACTAAATGCAATGCTCAGCATCAGGCTTACAGATAAATAGATCGTACTCAGAATAACTGTCACTTGTGAAACACAAGCAGGAGAAGAATTGACAAGTGACTAACTTACAAGTTTAGCATACGACATAGCTTCAATTATTTGCTTAATTACATCAATTGGTAAATAGTGTCTTGAAGTATCTGCATACAGTTAAAGTTACGATAGAAATCATATGAAAATTCTAGCCAGGATCATAATAGAACAGCCAAATTTTAGTTATTGACAAAGAATGTGGCTTACCAAGCAAAAGCCCGCGATAAGCAAATCTCGGTTTGTCTTTTATGTACCATGGAGCCTTGTATACTTTCACAGTTTTAGTTTCATAGTCGAAAGTGCATAATTGGCTGAATGTCTGAAAAGTAACGAGGTACAAAAAGTTTTCAGGAGAGATATCTCATTTGTCATCAGTTCTATCATTTAAGGGCAATAGCATGTTACTGCTAGAGGAAAACCCATGTCACCCAGGTTAATTAGCCCTTGAAGGCCATTGTTTTGGAAAAAGACGTACGCAGCATTAGGAAATAGCCTATGTCACATGTTAGAGTTAGACACAGTTATAAATTATTGTAATCAAGTTTATAGAGTTGTGCAATAGTACCGAAAAACAATACCCACCTGAACTGATGCCAACTTCGCTTTGACAAGTCCACAAAAGGAAGTTCTAGTCAGATTTCCAAAAAAGAAGCTAGAGGACAGGAAAGTGGTCAACTGCTCATCAAAAGAAAGATGAGTTGATCGAGTTAACTCCAATATGGCCGCCCAAACCTCCATTTGGAAGGCTGAATCTCCCTATAAAACCCCCACCCCCAAGTGATTGACTTAAATGAATCCTGGTTCTGAACCAGCCGCTGGCAGAGTAGATATGTCCTAGTCTTGACCCCAAATAGACTTTCTAGTCAAATCCTGGCCACTTCTAGGACACTCATCACCATGTGACCGAGAAGCCCAGAAGACCATAGCTTTCCTTTTTTAATATTGGACAAAAATATGTAAATACGGTTTCATTAGAAAGTCTAGCACAGGCTTAAACATATGGAACAAGCCAAAGCATGATTCATGAATGTATCAATATACAGAAGGCTGGAAGAAATAAGGTCCTCAAATCCACCTATACAAAAACACATTCACGTTACACAAGTAGCTATAAACACATACACAAGCAAGTGTGCCAACATCCCCACTCATTTTCTTCTATGCTCATAAGCTAATATAACCTGATGTCATCGATAATAAGGTTGCCCAAATAACAAAAAATTTTACTGCACACAAACATCTAAAAACAAAGATGTAAAAAAAAGCAGTGACCTGATGAATATTGTTGAATTCACATACTTGGCCTCATTAGAAGCATGCATATGCATGCACATATTGGCTCATAAAATTCTTATCGGAAGCAAGTTCCTATTCAAAAACAAGGGCTTCACTAAACAAGTTAGCTACAAGCATAAGCACATGTATCATATCCTAATATCTTTCGTCACAAGTGCAGCGTACATACCTCTAATCCACGCAAGGCACCATAAACAGAATTCGCCTGTGGTCAACAGAAACTAAAAGCACTTAGCCAAACTATCAGTGAAAAACTGCAAACCCAATTTACCATAGAAACTCATCTACTGCTATTATTTCTCCAACATAGAGCGAAAAGTTATCAAGCTTCCACATGTTTTTGCAGCGCAGTTAAATCAAATAGCATAGCTATAGGGTCCAAAAACCGTATAAAACTAGGACAAATTACAAACATACAATAAATGTTCTAACTTAGATAACCAGCGAGAAATTTGCACACTCAGAAAGCTGCCAAAACATAAGCATTCAGTACAAACTAAGTCAAAGTCTACCTCAATAACGGCCTGACCAACTATTGATAGTCCATCATTCTTCGTCACAAACAACGAATAGCTCTCGTCCACACCAAGCTGGAGCTGTAAATCAAAACATGATATCTAAAACAAACATCCACTCCGGTTCTAAATGCGAAGGAGAACGAGCCACGCTGGTCAAATTTTGAGAAAAGTGGCTCCACTCAAATGTTAACTACCTCCTCATTATCGGAATGGACAATGATGCTAAGATTAGTAATGTCGTAAACGGGCTCGCTCCTCTCGCCGGATGGCGACCCGGAGGAGTGCTTGAATATGATCCCTCTGTATCTCTCGAATGCATCTCGTACAATTAGCGAGCCGCTGCCGAGATAGAGCGAAAGATCGGGGCTTACGGTTAGGGTTTGGTTGCCGGAGGTGAATTTGGAGGGCAACGGCCAGAGGTACACTGGGGGGTCATCATCACTGAGGCTTGGGAGCGGATTTAGCGGAATAATACGAGAGTTTACAAAGAGGAGATTTATGAGGACGATGAATTGGAGAAGGGATTTGTTAGGGTTTGGTTTGGGGGAATTGGTGGTGATCATCATTGGGGGCGAAGAAGAGAGAAGTGTTGACTGTTGGAGACACTGCTGGTGGTTGAAGAAGGTGAAGAGGAGCTGTTTTTATAGTTTGAAATTTGTTGTTTCGTACTTTTTTAAACTGAATATTAAAAATGACTAATTTAATCATAAAAATGTGGCTGTAGTTTAGTGGTTAGAATTCTTCGTTGTGGCCGTAGAGACCTGGGCTCGAATCCCAGCAGCCACACATCCCCTTTTATGTGGTATACCTTATTAAAGGCAAATTACTTTTGTTCCAAAATCGAATTCCTGCTTTTTTGTAATTCTCGCTTAAATATTTTATACGTTCTTTTCAGTGGAAAATAAGGCGCGGCAAATCAGGTGTGCTAACAAAATCTATATGTTTACCCTTCATCCGGAGAAAATGTATTCTCCGATCTTGGGATGTACGATAAAGTATGACACGCATTATCTGATATATAAGATTACCTATAACGACTTATATACGTTTACATGAGACGTAAACAGTATGTATATGTACGCCCAAAGTTTTGCATAGAGTAATTTTTGCCTTTACGTGGAAATTTGGATGTGCATTTTGTCTAACTATGATGACAGCTTTTTCATAAGTGAATATGCGCTTCGTGCCCTTTGAAGTGACATGCGTATACGAGCTTTTAAAAGTAGGGTGTGCCTTGTGCTTGTCCGTTGCATTTGGTATGTATTTACTTATTGAAAGTGGAATTTCAATGACACAAAATTACTCATGTCTTCTCTGATTAGTTCGTACGTCAGATTTAGAAGTATCTTAACTTTTGTGCGTGCACGTCTAGAGTTTGACGTGTGAAAACGATTGATTGCTTGGATGTATGCACATGTTTCCTTTTACTCTCAAGTGCTAGTATTAAATTCCATGTATGCATACTTTGGAATTAGATGTATGTCTATAATTATGTCTGTACGCATACTTCTAGACGCATGTTTTCGTTTTGCCTTGTATTTCCCATTTTAAAAAATATGATTCTGTTTTGTCTGGTATGTCTATTTTTCTCTTTTCTTACTCAAATTCAGTATATTCCCTCCGTCTCAAAAAAATTGATCACTTTTCAAATTAAGAAAGATTTTATGGGTTACTTTTCATGTTTACCTTTTTTATATTTTTTTTATTCGAATCTCTCTCTATATTTAATCATCAACCAACCCATATTCTCTCGTCTGCACTCTCCCCACTTTCTCAACCCCCTCCCCTTTCTTGGGGAGAATAGGAAATGACTTATATTCTTAATATACGTGAAGTCAAAATAGGGCAATTTTTTTATTTTTTATTTTTTGAGACCGAGGGAGTATTAGTTTTTATCGTGGATTTTGCTTAATTGTATCAACGTATCCCAAATCAACTATATTCTTGTATTATTATTTTTCCTATTCTAATTGCAAGATACCGAAGACTTTAGATGCCTCTTCTAGTCTTCTAACGATGGGCTGCGTATGCAAGATCTGATAACTGGAAAAAAAAAAAAAAAGTCACAAAGACAATACAACGGCAAAGAGTAACATGAAAGGCAAGCAACAGTAGATAATCTTGAATTTCAAGAGAGAGAGAGAGAGCAATTCTTAAGATGGATTGTCAAATTAAGATGCAAATGGTGGAGTAGATGTGGGAGGAGTACCTTACACCATCAGATGCAGAAGGTGAAAGGAGTATCTGTGTGAGGTAAGATGGTCCTATCAATGGGAAGTGCATCTCATGAAATGCTAAAAATCTTCCAACAACGAGTTTATGTAAACACGGGCAATCCTATTATCAAGGGGAAGTGCATCTCATGAAAGGAGTACCTTACTTTGGCAATCCTATTGTCAAGGTAAACACGGGTTTTCCAAAGTAATGTATGGTCGCACTTCAGTATGGCATGAAAGTAGGGCTGTAAATAAACCGAGATGTTCATGAATAGCTCATCGTTTGTTCATCAAAAGTTTGCTCTTGCTCGTTTGTAGTGTAAATGAACCGAACGTAAACACTTTTTATAAGCTCGTTTATTAAACGAGCCGAACATAAACATATAAAAGTGTTCATGAATATGTTTGCAACGGCTCGTTAGCATGGAATTTTATAAAATGAATAGTGCTTAAAAATGAGATTATTAGAGATGCATAAATTTTTCTTAAGTCATGTTAACATGTGTTACAGTAAAAAAATATCAAATGGTCCCGAACTATTAAAATTTATCCACTCTACCCCTGCTTCTTTAATGTCCGTCCCTGTTAAACCACTGATCCTCCAACAAGGGTTTGAATCTGCAACAGTGGAAGCAAGGTTCTAAGCACAACATGGATAACGTCTTGTTGGGATAACAAGTGCTCTTACGCAACAGAGCTCTCAACCAAGTGCTCCAACAATAAACAAAACTTACATAGCAAAACTTGAAAGTTATGGACCCAAACACAAACAAAAGACATGGTGTGAGGGACCGAAGGAAGGAAGTTCTGAAGATCCCATATATATAATTTAAAGAGTGTGAAGTACAGTGACGCATACTTGCTCGTTTCGGTGTGTCCTCGAGAACTGATAGAAATTCAATGGTTGCCTGCCGTTATAGGGGATGTTGGAATTGGGTTTTAAACCCATTGTGAGAAGCAATTTTTGAATCAATTTTCAAATGGGTTCTAAACCATATTTTGGTTAGGACCAAATTGATTCATGTTCATCTATTGGAATAGATGATCATGGTATATTCACATGTCTAAAACAAATGGAAGATGAATGAGAAAATTGAAGTTAAAGTTGGTGGATCAACTTGAAGGGAAGAGAGAATCCCACATAGAAGAATTAAAGCAAATGTTGTCTCCTTATAAGGCTTAGCCTTTAGCTAAGGGATGGGCCCCTTGGGGTACCCATGTTTTGTAAGGAGGGAGGACCTAGGTTGACCCAAGGTCCACCACGCGCGCCGCCCCGTCCTGGTCCGTGGCTTGAGCTTGGGCCCATTAGGCTTTATTCTTTTTGGGACAAAAATATTTAAATAAATAAAGTTTATTTATTTATTTATTTTCTTTTCCGGAAAGTTGTGATACTAGTCAGTTTTACAAAAATAAATACATACTGAATCCCGAAATTATTTTCTGTTATATTCCTGTGTCCGAAAGAGTTCTGTGCCTTTGTTTTGGTTCGTCGGGTCTGCAATTTGGAGTGCTCCTATTTCAGACGTATTGTCGTTGTATCCTGGGAGACTGTCGTCAAGAACCGTCAGCACCATTGCGGGACGAATAAGTCTTAAGGACAGTGAATCAAATTCACGCCTCGACCTTTTTCCTTTGTTGTTCTGCAATCTTCTTGTGAGTTGTTAAATATACTATTATTTATTTCCTTACGTTACTGCTGTTTTTGGAACCTTAACATATGCATGTTAGTATATTTTCGATATTGTCTTTCTGCACAAATATACACAAAGTATACGTAGAAACCAACATTCTTAAGACTTATTCTTGTTTTTTGCATACTTTGTGTTGCATGTGTAGAATCATTGCTTTCGAATTTCGTAATAGTGTTTTCAAAACAGTGTTCTCAAAACAGTGTTTTCAAATCAGCGTTTTCTAAATTTCGTTTTCTTATTTGATTATGTCAATCTTTACTAAAATTATTTTCAGATTCTAAATTTAATTTTAGTGATACTAGACTCTGATTTATACTATTGTGATAGACTGGACTGTTTATTAATTGTTGTTATATTCTGTTGATAGATTAATAACAATGGCTACTAGTGAAACCAATTCGGAAAGTGGACCGATTAATCCCAACGTGCAACACAGTGGTGGGACTGTGTATGCGACGCCTTATGTAGCACCAACTCATGGTTCTGTTGGACTTGGTGAAAGACCGAAAAAGTTCAATAGAAAAGATTTCAAGAGGTGGCAACAAAAGATGTTGTTTTACTTGACCACTCTTAACTTGGCAAGATTCTTGCAAGAGGATGCACCAGATCTTGGTGAAAATCCTGACCGGCAAACTGTGGCTGCCGTGGAGGCTTGGAAGCATTCGGATTTTTTGTGCAAGAACTACATCCTAAATGGATTGGACAATGCGTTGTATAACGTATATAGTCCAATGGTCAATGCGAAAGCATTGTGGGAATCCTTGGAAAGGAAATACAAGACGGAAGATGTCGGCTCAAAGAAATTTGTAGTCGGCAAATTCCTTGATTTCAAGATGGTGGATTCTAAGACAGTGATTAGTCAAGTCCAAGAGTTTCAGCTTATTCTACATGCTATTCATGCGGAAGGGATGGTACTTGGAGAGTCTTTTCAAGTGGCTGCTTTGATAGAAAAATTGCCACCTACTTGGAAAGATTTCAAGAAATATTTGAAGCATAAACGCAAGGAGATGAAGCTCGAGGATTTGATCGTCAGATTAAGGATTGAGGAGGATAATCGCCAGTCCGAGAAGAAGGCCGGTAATTATCATCAAGAGGCCAAGGCAAATGTGGTCGAGCAAGGTCCATCAAAGAGGAGGAAAATTTCCGATTCAGATGGTCCAAGCGGAGCAAGAGGCTCAAATTTCAAAGACGGTGAGAAGAAGAAGTTCAAAGGGAATTTTTGTATGCGGCAAAGCTGGCCATCGTGCTAAGGATTGTCGCAAAAACAAAGGAAACTTTAAGAAAGGAAAGAATTCTCAAGCCAACGTGACCGAAGTTACCAAAATCACCGAAGACGTGACAGATTTGAATTTATCTGCGGTGGTATCCGAAGTCAACTTGGTTGGAAATCCCAAACAGTGGTGGGTAGACACGGGCGCTACTCGACATGTGTGCTCCGAGCGAAATATGTTCACTACATATGAGAGTGCCAACAACGAGAATCTGTTCATGGGAAACTCTTCTTCTTCAAAGGTGCTAGGAATGGGAAATGTGGTCTTAAAGATGATATCCGGCAAGGAATTGAGTCTCAACAATGTGCTTCATGTGCCAGACATTCGGAAGAATCTAGTGTCAGGCTTATTGTTGAGTAAGAATGGCTTCAAGCTAGTGTTTGAGAGTGATAAATTTGTACTCACTAAAAGTGGGATGTTTGTAGGAAAATGGTACTTATGTGATGGTCTGTTTAAGTTAAATGTAATGACCATCGTGCCTAAAGTTGTACCAAATTCCGATATTAATAAAACTATTTCTTCTGCTTAGTTGTTAGAATCTCCTAATTTATGGCATTGTAGATTAGGTCATGTAAATTATGGTTCCATACAAAAGCTAGTGAAAAATGAATTTTTGCCTAAAATGAATTTTGACTCACATAAAGCATGTGAAATTTGTATTGAAGCTAAAATGGCAAAAACGTATTTCAAGTCAATTGAAAGAAGTACGGAACCTTTAAGTCTAATTCATAGTGACATATGTGACTTAAAGGTGGTACAATCTAGAGGAGGAAAAAAGTATTTTATTACTTTTATTGATGATTGTACGAGATTTTGTTATGTATATTTGCTTAGAAGCAAGGATGAAGCCTTGGAAGCATTTATGCAATACAAAATTGAGGTTGAAAATCAACTTAGCAAGAAAGTCAAAGTACTAAGAAGTGATAGAGGTGGAGAATATGTTTTCCCTCTTGAAAAATTTTGTGTTGATCATGGAATCATTCATGAGACCACGGCACCATATGCGCCTCAGTCAAATGGAATTGCTGAGCGGAAAAATCGTACTTTAAAGGAAATGATGAATGCTTTGTTGATAAATTCTGGACTACCAGATAACTTGTGGGGGGAAGCGGTCTTAACCGCAAATTATATACTTAATAAAGTACCTCACAAGAAGCTGCAAAAGACACCTTATGAGCTATGGAAAGGTCGTCCTCCTTCCTTCAAATATCTTAAAGTGTGGGGGTGTCTAGCAAAGGTAGCTATCCCACCACCTAAAATGGTAAAAATAGGTCCTAAAACGGTTGATGGAATTTTCATTGGATATGCAAGCCATAGCTTGGCATATCGGTTCTTAGTGCATAAATCTGAAATTGACGATATACTCGTCAACACCATTATGGAGACAAGGAATGCACATTTCTTCGAGGATGTATTTCCTTGTCGAGTGGCACAAGAACGGAGTTCTTTAAAAAGAACTAGTATGGACCAAGAACCCTCACAAGAAGAAGATGAGCCAAGACGTAGCAAGAGAGCTAGAACGTCTACATCTTTTGGTCCTGATTTTCTAACATATTTGTTAGAAAATGAGCCTCGTACTTACAGTGAAGCAATGTCGAGTCCCGAAACTCCTCATTGGAAAGAGGCTATTAACAGTGAAATAGAATCCATCATGCAAAATCATACGTGGGAACTGGTGGATCTTCCTCCTGGAAATAAACCATTAGGGTGTAAATGGATTTTCAAGAGAAAGATGAAAGCTGATGGAACGATCGAAAAATATAAGGCCCGATTGGTTGTCAAGGGATATAGACAAAAGGAAGGCCTTGATTATTTCGATACATATTCACCAGTAACGAGAATAACATCCATTCGAATATTGATAGCTATTGCAGCTATCAATAATTTTGAGATACACCAAATGGATGTGAAAACAGCCTTCCTAAATGGAGATCTAAATGAAGAGATCTATATAGAGCAACCCGAGGGGTTTGTAGCTCCTGATCATAAGAGGAAGGTGTGCAAGCTTGTTAAGTCACTTTATGGACTAAAACAGGCTCCGAAACAATGGCATGAAAAGTTTGATAAAGTCATGATCGAAAATGGCTTTAGAATCAACGAATGTGATAAATGTGTCTATGTTAAAGGGACGGAAAAAGGATATGTCATTGTTTGCCTTTATGTGGATGATATGCTCATTATCGGGAGCAATAATGAATTCATTAAGGCTACAAAGAAAATGTTGGCCAGTAAATTTGATATGAAAGATATGGGTGTGGCTGATGTTATACTTGGTATGAAAATTACCAAAACATCAAATGGACTAGTCTTGTTACAATCTCATTATATTGAGAAAGTGCTAGACAAATTTAAAAGTTATGATGATAGTCCGGTTAAGACACCGCTAGATGTAAATTTACATCTAACAAAGAATACTGGGGAAGGAATATCTCAATTAGAGTATTCGCGCATAATTGGTAGCCTAATGTATATCATGAATTGCACGAGACCCGATATAGCATATGCTGTCAGTAAACTGAGCAGATATACTAGTAATCCGGAAAAGAATCACTGGTTAGCTATTGTAAGAGTTTTAAGGTATTTAAAATATACCTTAAACTTTGGTCTGCATTATACAAGATATCCAGCTGTATTAGAAGGATACAGTGATGCCAACTGGATATCAGATTCTAATGAAACAAAATCCACAAGTGGATATGTGTTTACATTAGGAGGAGCAGCTATTCTTGGAAATCCTCTAAACAGACATGTATTGCCAGATCCACTATGGAATCTGAATTCATTGCTTTAGATAAAGCAGGAGAAGAAGCGGAGTGACTTCGTAATTTCTTGGAGGATATTCCAAATTGGCCTAAACCTGTGCCACCAATTTGCATACATTGTGATAGTCAATCTGCAATTGGAAGAGCACAAAGCAGTATGTATAACGGCAAGTCTAGACACATACGTCGCAGACACAATACCGTTAAAGAATTACTTTCTAGTGGAATTATCTCTATTGACTACGTGAAGTCAAAGGATAATATTGCGGATCCGTTAACGAAAGATTTGACTAGAGAGAAAGTAAATACGTTATCGAGGGGAATGGGTCTTAAGCCTATGAACTAAAGAGTTGCCATAATGGAAACCCTACCTAGCTGACTGGAGATCCCAAGATCTAGGTTCAAAGGGAAAACCGAATTATGTAAATGCGACTCAGACAGAGCACTGTGGGGGTTAAAACCCTAATATCCATTCCTATGATGAGAAGACAGTGGCACCTTCAAAAGGTTAGGTTAAGCTATGCTTTTAATGACTCTTATATCTTGGAAATCCAAGTGGGGGGTGCAGTAGGAACCTCTAATAAGAAGTCACCTATGTGAGTAAGAAGTGGGCCGCTTCTATGAGAATTGTAAGGCTGAATTCTCAGAGAGTACTCATGAAAACCAGGAGTGTTCAGGGCCAAAATGAACACAACAATGAGAACCTCAAAATAATGTTTGAACGATACTGTGTGAAATTCTATTGTCTTGGTTTACACTAAAGGTTGAACAGTTCAAGACATCATGTTCACTGGTTAACCAGTAAATCCGATAGTTCTCACTAGGGAAGGTTCAAGGCCATCGGCTACCTATCCCGATGCAGTGTCGTTCTAAAGAACTCTTTCTTGTGTCAGTGTTTCTTTGTGTTAGTGTCCAGTCAATTTTCTATTCATGTGGGGGATTGTTGGAATTGGGTTTTAAACCCATTGTGATAAGCAATTTTTGAATCAATTTTCAAATGGGTTCGAAACCATATTTTGGTTAGGACCAAATTGATTCATGTTCATCTATTGGAATAGATGATCATGGTATATTCACATGTCTAAAACAAATGGAAGGTGAATGAGAAAATTGAAGTTAAAGTTGGTGGATCAACTTGAAGGGAAGAGAGAATCCCACATAGAAGAATTAAAGCAAGTGTTGTCTCCTTATAAGGCTTAGCCTTGAGCTAAGGGATGGGCCCCTTGGGGGTACCCATGTTTTGTAAGGAGGGAGGACCTAGGTTAACCCAAGGTCCACCACGCCCGCGCCGCCCCGCCCAGTCCCGGTCCGTGGCTTGGGCTTGGGCCCATTAGGCTTTATTCTTTTTGGGACAAAAATATTTAAATAAATAAAGTTTATTTATTTATTTATTTTCTTTTCCGGAAAGTTGTGACCTTTCCAGCTAAACAGTTTTTCCTGTGAAGAGTTGCACCCCCCAGTGGATACTGTGTATAAATACGAGTCAGTTTTACAAAAATAAATACATACTGAATCCCGAAATTATTTTCTGTTATATTCCTGTGTCCGAAAGAGTTCTGTACCTTTGTTTTGGTTCGTCGGGTCTGCAATTTGGAGTGCTCATATTTCAGACGTATTGTCGTTGTATCCTGGGAGACTGTCGTCAAGAACCGTCAGCACCATTGCGGGACGAATAAGTCTTAAGGACAGTGAATCAAATTCACGCCTCGACCTTTTTCCTTTGCTGTTCTGCAATCTTCTTGTGAGTTGTTAAATATACTATTATTTCTTTCCTTACGTTACTGCTGTTTTTGGAACCTTAACATATGCATGTTAGTATATTTTTGATATTGTCTTTCTGCACAAATATACACAAAGTATACGTAGAAACTAACAGGGGAAGGGGAGACCAAGAATTAACACCAGAGTTAAGCAGTTCGCCAACCGTATATAATAAGGGAACTACACTTTTAGGTCGTTATTTAGGCACGACTACAGTAAAAGTAGAGCTAAGATGTTAGGATGAAGCTCAAGTATCAACTCCTCTTTTGAGAAACTAAACTCAATATTCTTTCTCTACACATACCTTTGAACTTCTAGGTCACCGGGAAAGTGGCTTTCCTTTTATAAAACGGTCATGTCATTGCTAAAAATTAGTTTCGTGTCAAGTTTGCTATCTTTAGCGACATAAGTTCGACATAAGTTCATTGCTGGCAATTTTAGTCTCTTTTTTTTTTCTTTGTTCCAAGAAAAGAAAGAAAATTCTGGTCAAAAACCAACTACCTAATAAGTAACATTGAAGAGGAGCAAACACCATAATGACGGAACAATTTGCAGTCTCAACACTTGTATGTAAATTGGCTGAACAAATTTATTAAATTGGTTGCTAAGGCCCTAAGAGTTACCGTGTTTATATTGGTCACTGCTCAGCTAAATTTCGCGTTAGAGATTCATCTATTGCTTGTAGAGTTACTCTGTTTATTAATCTAATATTCCTAATGCCTAGATCCTCTCCATTTTCTTTACTTTCTCTCTATGAAAAGAAGCGCAATGAGACTTGGGGGTCTTGTCACCCCGTGAACCTAGGATTAGGTCCGTGGGTTGGGTGCGATCAGCTACAGGTCCACTTGACTCTCGTTAAGGAGAAATTTCATTGAACAAGTTAATTGGATTATATAAATTGCAGTTCTATTCATAATCAAACAAAAAAAAAAAGATCACTGAAAGATATTTAAAATTCAATTAGATGTTTCAAAAAATACTTAGATGTATTTATAGTAAACACTCTTGATAGTAATATAAATATGGTGAAATACACCACTGACCACTATGCTATTATCCAAATGTCAAATGTATAATTGTGTCATAGTTGTCACTGAACTCATTTGTTGATTCAATCGAGTCCTTACTAGGTTTGGTTAACTCAATGCCCATTAACTGTCCATGTGTGGGTGTGGGTGTGAAATATTAATCCTCTTTTAATTTCGTCTTTTTCTGTTCCTTTTCTTCAATCAACAATTTGCTTGCCACCAACACTCCATACCCACCTTTGTTTTTTTTTTTTTTTAAGTTAAAACATGAGAATGATGATATATATAATGGAAAGGGGCGAGAGTGTTTTCATGGATAAATGAGTAGCTAAGCTACTTTCCATGGATAGTTACAAAATACAACCAGATCGAATGAAAGTTTAAGAGTTAAAAAAGTACATAAGAAGTAGACTAAGAGCAGTCGTGATATTGTCGACGTCTCCTGCAGGTGATGTCAAAAGCTGCTCAGATTTGTCTTTAGTTGTCTGGATCCGATCATATGTACAGTAGTAAACCTGGACAAAGTGATATTCTCTGAGAGCAAAAAGAATATCTTTCAAAAGACCTGTGTAAAGAGCACCTGCTGCTCTAGATGTCTGGATGGTAGAAATAATGAATTTATCGTGAGTAAAGAGAGATATATGTAAAAGAGATAATCTGGTAAGCCAAAGAAGACATATAAGCAGGATTTTGAGGCCCGCTTCTTTCTGGGAATTTGAATAAAAAAAATTCTTTGAAAGGTATTAGGGGGGAGGGGGGCAGAGGAAGAAGAATCATTTGTGAAAATGTAAAGGTTAAACTGGTGTGAGAGCGTCGAAGTGGAAACCTAGAAAGGCAGAGGAAGTGTTGAAGGAGGAGCAAAGGCAAAATTTGTTATACTGGAAAGAGAGCTTAGAAGGGAGATAAGGGGATAGGATTGAAAGGAATTCTGAGAAGGGGAAAGAGGTTTTCGATAAGCAAGCCAATACCACAAACCCACTTTTGTTGCCACCACCATTACCTAACAAATTCCGGAACTAAACAACCGTCGTCACTTAAGCCATTAGCACCTCCTTTCGACTTTATAGGCACAAGAAACGATAATATAAGCAAAAGTCTTACCAAAAACTCCATTAGAGCACGAGGTAATCCAGCTGACTCAAGCACAAACTTACCCATCATTCCACTGCCTACAAAGATGCACCAAAAAAAACTGGATCCGAATCCTCTGTTGTAGCTAGGGCTACATTACAGACTAGGGCTATAGCACAGGTGTTGCAGGGGAGATCCAAGCCATCCAAATAAATCTCACACTCTATAATCAGCTACTTCACCATCTCTGCATTTAGGAGTGACAGACGTTATAGAAGGCGTGAAAATCATTGTCTTAACTTCCTCTTTCTCGAAACCTCCTGTCTACTACCAAACCCCATTGGCTGTCAGCCTGGTAGCAACGTGTCTTCCTACCACCTTTGCTACACCACCACCCCTGAATGTTCCTCTTCCAGCATGATTTAGGGATTACAAGCCCTAAAAAGAAAATCTCTCAATAAATTTGTGGAAAATTTCATTCATACTATGATAAGATCAAGTATGACCGAGATATACAACGATAAGATCTACCTCACACGGAGGTGAAAGCTCCTACAACGACTGGTTGGCTATCATCACCATGGCTTCTCGCCCCATGGAATCTTCTCGACAGCATTTAAACCCTCCACAATTAGTTTACATCCACCCACATCCAACCCTCAAGACTACCTTTGCAATCGGAGGTAAACACAGACACACACACACAGAGAACTCTAAAATGTAAGGAGAGAGAGAAAGAGAGAGAGAGAGAGAGATAAGTTTAATGGACAGGAATGTTCGCTTTTAGGTTTTTGAGGTTTTAAGTAACTCAAGTGACGTGGTCAATTATAAGACGCAGGATTAATTTGAACGGTTTGGATCTTACCTACAGTACCTCTACTGTAACCCTAACTACAGCAGAAGGTCTGCTTCCAAAATAACTACACCTAAAAGAACTCGCTCTACATGATAAGAATTTATCATTTGAAACTCAGTCCAATAGTGACTCTAGAAATTTAAGCCCTTAAATCGGTATAACTAGAACAACAAGAAAATATGAGAAAAATAAAAAATATCACACAAAGAAGAATGGACACAAATAACGTAGTTCGACCTCTTGTCTACATTTATAAATAATATAGCAAAAAATATTGTGCTATAAAGTAAAGAAGTCATTAAGGAATTTTCATTAAGTCCCTCTTACTCACCTCGCTATTTTTGTCTAAGTCAATAAAAATTCTTTATGATTTTTCTCGCTCGCTAGTACTATTTACAAATCACATACACTTAGCATTTTATTTATAATCATAAGTTTCAAATGGATTGCACTCTCTCTAGCGGTACTCATGGTGTATCTCTGACTCATAGGCCAAAGGGCTTGGATGTCGACGTTCACTCAGCAGAATCCTCAACATTTGCCTCTTTATACAGGAGTAGGTGAAGAATTGGATGAAACCACGTCACACACACTTAGCACTTTATTTATAATGCTAAAAAATTTCTATGATTTTTCTCACTCACTAGTACTATTTACAAATCACATACACTTAGCATTTTATTTATAATCATAAGTTTCAAATGGCTTGCACTCTCTCTAACGGTACTCATGGTGTATCTCTGACTCATAGGCCAAAAGGCTTGGATGTCGACGTTCACTCAGCAGAATCCTCAACATTTGCCTCTTTATACTGGAGTAGGTGAAGAATTAGATGAAACCACGTCACACACACTTAGCATTTTATTTATAATGCTAAAAATTTTCTACGATTTTTCTCACTCGCTAGTACTATTTACAAATCACATACACTTAGCATTTTATTTATAATCATAAGTTTCAAATGGCTTGCACTCTCTCTAGCGGTACTCATGGTGTATCTCTGACTCATAGGCCAAAAGGCTTGATGTCGACGTTCACTCAGCAGAATCCTCAACATTTGCCTCTTTATACTGGAGTAGGTGAAGAATTGGATGAAACCACGTCACACACACTTAGCATTTTATTTATAATGTTAAAAATTTTCTATGATTTTTCTCACTCGCTAGTACTATTTACAAATCGCATACACTTAGCATTTTATTTATAATCATAAGTTTCAAATGGCTTGCACTCTCTCTAGCGGTACTCATGGTGTATCTCTGACTCATAGGCCAAAAGGCTTGGATGTCGATGTTCACTCAGCAGAATCCTCAACATTTGCCTCTTTATACTGGAGTAGGTGAAGAATTGGATGAAACCACGTCACACACACTTAGCATTTTATTTATAATGCTAAAAATTTTCTATGATTTTTCTCACTCGCTAGTACTATTTACAAATCGCATACACTTAGCATTTTATTTATAATCATAAGCTTCAAATGGCTTGCACTCTCTCTAGCGGTACTCATGGTGTATCTCTGACTCATAGGCCAAAAGGCTTGGATGTCGACGTTCACTCAGCAGAATCCTCAACATTTGCTTCTTTATACTGGAGTAGGTGAAGAATTGGATGAAATCACGTCACACACACTTAGCATTTTATTTATAATGCTAAAATTTTTTTATGATTTTTCTCACTCGCTAGTACTATTTACGAATCGCATACACTTAGCATTTTATTTATAATCATAAGTTTCAAATGGCTTGCACTCTCTCTAGCGGTACTCATGGTGTATCTCTGACTCATAGGCCAAAAGGCTTGGATGTCGACGTTCACTCAGCAGAATCCTCAACATTTGCCTCTTTATACAGGAGTAGGTGAAGAATTGGATGAAACCACGTCACACACACTTAGCATTTTATTTATAATGCTAAAAATTTTCTATGATTTTTCTCACTCGCTAGTACTATTTACAAATCACATACACTTAGCAATTTTCTTTATAATCATAAGTTTCAAATGGCTTGCACTCTCTCCAGCAGTACTCATGGTGTATCTCTGACTCATAGGCCAAAAGGCTTGGATGTCGACGTTCACTCAGCAGAATCCTCAACATTTGCTTCTTTATACTGGAGTAGGTGAAGAATTGGATGAAATCACGTCACACACACTTAGCATTTTATTTATAATGCTAAAAATTTTCTATGATTTTTCTCACTCGCTAGTACTATTTACGAATCGCATACACTTAGCATTTTATTTATAATCATAAGTTTCAAATGGCTTGCACTCTCTCTAGCGGTACTCATGGTGTGTCTCTGACTCATAGGCCAAAAGGCTTGGATGTCGACGTTCACTCAGCAGAATCCTCAACATTTGCCTCTTTATACAGGAGTAGGTGAAGAATTGGATGAAACCACGTCACACACACTTAGCATTTTATTTATAATGCTAAAAATTTTCTATAATTTTTCTCACTCGCTAGTACTATTTACAAATCACATACACTTAGCATTTTATTTATAATCATAAGTTTCAAATGGCTTGCACTCTCTCTAGCGGTACTCATGGTGTTTCTCTGACTCATAGGCCAAAAGAGTTGGATGTCAACGTTCACTCTGTCGAATCCCTCAACCTTTGCCTCTTTATACAAGAGTAGGTAAAAAATTGGATGAAACCACGTCACACACACTTAGCATTTTATTTATAATGCTAAAAATTTTCTATGATTTTTCTCACTCGCTAGTACTATTTACAAATCGCATACACTTAGCATTTTATTTATAATCATAAGTTTCAAATGGCTTGCACTCTCTCTAGCGGTACTCATGGTGTATCTCTGACTCATAGGCCAAAAGGCTTGGATGTCGACGTTCACTCAGCAGAATCCTCAACATTTGCCTCTTTATACAGGAGTAGGTGAAGAATTGGATGAAACCACGTCACACACACTTAGCATTTTATTTATAATGCTAAAAATTTTCTATGATTTTTCTCACTCGCTAGTACTATTTACAAATCGCATACACTTAGCATTTTATTTATAACCATAAGTTTCAAATGGCTTGCACTCTCTCTAGCGGTACTCATGGTGTTTCTCTGACTCATAGGCCAAAAGAGTTGGATGTCAACGTTCACTCTGTCGAATCCCTCAACCTTTGCCTCTTTATACAAGAGTAGGTAAAAAATTGGATGAAACCACGTCACACACACTTAGCATTTATTTATAATGCTAAAAATTTTCTATGATTTTTCTCGCTCGCTAGTACTATTTACAAATCGCATACACTTAGCATTTTATTTATAATCATAAGTTTCAAATAGCTTGCACTCTCTCTAGCGGTACTCATGGTGTATCTCTGACTCATAGGCCAAAAGGCTTGGATGTTGACGTTCACTCAGCAGAATCCTCAACATTTGCCTCTTTATACTGGAGTAGGTGAAGAATTGGATGAAACCACGTCACACACACTTAGCATTTTATTTATAATGCTAAAAATTTTCTATGATTTTTCTCACTCGCTAGTACTATTTACAAATCACATACACTTAGCATTTTATTTATAATCATATGTTTCAAATGGCTTGCACTCTCTCTAGCGGTACTCATGGTGTATCTCTGACTCATAGGCCAAAAGGCTTGGATGTCAACGTTCACTCTGTCGAATCCCTCAACCTTTGCCTCTTTATACAAGAGTAGGTAAAAAATTGGATGAAACCACGTCATGTGAAATCTCAAGCCCTCGTAGGAATTGTACACCACAAGTAAACTAACTTTGAGCATAGTGAAGCATTCACTGCTCTCTCGTAGGAACCCCCAACATATTTCTAAAATCAAGGCATGTGAGTCCAATTGTACGTGCAAGAAATCACACTCCAAGCTTGGCCAAAAATAGCTTCACCCAAATGCGTAGAAGTTTCGGACAATTTTCAACAGCGACAACCAAACACCATGTACTAGTTATCAATTAAATGGCAAAGTACTGGGAAAAAAATTGGCTTCTATTCTGATCGGAAGAATATTCCTCCTACCCCTATATAGTGACAATCAACCATCTGTAAATATTTTTAGTAACTTTTATTTAATGACGCTAAAAATGTACTGCTAATAATTGTCGTTGAAAGTGTTAGAGGCAAGGTTACTAGAAATATTTAGCAACTATTAATTGTCACTATATACGAGATTAGAGAAAGATTCTTACAATCCGGGTAGAAGCCAAAATTCGTTCAACTACTGGAGAGCACCAACTAAACACTCGATCCGTAGCACAGCATAGCTAACCCTTACCAACACCAAAAACCTTAAAGCACCAACTCATTGCCCGAGGGAACAATCACTTCGTTTAATTTGGGTGAGAGGAAAACTCAAATAAGGAAGAAATGGAAAAGCAAAGGAGATGACCAAAAAATAGACAAAACAACGGCACTGTCTTTGAATTTGGGATTGTACAACTAGGAATTACCAAGAAAATTCACATATTTTGGTCATTTGGCGAGCTGTAATTGATTGATCTCAAAGATAACGTGATAGATTTTACACCAAAAAATAATTCACGCCAAAACCATGTGTTTATGAGTCGTTGCAGATTAAAATCTTTTCCCTGAGCGCCAGCTTATAGATCAAAGTTTAATTTCCTCAATATCTTTTTATATTTAAAATCTGTAAATCCCATATAGTAACACACATCTACCGGTATTTTCAAACCGTTCACATATGTACTTTTTTATGAAAGGAACTGAGATCTTTGTTTCCTTTTACTGCACCTTTGCATTCATTTACATCTTTGTTATTGCATTCATTTACATCTTTGTTATCCCCACGTACCCTCGTTTCCAAAATCGTGAGACTTTGCACTTCATGATCTATTTTTCAAGGGCCTAAGTCCATTTCATGCCTAGGTTGGTAATGAGGGTACTTCAATCACCTCAAAGGGATGGATGTTAAGCCAATTTGTGTTTGAAAATACCCTTTAAATGTCTATTTCACTTGACAATGATGGAAGACCAATCGTAGTATACAATATGCACGAAACCTAGTAAATAAATGGTGATAGGGCATTTAATATGTTGGGTTGTTCCACCATAAGCATCTCATCCCCAATTTGGTGACAAAGGAGTGCCAAGAGAGAGAAAAAATCACAGGTTTGAATGTTGACCGCTATTTGTCTTGCGATTATAACATGTACAACTAATGAGAATATTTCGTATGATTCACCTGCTATTAAAGGTGATGGATCTAGGTTATGGTTGTGTAGTTCTTAATTATTTTAGTTTGAAATTGACTTGTTGTATCTGTCGTCTTCGATTGAAGTGTAATTTTTGTTATACTCGATTGTATGTCTATATTAATAATTTATTATTACAATTCTCTTGAGGAAACCAAAACTAAAAAGGAAAGAAAGAAGGTTCCTTTGACACTTTCTTTCAGTTTAAAATCGAAGTAAACACTACTATCCCCCCCCCCCCCCCCCCCCACATGTGCTTGGCATTTCAAAGATGACAAAATTCTATTTCTATTTTCACCTTTTCTCATATACTTCCAAAGAGGATAAGCCCAATCAACGTAGGAGAAAGCTTTTCAATGAGATTTCTTTTGAGCATAAAAAGTACGATACAATAAGGTCTCGTATTATTTGACAGCATTGTTGTTCCATCTTTAGCACATAATAATAGCGAAAAAGGGAACTGTCGCCATGCAAGTTAGCCTCTTAGGATATTCGTGAACCACGAGCCACCTTTGCTTTTATTATCGCAAGGTTTCCTACATTGGCTACGCGTGAACACGAAATTAGCCTTAGAAAATTCTTGTCACAAAAGCTTAGCAAAAACTTACTTGTCAGTTGTCACGACACTAACAAAGCACGGAGAAAGCACAAGATCAAGCAGGTATGTTGTATCAAGAAAAGTTGCGAGACTTCGTTATTACATGGCATCGAACCAAATTAGGACTGTTAAATGACGGGTGACTATTACGAAGAAAATTAAAGAAAGTTGAAATTTATAATACCATATAGTCACTGTTGTAAGTGACATAGATCATTAATTCCGGAGCATGCAACATTTTTTTTAGGATATATATATATATATATATATATATATATATATATATATATATATATATATATATTGACTTGGCATTTATCTAGCAAGATGATACGTAGGTTAGTCAAGGAAGACAACCAATACTGACCTCATGACCTGTTGGTCTACTAAATCCTGTACTAATCCGTCACAATCACGTGACTCACGTCATTCTTTCGCCCTTCACCAACCAACAACAACTGATAACCCAAAAGAGGGCGCTCAATCTTGAATTCACTTGCACTCTTTTTTACTCATTTAACATTATTTGATTCCTATAAATTTTTGCAACACCTTTTTTTCGTTTTAATTTCTGTATTTAGCAACGAAAGAGCGTGAACTTCGTTGTAAATACAAATTTGAATTTAGCCCCGTCAAAACTTTAACTATGTTACTACAATGTAATTTTGGTGCTCTTAGTATCAACAAATTAGATTCAAAATGAATAAAATCTTGAAAGTTAAAGGGCAAAAATTTTCAAATAGAGAAAATAGGTTTTCGACCCATGCAGCTATAAGAACTAAAATTTACTCGAGTTCAACATTATTTGGGATTGTTGCTGCTAAAAATATGTTTCGCGTACATTGCGGGACTCGAGCCTGAACCGATGACATGCAAGATAAAAAACGAGTGACCGGTTACAAAATAGTAACTCTGAAAAAGTCAGAGCGCAGTTACAAAATAATAACTCTGAAAAAGTATGAATTGTGTTATTGTCCCATACCTGGAGAGGTAGACCCCTTTATATAGATGTAGGAGAAGACTCCTAGTAGGACTGGGCCGTGGGCCAGATGTGTTAGGATCGCGTTAAGATCCTTGAGGATCACGTCACGATCTCTGATAAAATAATTATTGATCTTCCAGTTTGACTGGGATTGCCGGGTATTCCCTAATTATTGGAAGTTATATTTGAGTTATATCATAAGCCCCCCACTTCTTAGCTAAAATGTTTGGCCGAGGAAGTTTATACCTGGTGTCTCGAGACACGCATCAGATTTGTAAGTGATTCTCATCCACTTGTAGGGGTAACAATATTTCTCTCTTCCATGTGCTCCGTCCTAAGCGGGAGCTTAAGCCTAGGAACTTTGTCCAAGTAGGGCGCTAGAAGCCTAGCTCTCGAAAGCTAAGTTTTAGAATGTCGCCTGAGTAAGCTATCCGGAGTCATCTTTAGAAGGCAAATCATGGGATCTCGAGATCCTTTAGAGGCTGTGCCCCATGCTAGCCTCTCTCGAGAGAGGACACAAAGCTGTGCATGCAAGTTGTTGTATGTACTAAATGTTTGAATGTCCCCTCGAGGGGTCACCTCTCCTTTGGAGGGTGTTCATTTTGTACAAGCGTGTGTTCTTTAGCTCGAGTTGACCACATCATGCTTGCGTTTTACTTTGACGCGAACTCTTATCATCAGCTAAGAGCTGGCAAAGAAGCTTTGTACTCACACTTGGTTGGGTTTTTGAATTGACAAAGAATGGTGGGGGATGAAGTCCCATAGTCCTTTGCCATTTCACAGGTTATAACTATAGCTAAATCGTTCGGATAGAACTCAAGCTCTATCATGTCACCCTTGGGGGTTTTCGTCCCTCGAGGGACCATCCTAGAGGACTGGTGGAGCACGGAGTCATGTAAATACCCTCGGGGATTTGATGGAACTTAGAGTTCTCATCGTACTCGCCCTCGGGGGAGGACGGAGAGCGGAGCTCAAGCAATTACCTTCGAGGGTTTGACAGAATTTAAGAATTCTCGTCTAACACGCCCTCGGGGCAAAAATCTTCTCTGCTTCCCCCTCTTTCTCCCCATCCCTTTTTTTGGGTTGTTATAGTAGCCATACGAGATTCCCGGCGGCCATTTGTGGTCGGTGGCAATGGTTTTGCGACTGATGACAATGGTCAGTAAAGTGGCATCGTGGATAGTTGCATGTTTCGACCCTTGATGCCGAGGTCGTTGTGCTGTGGAGTTGGTTGGAATAGTGCAACGACGGATCTGGCATCTTTTGGTAGCTAGGTTGAGACGACAAAAGTGCTGCCAATCGCAATGGCATCGACTGGACGGATAAGTGGCCACTGCAATACTGTGCCAAACCTGGCGGCGATGTCCCTCAGAAAATTGTGGCAGCGCACATCTCGACAGCTTAGTGGTTGCGTTGATAAGCCTTGGTGCTGTTTCTTCCTATTCTAAATTTTTTTTCTTTGATTGCGAAGACCATTGTATTTGACACCCTCGACGGTAGCAAATTGTTGTCGGCGTTATGGCAGATTGCGGTCAGACCGTTTGACGATGATAGTATGATGGTCGATCGGGCGTAAGGCTGCCCACGTAGGTACTATTGACGGCGGTGGTGCCATTGCAGTTTAGGGTTCTGCCCATGGCGACAGAGCGGCGTTCTGGTGCCTTCTTCCTGAATTTTGAGAGCTTCGGCAGCAACAACGGTTCCGTTGAAAGTTGCAACACATTGCCGCCGTCGACTTGCCATAGAAATTTTAAGTTTGTCTAGAGGTTAATCAGTTAGGCTGGCGGGTTCCACGGATGGCGCCAATCTGTTGCTGCTAAAAATATGCTCCGCTTACATTGCAGTACCCGAGTCTGGACTGATGACCAGCAAGACAAAAAACGTGTGACCGCCGGGTGAGGTTTTCGACGGAGAACTCTCAGATGCTTAAGTCAGAGTGCAGCTACAGAATAGTAACTCTGAAAAAATATGAATTGTGTTATTGTCCCATACCTGGAGGGGTAGACACATTTATATAGCTGTAAGAGAAGACTCCTAGTAGGACTGGACCGTGAGCAAGATGTGTTAGGATGGCATTAGGATCCTCGAGGATCAAGTCACGATCTCTGATAAGATAATTATTGATCTCCCAGTTTGACTGGAATTACAGGATATTCTCTAATTATTGAAAGTTATATTTGAGTTATATCAGTGATGATGTTCTAATATGAGCAAACCATGAATCTACTTTTAATTGTTCGCGAAAGTAATTCAATTTTATTTGTCTGTCAATGCCTTGTTCATCTTGGATAAAAATTCTTTACTGTACAGCATCTCTGTTGCAACAGTTTTAGTGACAAAATATTTTTATTACAAGTATTTTGTGGCTAAATTATAGCGTCAATATTTCTTTATCAATAATATTTTAAATACTTTTATTTATAATATACAACAGAGGTAACGTACAGTAAGCGGTTCTAATTCGTTCATCTTGTAAATCAGCTTTAAGAGATGAAGATCTCAACGTGGGCATAAAAAATCAAATGCTAGCGACTGGAGATACCCAACATGTCACTGAGATCCCGAACTCCTCTCGCGGGCCCAAGCACAAGATAAAATATGATTCATAAATGAACACGTGGATAAAATGAACCAACCAAAAGAGCGCGTGTATGTCAGTCTCTTGGCTCAGAGGATCCTTTTACATTTGCAGTTCCGCGTACCTGGTTCGAAAAATTCCGACTGTAGCAACCACAATTAAACCCCTCTCGTGAGAATCACATCCCCAAAATGCCCCTCAATGGCCACTGAATTCACAGTCTCCACCTCTCCTTGTCCATAAATATACTTGCTCGGCATTCTCTCTTCAATGTACTCTTTCTAGGGGTTCTCGTTACCTGAGGATGTTGGAATCGGTGACTCTCGACGGAGGCGATCACGACGGCTCCGAGGAGCACCTCCTCCTGGCGGGGACCGCCGCTTGCGACGGCTCGTGGCGGCTGAACTTCCACGGCTTCCAGTTGTCGACGGAGCACAAGGAGAAGCCGCCGCGTGGCCTCTATGACTGCCTCGGGGTTTTAGGTAATTTGATGCGCTCTTCTCTGTGTTCATGGCTTCATGCCTCTAGCTATACGGTGGTTGTTTAATTTGTTAGGCATTTGTTGAACTTTGTCTGTTGTTAGTGGCTGTTGAGGTAACAGTGAGGCTATTTGTGGAGTGAGATTGTGTTTGAAATGTTGTTTCAATTGCAAATAAATCGCTAACCAAACATGGATCAATTTTATTTTTTTTTATAATAAAAGGAATCATTTGGAAGAGATACTGGTTTTATGTCCGTTTATCTTCCTAAAAAATTTGCTACTTATGAAAAAGAAATTGAAAAAAGCCTGCCAGTGTGGAAGAGTCACCTGTTTGTTTGGATTCAGTTCATGAATAGAACTAGGTTTAATGGGTTGGGTTACATCTATACATAAACGGGCTACGTGGAATCTGACTTGGATGTATAACTGGAAATACAAAGATATTGCGAATTACTATGATTTGAACCGAGCACACGTCGAGTACATAAAGCTTAACGAGTTTTACACTGACACCGGTGATTAGGATTGTGCTCACACAACAGGAGAACAAATTTTCGAGTGGCTCCTAACCGGATGGCTAGGAATTTAGGATTATTCCGGATAATAATTAAGGACAAGAGGTGGTATTTTTTTAATTTTTTGGCTGGGATAAGCTTAACGAGTTTTACACGTCGAGTACATAAAGCCCTCCAGAATTTTTTAATTTGAACCGAGCACACGTCGAGTACATAAAGCTTAACGAGTTTTACACTGACACCGGTGATTAGGATTGTGCTCACACAACAGGAGAACAAATTTTCGAGTGGCTCCTAACCGGATGGCTAGGAATTTAGGATTATTCCGGATAATAATTAAGGACAAGAGGTGGTATTTTTTTAATTTTTTGGCTGGGATAAGCTTGTATGTGGTTTTATCTTAATGCACCACTCATTTTTATATGATCAGGGCCAGAAGATACGGTGGCCGAGTATTATCAGCAGCAGGTTGAAATGCTGGAGGGCTTTAATGAAATGGATGCCTTAGCAGTTCGTGGTTTTATACCTGGCATGTCAAAGGTATTTCTGTTTTTGTGGAATAGATCTTCAGCTTATGGAAGATAATGAGAAAATAGAAGAGGCCTTGGAGTAAGATTTTTGATCCTTTTCGATGCAGGAAGAGAGGGAAAGTTTGGCTAGAAGTGAAACAACTGCAATTAGAATATCAAATGTTGCAAACATGGTTCTTTTTGCTGCCAAAGTATATGCTTCCATCAGGAGTGGTTCATTGGCCATCATTGCCTCCACACTGGACTCACTTCTCGATCTTCTGTCAGGCTTTATCTTGTGGTTTACAGCATTCTCCATGCAGTCAAGAAACCCCTACCAATATCCCATCGGAAAGAAACGTATGCAGCCCTTGGTAAGTTTCTGCTCACCTGTGTCTTATGTGCCCATGTTTTGTTGCTTACATGATTAGCTATGGTTGCAATTTGATGCTTAAATAAAAGTATAGAGGAATGCACTTCAGTTGAAGCCTACTTAGCATCTCATAGAGTCTCGTTATCTTTTTCTAGTGAGCCCTCTGTTTGTGGAAAGGCTGTGTATACTTATCAACTGCTTGCTTCCAACATTGAACCTAAGGATCAATTGTAAGGAAATGTCTATACCTTCACTTAGTCCTAAAGCTGCATGGTCAACTAAAAGGATAGCTAAAGACATATTGTGAAAAATTGTCCAACTTTTGAATCTTATCATGGTTTTCTAGTCATCGCCAGGAAACAACTTTTTGAAAGAAAGCAGGTGCTGATTCTAGAACTGATGCTATTGCATTTTTTATACCCAATGCTAGCAAACTGCTCATTGTGACCACAATAATGCAATGGATGGGATCAAGAATGATACACCAATGAGTTATGCTACGTAATTCTCGTTCTTGCCTCTTAATTGACTTTAGTTTCTTTGTAACTATCTGATCAAACCTTTTCCCTCCTGGTGGTTCACTTCCACCATTTATTATTGTCTTTGTACTTTGCTGTTAATCACATGGTTGGGAGCATTGACAAAGACAGGATTTTTTTAATATGGGGGCGACCATGGTGGTGATGATTTTTACTCCATTATGATTTTTCATTCTTTTTGTCCCTTTAGTTGCATTTTTAGCGACAGTTGTTATCGTTTTAGCGACAAATAAAGCTTTGTAAAAGCATATAAGGAGCGAAATTGACCTCTGAATATACTTATCCGTCAAGATAGTTAGGAGGACTGTTATCCAAATATAAACCTAACAGGCTAACACCAACGGTACAATAGATAAAACATGTGGTAGAATACAGGACTGAAAAGAATTTAGAATTTTTGGGTGGACCACGGGCAACCTTTGTCCCAAGGTCGCTCCATCCCTGGTTGTGAGGCCTTACGCCTTTGGCTCTTTTCCTTGTGTATTTTGGTTGTTTTCATAGGAACTGCTTATCGCAAGTTGTTTAAACCTCTTTGCATGCCAAGCCTCCACACTCCCCAGTATCATAAGTGGCTGTTGCTGGTGCTGTAGCTTGGCTAGTTACTTGTCTGGCATCATAGTGTGAGGCTGACTGCAATTTAATGTGTATACATTTGCTATGTTTAGATGTAAATGGAAGCCCATGCATGTCTAAGGTGTTTGTGATAGCATAAACTGCCACGAACAGTATACTAGTTATTTGGTGACATTTTACTTGGAGGTCTATCTTTACACAGCACTGATAAAACTCAACTGTGCCTGTCAAAAAATTTTAAACTTCTACTGCGCACCTATTGAAAGTCTTGGAATCTCTTACTTCTTTAGCTGGGAGGCAATTTTCCTTGTTTGCTTAAAGGGAACCATTCTATAGACCCAACTTAATCATCCAATATGCTTCCAACTCATTAATTCTGAAACCATCCTAGAATCCTATTTGAAGGCTGTACGACCCAACTCCGAGGGAACATATCTGTGCTGTGCCCAAGAGACTTATAGAAAGAAAAAAAAAACAGTTTTTCCCACAAAATGCGATTGAACTGGTCTGAGTTTGATAGGTTCCTAGTTGATGATGGATTTCTTTTTCTAATCTTCTTTGGCTATTTCTCCATTGGTTTGTTGCCCATTACTGCAGCAAGAATGACCGAGCTGGTTGGATGCTATGTTAGATATCTATCATGTCTACTTTCTTGAGGTTCATTGTAATTTGTGTAATTGGCTGCCTCTCTTTAAATTCACAGTTCGTACTGCATCGATTTGATTTGCGTGTATATATCTGCTGCAATATGAAATGTCTAGTCCATGGAACAGATAAAGGTATGCCTGTTACCAGCGCTTAAAGTATACGCTGCAAAATTATTGTGCAGGGAATACTCGTTTTTGCCTCTGTCATGGCGACTCTGGGACTGCAGATCATCTTGGAGTCTATGCGCACATTAATATCTGATGTAAGTAGACAGTTTGTTATAGGATTGAGACTCTGGATTCATTTCCATGGAGAAAGTTCATGGTTTTATGCTTGGGGTTCTGTTAATAGCAGTTCTCATATCATACTTTTTGAAAATGTCATTTTTATGGTAGTCTTGACATCAGCTATTCCCAGGATGATGTGTTCAGCCTGACCAAGGAACAAGAGCGATGGGTCGTAGGCATTATGCTTTCTGTAACGATGGTAAAACTCCTGCTGTGTGTTTATTGTCGCTCATTCACCAACGAGATTGTCAAAGCATATGCCCAGGATCACTTTTTTGATGTTATCACTAACATCATTGGACTTATTGCTGCACTACTTGCCAATTATACGAAGGAATGGATGGATCCTGTTGGAGCAATCATTGTAAGTGCAAAACTGGGTACAGTCCGGTTCTCTTTACATTTTTTTCATTTTTTTCTCAATAAGATCCTGGTACAGTCCGAGTTTTATTTCACGCGTAAAACTGCTATGATTGGATAGTTTGGGAGAGGAAAACTATGAGATTTACCTTCCATTTGTACGGCTGTGGTTGCAGAAAACAGCTGCTTTTTTCCTCATCCTAATCTCTTGAATTTATCTTTACTTAAAATTATGAGCGTCTATCCGTCGCAGCTGGCATTGTACACCATCCGCACTTGGTCACTAACAGTTCTGGAGAATGTGAACTCCCTTGTCGGAAAATCAGCTGCACCAGAGTATTTGCAGAAGCTGACATACCTCTGTTGGAACCACCACAAGGCCATAAGGCATATAGACACTGTCCGAGCTTACACCTTTGGATCTCACTACTTTGTTGAAGTTGACATCGTCCTCCCAGCAGACATGCCCTTGCAAGAAGCTCATGACATTGGAGAATCCTTGCAGGAGAAGCTCGAGCTGTTGCCTGAGATAGAGCGTGCCTTCGTTCACCTTGATTACGAGTACAGTCACAAACCAGAGCATGCACAGGCACATCATTAGTCGCAAAACTTGTAAAACTTTCTTTTGGCTCTCCGTGTTCTTGGTCACATTGCAAGGTTTTTGCTTATACTAACGGGAAGGTAGTTGATGTCGTGTCTGATCGGCCGTTGTAGCATAGCACCGTCTGGTATTCATATGATCAACATGACCAGAAGTCTCTTGGAATTGTGTAATGCGCCTGCACATCGTATAAGCTTGGTTGGTCACTGCAATGTCCGCAAATGGCGTATAATCGCATCGTGCTAGAACTCCATCGAAGTAATACAAACATAAGGAAACAAATAAGAAAAAGGATAGACACCATGATTTTTCGCTTTATTCCAACCTACTATTTGGTTTATCAAGGTTCTTTCTTCCATGGTATCCATATATATATGTCTCGCACCCAGTCACCGTTAGGGTCACCAAATTTTGTAAAATGAGCAACGATCCAGCTCCGACTCCCCCTTTCGCTCTCACCATCACGCACTCGCTACTTAGGCCTCACACCTGGTAACTTTCAGAAACTCAACCCTGGTATGGCTACAACAAAACAATCACAGCAGTAGAAGAATATGCCACGAAGGCTAGGTACAGTAGAATTATCCTTCGTTTATGAACAACATACAATTGCAATAACTTCAAGCGTCAAGTTATGCCTATAACTTAACGCTTGGCGCAGTCACAAACATCCCCACGAGTGATTACTATAACATAACTTCAGTCCTTGCTAAATCTACAAACAGATACAGTACAGTCAAGGAGATCGTCAAGAGTAGCAAATGCAAAAAAGAGAGAAGTAATAAGGCTTGAACAACATTTTAAATCCTGGATTAAGAGCATCTAAATATTTGTAAATCCTGCATCATGCTAAAACCTTGTTAATGCCAAAAAAAACTCAGGCTTTAACTTCGATCATAGCAAGGGCTTCTGCATTCTTCATGCTTCATTGCTGCCCAGTAGAATCCTGTAGGACCAGCAACAAACAACCTGTGCAGAAATTCTACAGTAAGCTCCAATTAATACAAATCACCGATCCATAGAATCAGGGAACCTGTACTTAGAAATCCAATAACACCTGTACAATCATAGATATATATTCTGTTGTATTGGAAGGAAATCTGAAAGAAAAAATTGGAAATAGACCCATGTCCATCTTTGGTGGTGAGAGTACATCACAACAATTTTCAGCAGAATAAGGATTACTACCAAAAATAACACAATGTGGCCATTTGGAACAAGGGTACCGTATCAGCATATTTCAACAAACAGAAGCAAAATAGAGCAAGCCACAGAACAGAGGAGAAAATGCACTTCACCCTATGTGGTGCAAAGTATTATGTTTAGATGCCTGTGGTTCTTGCACTCGTAAAAATAAGAGAAAACCATCACAACATAACCTCACTTGGTCCCTGGCGGTCTATATGAGCTCCATATACATCTTAGAAGATTCAACCTTGTAAGGTGGAACTTACCTACTTGACTATACTTCTAGTAAGGGGTTCACTTCATCATCTAACATGGTCCTAAGGTGGGGAAAGAAAGTGTTCCCAAGTATGAATTCCGGGCTTGCATGCTAGAAGACCCAAGATAGACCAAAAGTGGGGTGCTTGATCAGTATAACGAGAGTGAACTCTTCGGCATGCAGTAGGAATTAGGTAGCATGTGTTTTCTGCATGCTCTTGGTCTGCACAGCTGGGGACTGTCAACTTAAAGAAGGAACCTGGCCAGGGTTGTCGGCATCAACTATCTAGCAAAAGAGAGTACTTCAAACCAAAGAAGAAAAGACTGGCCTTCTACCATTATATGGCGCTAGAAAGGAAAAGAAGAATCTTTCAAACTATGCACAAAACAAATGGGAATGGGATACTTGATGGGTGATGCGGTGGACAGGGATGTAAATAGGTAATGCATATGATAAGTATGCATAAGACAAATGTAACACTTGACGGGTGATGCGGTGGACAGGGATGTAACTAGGAAATAGATATGATAAGTGGCTACTGTGTTCACTTAACGGGTGCTTGTTGTTTCCATTGTGATTGGTACATAGGTATCAGTTGTGCTTTACTAACATCAAAGTTTTCTTTTAACAATAGAGAAAGCGACCCAAACATAAGTTTGCAAAAACCAGATCTTCCCTCTAACCCCCACATCTTCATCTAAACAATGGCCAAGAAATCAGTGAAATGAAAAAGTCGATTAAACCACACTCCGTGACGATTAGCAGATGTACCAAGCTGCTGCTTCAACTGAATCCACAAACATACGGATAACATAAGTAATGATGCATAAAATTAAAACCAAATGCTACTCATTAACTCCTTAGTGTATTATGACCTTTACAGTATCCTTCAACAAAAATTTTGCAAATATAGTCAACTTACTAGGATATATCTAAGTTATCCCAGATGACCTAAGAATAATTTAAATCCATGCCAAAGATCCAAAAGGCAAATATTTCAAATCCAACCGTAGATTTATCCTTTTGACGCAATCAACAAGGTTGAATATCTGGACCAAAAACCCCTACACATCCAAGAAAAATTTACTATTTTGATGCAATTTTTTTGCGCTAGAGAAAAACTTGAAGCCCTAGAACTCATAATCCTATCACCATCGCTACAATCACGTTGCCCTTCCTCTACATGCTTTGGGTATAGCTCAATCGTGGAATTTCTGTAGTTAAAACATGTCATATACTCTTCCTTAACGAGAGGCAGAGGAAGTTTAGCGTGATGGTCATAACCAAAAGGTAATTCCTCGGTCTAGTGACAACTAATATAGCATGAGCTTCTGATCATGCGCCATCAATGAATTGCAGAAAGATACTTTATTTAGTAAATATATCCAAAGGAATGAGTTTCTGAAGTCTGGGCTTCAAGAAGGTCGATTTGATGGCTGAACTCAAACTTCAATAACATTCTTGATCGAAGTGATTTCAAGGTTATTTTAGTCAAGTCCATTAGTTTTAAAACTGTGTTCCAAACATTTGATGGTTGGATATTTTGAATTTGCATACTAAAATCGTGAGTTTGTTGGTAAGATTTCCTTAGTTACTTTGCAGTCTATCCTACTGCTATACACTGGTTCCGTAATCCTGCAACCTTCATGGCACCTCTCATATAATATATTAGGTGAAATGTTGCCATACTGATTGTATGTCCTGGGCTTTGGTCAATACTGCAGAGATAACTATGATTGAAGCTGAAGCAAGAGTTTCGTGCTATGCCTAAATCTCAGTGAACTTGCATACAAGGAAGTTCCCTCGCACCAAATCATGTACAGAAGTTTAGGAAGACGTTTGCCAGGTGGTATGTTAGTCATGAAGGTGGGCTGACAAAGAGAAACGTGTAGGAAGACGTTGAGAGAGGAATTAGGTGGAGGTGGATGTGATCGGCAGCCTTGGGGGTAGGTCTTGGGAAGAGGAGATGGTTCCACGGGTTGAAATAGACGTGAATTCTAAAAAGAGCGAAGCCAAAATAAAGGAAAAGCTGAAGACGATATAAATGGTAAACCATCAACTGTTAAGCATATAAGTATCTTTTCAGACTAGTAGTCATTAAAAGGGGTAGAATTTATTCTTGACAACCACACGAGCTTATTATGTTATCACAATTTCCATAGAGGTAGCTGTAACATTGTATACATTTGGTGAAAATAATAACAAAACTGCAAAGAAGGAGATTGAGTACAGGTAATCGTATGCAAAATGTCCTTCCCAAACCCCGTAAACCACAGCTCAAGTATGAGTTTGTCAATCTTAAAATGGACCGCCAATAAAGTGCGCTCACCAAATTCACTTCCCAAACTAAAAAGTTACAGTATCTTACAAGCTCTAACTAGGGCATGGGACGAACTTCAACAAGTTCAATCCATCAACAACAAGTGTACAAGATTTATTAAGTTTTGAAGCTGCAACCATGAACTGAATAGCACAAAACAAGCATGTCAAATGCAATTTTTAGAAAGAAGCACAAAAACTTATTCACATTGATCCATATCAAAAACATTAAACCTGCACCACTAGACGGCAGACCACTCAGTAATCATATCCACTGCTCTGCTCCGGCTGCTGCTCCCGACTATCGTTCTTCTCCCCATCCTGCACATCCACAATGTCATCCCCATCACCTTTGCTCGCCACGTCCGCGTCTTCCCTTTCCCTTTCCTTATTCCACTGCTCGATCTTCGCCCTTCTCTCCTCGCTCCCTTCTCTATCCCCCCTCTCCCTATCCCTCTCCCCGCTCCTATGCATCCTCTCCCTCCTATCGCCTTCCTCCCTATGTCTCCTTCCCCTATTCTCACCATTGTAATCATCGTAATTCCTCCCGCGATCAAACCTCCTACCCTCCCCCCGCCCACCCCCACGCGACCGCTCCTCAAAGCTCCTATATCCTCCCCTTCCCCCACCTCCGCCTCCTCCCCCTCTCCCCCCACCTCCCCCACCCCCGCGAATCCTATGCGGACTCACACTCCTACTCCTCCTCCTCTTATACCTCCCGAACAATTGCCTCCTCAAATCCTTACTAATCCTCTTCAAGTGCATGAAATTACAGTACCCCCCTCTATTACACGTATTCTCCTCATAAACCCCGCACATTGCCTCCCTAAAATCTGTCACCGGAGAAAAGTCCACGAATATGGGCTGCCCAGCATAAAACCTCCCGGTCAGATTCTTCAACGCCCTCGCCGCGTGCTCCTCCTCCCTAAACTGCACGTAGACGTTCCCCACCATGTGATCCGACAGATTGTCGCAAACGTTGAGCGATTCGATCTCGCCGTACTTGGACAGCTCCTCGAAGAGGTCCTCGTAGAAGTTTTCGAGGTGGTCCTGGAGCTTGCGGGGGTCGATAGGCTGGCCCTGGGCATCAACGCCAGGGGTGATCATGTCGGGGCGGGGGTACATGTTGGAGAGGAGGAGGGTGGGGCTGATGGTGGGCTTGGTGTGGAGGCGGGAGCAGCGGTCGCCATGGCGGCAGGCCCCGACCTTGAAGTAAAAGGGGCAGTTGACCCGGTCCTTCTCGGTGCCGTAGAGCGATGCCAAGTGCTCTGCCATTGTTGTTGTGGCTGGTGATCTATCTCTACTGTCTCTTCTCTCTCCTAGGGTTCGTAATTTTGAGGGCAATAGTGACTCACAATGAGGAGAGAGGAATTTATTTAACTTTTAAAAAAAAAATGAGGAGAGTGGAAGTGTGAATATATAAATATGGAGGCCCAGTCTTCGTCTATGTATGTATGTAGATGCATGCTGGGGTCGTTTTTACAATGAACACGAAAAAATAGTTTTTTTCTTTATATTTTTTAATATAATTCTTCAAATAATATTAAAAAAATGAAAATACCTGAATGCTGTGTTTTCAATTTTTTCTGACCAAAACGAATTCAATGTCAGAAAAAGGCAAAAAAAAAAAAACACTGATTGACACAATTTCTGAGTTCCCCCTTCCTTCTACTAACACCACCATGCCCACCACTAAACACTCAAACCTCATTTCCTCAGGCAATTTCGTCGTCACACAGGCACCATAAAATACCACTACATCATATGAAACCTCTGTAACGACATAGCTACACCTACACAGTCGTCACTCCACCATAAAATCGCTATTGTAACGCCGTCTATCTCCAATCGCAACCCATGATTGCAATTATTTAACCACCGTAACACCATTTCAAACAACAAGATAAAGATCTGGTACGTGAAGAGATAGATGTCGTTGTGTACTGTTTGTGGTTGTGGGGATAGATATTGCACCAACCACCTCAAATCTAACATTCTTCACTTCACTTATTGTCATTTACATCCATCACCTGCATTTCGGCAAGACTGTTCTACTATTGGAAGCCATGGTCGTCGTCCATCTTGTTGCGGTGGTAGGTGGGGAAGCTCGTTGGGAATGGGGCAGAGAGTGGGGTTGTGTGGGTCATGTAGGGTAGCTTTGCATATAAATAAAAAAGATACAAGTACAAATTAAAAATGAAAATGGTATATTAAGTACACAGATCCGACATAAAAAGTAGTTAAACCTTTTTGGTAAATATGGTAAAAGTACGTGGGCATGTTTTTTTAACATGATACGAAACCCAAAAACACAAAATAAAAACATAAAACAAGAATGTTAAACATACAGTCCTTTAAAAATCAAGTTTATGATAATAATTTAATTCGCATTAAAAAATATCAAGCAACCCAATAAAATAAGTGATGCCAAGGAAGTGGGTTCGCAATTGACGTGGAGGTGCCACAAAGAATGCAGTCCAAGTCAGATGTCAATGACACAACAAAGATGGAGCAAGGGCAGAAACCAAGGACTTCTCAGACCGAGCCTGAGGCGGCAGTGCTGGAAAGGAGATGGCACGGGGTGAATACACGACAACAGTCACAGTCCGATACTTAGGTCCAGAGTCAAGGTCCTGTATGTTTCTCTCTCTACAATTCTAGAATGAGAAAGTGAGTTTTCAAAATGTCCAAGCCTCTAAATGAATTCTCAAGACCCCTGTTTATAAAGGTTGAGATGATGATGTCATCAAGTGACACATGGCACTTTTTCGGGAGTGACACATCATCGAAGGATCCACAGGTACCGGTGCTCCAGAAACTATCAGATCGCATATTCACCCTGCTTGCTCCTCACATCATCGCTCTATCTGTCTAGAAAGACTGGCTCCCACAGCGCCAGTGTTGCCAGACAGCCAGAGAACCCCTTTGATCTCTCCACTAGTTCAAAGTCCTTGTAGAGTCCCATAGGCATGGTAGGGGTGGGGAAGACCCAACGCCTAATTGTCAAGCGGACTAGGCACGATGCCCTCCGGAGACTTGCTTCCATCTCGGAGTGACCCGGGTTATAGTCCCTAGGGGTGCCAATGGAAGCCACTAGTGCCGGAGCACGTAGGCTCGTCACGTAGACACCCTGGCAAAGATAGTGTCCCAGAGGAGTCGCCTATCTCGCTAGTGAGTCCTTGTGCTGGAGCACTCAAAGCGCACCAAGATAGTGTCTCAGAAGAGTCACCTACCCGACAGGTGAAGGTAGTACCCCGGAGGAGCCGTCTACCTGGCAGAAGGGGAGTTGAAGCTTCCTGATGAAGATAGTGTCCCGGAGGAGTCGTCTATCCCAGCAAGTGAGTCCTTGTCCCAAAGCACCCGGAGCGCGTTAAAGTAGTGTCATGTAGGAGCCGCCTACCTGACAAGCCGAGGTAGCATCCCGGAGGAGTCGTTTACCTGGTAAAAGAGGAGTTGAAGCTCCCTGGCAAAGATAGCGTCCCGGAGGAGTCGCTTATCCCTACAGGCGAGTCCTCGTGTCGAAGCACTCAGCGCGCCAATGTGGTGTCCCGGAGGATTCACCTACCCGATGGACCGAGGTAGCATCCCGAAAAAGCCATCTACCTGGTAGAAAGGGAGTCTTCATGCCAGAGCATTTAGAGCTCCCTGGCAGAGATAGTGTCCTGGAGGAGTCGCCTATCCTTACAGGATACTGCACACTCAGGAGATTGGGTCGAAGCATGTTCCACGACCACGACAATGTGTGCATGGTGTGGCAAAAAGAATAGACCAACACGGGGCGTGGTAATTTGACAGAGTGTTAGGGGATGCGACTGTATAAGTGGCGCGGCGCATGGGCACAACGGCATGTGTAAAGTGTCGGGGGCATGATAATCTGACAAAAAACCTAGGGGGTGCGACTGTGATAGCGGCGCGGTGCGTGGGTGCGGTGAAGTGTGTGAGGGTGTCGGTGGCATGGTAATGTGACAGAGAGCCAGTGACACGAATGTATCAGTAGTGCGGTGCATGAATGCTGGGGGCTACAGACTGTGTGTGGTACCGGGGGCACGATAATGTGGCAAAGAGCTGGGGGACCCAGTTATATCAGCGACACTGCACATGGGCTTGACAAACTGTATAAGAGACGGCGGGACGTCGCGAAGAGGGCGCACGACCGCTGGCGACAAGCTTCGCAAAGTTGGCGCACGGGTGATGGCGGGCATCGCAGAAGGCACAAGGCCAAGGGAAAGCAAGCATGCGTTGGTGAATGAGGTGATCAACCCCTTCAAGTGAGAAAGCACACCAACCCATTAAGGGGGAAGGCTCGTCGAACTCAAAAGGGGGAGGCGGGTGACCAACCGACATGGAATGAGTCCTCCTAAGCTGAGGTGCGCCGAGGTTGTTTCATAAGGAGAAAATGCACGTTACTTGAGGAGTGTGCATCATTTTGATCTGTCTGAAGCGTTAAAAAATTGACCGCTGACAATATCGAGGTGTCACACAAAACGGGACACACAGCAGGTCGATGGGTGCGACCGAAGTGGGTCGAGAACAATAAGTTTTTAAATTATAAAAAAGGTACATATCATTATAAGTTTATTATTTAAGCTTTTGCTTTGTGCATTTTTCAAAAAACTATAAAGAATGTCAGGTAATTATGGCACACCCGTTGTGCTTGCAAAATAAAGTTGTGGAATTAAAATCTATTGTAAAATCATGCATGATATATAAGTGGCTTCAAATATGGAATCCAAACATGATGTTAAGGTAGTTATTTATTATTTAATGTGTTCGTTTCGTGTCATTTTTTTAAGAATTTTTTCATAGCTCACTATTTTAGATTGGTAGTTTTGTGACACTAAAAAGGGTATTGCACCAAACTGACCATGCGGTGCATTTGTAAAATTGGTTACTAAAGAGTAGTTACCACTTTTTCCCAACATTGAATATTTAATATTTTTAAGTGTCATAATGTGTAATACCCCGATCTTAGGTTTGAATTTTTAGTAATTTTTAACAAATTTTATTTAATTCTTTTAGCAACAAATTTTACAAGTAAGAATATTTGCGTCTTTTAGTGACGAACTCTTGTTTAGCGTTAGTATACTTTTCTTTAGCGAGAGCATAATTCCCACCGACGAACAATTCAAGGAATAAAAAGTTTCAGTCGAAACCCGCGTCAAGTCAAGAAGCTACAATCTTTTTGTGTGGCCGTTAAGCAATATTTGCGTAACATTTCTAAGACATGTGGTAAGATTTCAAGAAGTGTTCAATTTTTAGAGACACTTTCATACTTAAAAGATTAAAAGAAAGGTACCCCACTTCTATTCTATATTTGGTTAAAGGGAACTTTCCATCTATGGCATTTGTAATTTTATTCTTAATTTCCATCATTAGTAAGTGTGCGTGGGAATAACGAATTTATTTAGCTCGGGTCAAAAAGGTGGATTACTGAGACTAGGGGTGAGCACGGTTCGGTTGGTTCGGTTTGGAGGCTGAATACCAAACCGAACCGACCAACCTCGGTTTGAGAAAAAATAAACCGAACCGTAGTTGAACGGTTCGGTTTGAACGGATTAGATGGATCGGACGGTTCGGTTTAAACGGATCGAACGGTTTGGGCTAAACTCCATTCTAGGCCCAAAACAACTAAAAATGTGGAACAAAAACACTGAGTGAGAGAGAATCTACACAGCACAAACAACACAAATCACTGCAATTCCCACTTTCGTCTTCAGGGATAAAGCCAGTGGATTGAACTCGAACTTGGGTTTACAATCAACACAAACATGTGATAGGAAAACAAGTAGATAAAAATCCAGAACAGTCACAATCTGAACAATACCCACTACAGAAAACAACAGACCAACAATCCTCAAACCATTGAATTGTAGCAATAAAACAAAAAAAAAGGAACTCAAAGACACTCTGTACGTACTTATGTGAGGATGACTCTGAAGGACATGGAAAGAACTCTATAAAAAGCAAGAACGAAGCTGACCCTTTCTACGCAGCGTTTCAGCATTTCAGAGGCGCAGCAGTGGGAGGTGGAGACGGCTGCTGGAGGAGACGGTTGCTGGAGGAGACGACGGGCTGAAGGAGATGCTGTAGTGGTGGAGATGCTGCCGTGGTGGAGGCGCTGCTGTGGGAGGTGGAGATGATGGGATGAAGGAGATGACAGCTGAAGGAGACTGAAAGAGATGCTGCCGTGGTGGAGGCACTGCCATGGTGGATCTTGAGACCTGAGAGTTGATGGCTGAGGCGTGGAGTGGAGGTTGTGGAGCAGATTTGGGCTGCGATTGAAGAAAATATGGATTGGATTTAGGGTTACACATATATTTATATGAAGGGTTAAGTTTAACTACCTAAATCAGTTAAAACTAACTAAGGTTAGTTTAAAAAATATATATTATATAGTATACGGTTGGTTCGGTTTAGATCGGTTTCAAAAAATCCAAACCGAACCGACCGAACCGAACATGCGGTTTGTGAAAAAAAAAACCAAACCAATTGTTTTTGCCATCGGTTTGAAATTAGTCGGATTGGTTGGTTCAGTTTTTACGGTTGGATCGGTTTCAACGGTTTAAATGCTCACCCCTAACTGAGACCACAGCATAGCAAGCCTATTTTCGGCCAAGTCTCCCACTTGCGGTCCCACCAACCCGATCGTGGGCCCACGAATCCTACACCCTCTCAACCAAGCTGGGGCAGAAGAGATGGCGTCGGGGACGCAACAGATGATACAATGCACCGGGACGGCGCATGGAGATAACCTACGCCTCGACCAGCACCAACGACGTCGCAGCGCAGCACTCCGCCGGTGGCTCCATGCCGACCCGTCCGGTCAAGGTCATCCCGCTGGAGCACCCTTCCACGACGTCCCCGGGTTCGGCTTCGTTCACGTCATCGGCGTGCCCCTTGGTGCTCAAATGGCGAGCCAAGCTGAAGCGGATGACGTGGACCGAGTGGATCGAGCTGCTCCTGCCCTGCTACCGCTGGATTCGGACCTACAAAGTCAGGGAGTACCTCCAGCCTGATCTCATGGCCGGCGTCACCGTCGGCATCATGCTCGTTCCTCAGGTAATCCACACACACGTTTGTGTGTGTGCGCGCGCGCGGGCGTTGTGCCAATTCAGTGTACTTTGCCATGAGTTTGTGCGTCTGTAATTCCTTTAGACAATTCAGTTCAACGAGGGATTCGAGTTTTGAAATTGTGTTTTCTCTCGAACTATCTTCGTTTTTTAGGGAAGCAAACTGATCTTTAGGTTTTGAGGCGTGCTAAATTAGCTCTATCTTTATGGTTGACGACAGTGTTTGGTTAACCAGCTTCTGGTGACAGGCAGTGTGGATTTATAGGTTCAGCACTCACCAATTAGTTAGTGGGACTTGATAGATCTAGTTTTGAGATTTGGGTAGGGCAACTGCTTGAAATTAGTAAAAGAATGCACGCCAGAAATATTTTTATGAGTTAGTTGTAAGATGCACTTTGATGGCAACAACCACATATAGATTGCGGATAATGGGTTCTTCTTGGGTTAAGACACTTTCCATATCATAGTATTGTGCTGGGGTAAAGCCTGTAATTATATGCTAGATGCATAATTGAGTTAGCTGGTGCTTTTCCACTGACAAAATAGTTTCCCCTTTTCCTTTGGTTCAAGCACTCTGATTGGTTGATTAGTTATGCTAACTAGAGTTAGTGCTCACATCTTGTTAAAGTGCTGTTTGCTCCTCAGGCAAAACTTTCTTAAAATTAATTGATCATGCATCAGTCATTTCTTCAACAAGAATGTGTTTAAATGCTAATAAATATTAAAAAGTTAGATGATGCTTATATTTATGGTTGTCAGTATGTTACACTTTGTCTTTCCTTTTATTGCCAGTCAATGTCTTATGCAAAGCTAGCTGGGCTTCAACCAATCTATGGACTTTGTAAGTTTATACATGGTCATTTTTACGTATTTTGCATTCTTTATATTATAATAATTGAGTGTACTGAAGGTATCTTTTCATGTTAATTCTGATCAAATATTATTGGCTTTCAACAGTGATTTTGAAATTAAATTTGCTTGCCTACTATGGGCTAGACTTTTGATAAGAATCCCATCTGGAAAAAGTATGTAAGATAAAACAAAATAGTGTTGCTTAACATGGTTTCCTTACCTTGGAGACTTTTGAGCACATTGGAACTGAAACTGGTAGTTAATAATCTTTTGCTTGTTCATAAAAAATGTGCTCCATTGCACGAGACTCCCGCCATTGCGTGGTCTGGGGAGGGTGATATTTTGCAGCCTACCCCAACTCTTTTGAGAGGTTTCTGTAAACCATGAACTCCAGGTTGTGGTGGAGCACATTTATCCTTTAAGGCTCACCCTCTGTGTTCTTTATTCTGTCTGTATTTAAGACTATCCATGCTTCATTTTAGTTGGATCTATTCTTTCTTTCTTTTGTTGGGCCGTGGGGGCCGTGGAATCGTCACAATGCACCCTTGTCACCCTGGTATGCTTGGGTAGTTTAGTTTTGTTCTTCGATAATTTTCCAGCTTGCCACTTATATCTGTTTTGAACTGTACTCTCCTGCATTGACCTTAACACTTCTGTTTTGTATTTGCACTTCAGATTCTGGTTTTGTGCCTGTGTTTGTGTATGCCGTATTTGGGTCTTCTCGCCAGCTCGCCATTGGTCCAGTGGCATTAGTTTCCCTCCTTGTCTCAAATGTCTTAAGCGGCATAGTTGATTCGTCCGATGCGTTATACACAGAACTCGCAATATTATTGGCACTCATGGTTGGGGTTTTAGAATGCATAATGGGACTCTTGAGGTACTTTGGCTATATTGTTCTGCTTTTTCCAGTTTAAATCTTTTTTCACGTGGAATGGGATTTTGGCATCAAATTCCTGTTTTCCCCTTACACTTCTACTTTTTAGCATTGGGAATCGATGCATTTCCCATCACATGCACAACTGATGTTCGGTTTCTGCACCTATGAGTTGAATATGTACTCTTAAATGTTGTTTGAAGTATTACTTCCTAGGATTTACCAGCTTGGTAGTTTGCTAAAAAGAAATTAGCGTGATATAGCAGGGCCACTACTCTAGTTTCTTGTCACACTGTTTTGTCAAAGGCTGTTGCTAAGCAGTAAGATTCTGGTAGGTCTCTCCTCTTGCACTGCCATGCTTCTGGGGTGTTCAGTTCTCCATTTTAGATTCTTGGAGTACACCACTTGATTATCAGAAGCTAATATCAGCATATGACTATGTATGGACCCCCCCAAGGATAGGAGTAGGTTTGGCATGGAGCCTATCTTGGCCAACCTGATAGCAAGCCCAAAATATACTTGGTTCTTGCTATTTTCTTTTTCAGCGAGGTCTCTAACCAATTTGATGATCTGCCAGTAAAATATTGCACCTGTTTTTCCCCACTCTAGGCTTGGATGGATAATCCGTTTCATCAGCCACTCGGTGATCTCTGGCTTCACAACTGCTTCAGCCATTGTGATTGCCCTGTCTCAAGCAAAATATTTCTTGGGATATTCTATTGTGCGAAGTAGCAAAATAATTCCACTGGCCAAGAGTATAATCTCTGGAGCGGATAAGGTATGCTTTTGCATGCCCAAGTATTAATGGTACTATCTATATCCATGTCTGCATACTACATCTAGTCCAACCGCTTTATGTGTGCAATTGCAATTGTCCGCCTGTAGAATAACTATGCTAGCATCTTTGTCATCATAATGCGTATTGGTTTGTGGTACTTGTTGGTAGCTATTGAAGGTAGTTGCCAAATCCTATAGGACTTTGGGACTATTTGTTATCATGCAATGGAAACATGGTGAAACTCATGTATATCTTCTCCATTTTTTGTTTTCAACTGCTGTCAATACTTTTGTTCAAATGCCTAAGATTCTGAAATCTTAGAAAGTTTTTACATTTAACTGCATACTCTAGAAGCTTAGTAATTAAGTACATCCCTGCAGACCTGGTTTTTGACCCTTTAAAGTCATCTATTGTGCGTTTTTAAAACAAATAAAAGCTTGGGATAATTACAGCAATGTCCCCAAGGTTAGGGTGTAATTACAGGCGTGTCCATTAGTTTGGACAAATTACACTTATGTCCGTTGACCTAATAGAATCTTAAAAAACCTAACTATTTTAAGAAAATGACTTTATTGCCCTTAAGTTAGAAGGTTATTTTTCTCATATGCCATTCCTCCATCTTTCTCTTCTTTCTTTTTTGGAGAACCCACCACCGTCAGTACCTCCATGCCCACTGCTAGCCATCACGCATCGGCCTCCACCTCCCATCACCACCAACACATCACCACCAATGGACAAAAAACATACCAAAAGATGACACTAGATTAATTCCGCTAAAAATACACAATTTGACACAACAAAAACGCACGCGAGCATTGGCAACTGCCTGGCATTGCTAACCTACCGTAGATCGCCGTTGGTGTCATCAATCGCCATCATTGTCATCAATTGCCGTTGAATTCAACCCCCCTCTGCACTATCGCACCGCCTCCGACAGGATAGGGACGTTCACCGACGCAGACATGTGGAACTTCTGCCGGTCGAGTGGCGGCTTTGTCGGAATTGCCCTAAACAACGTCCTGCTGCCACACCGACGTCAATTGGGAACTAATCGGTGTCACACACCCGACTGCTTTTTCGAAACCGTCGGAATCTCACACAAACAGTCCATGCACATATCTGTTCACACCGCCGGCGACAGGGAGGGGAGGAGGGTAGGGGCGACGACGGGGTGGGGGAAGTTGGAGAGAGAGAGAGAGAGAGAGAGAGAGAGGGGGGGGGGTTTCATTAAGGAAAAAAAACAAATTTGAAACAGAAAAGGGGGCTTAAATCTGTAATTTGGGAAAAAAAATGGTCTTAATTGTTGTTAGAGAGACCCTAATTTAGAAATTAGAGTTTAAACTTTAATTTGGAGAGAGAGAGAGAGAATTATGTTTGAAATCCTAATTTTGGAATTAGGTTTGAAATCCTAAATTTTCAAATAAGGGTTCTTAATCTTTATATAGTGTATATGTAGATATATAGTATAAGGGTAATATTGGCATTTCGAAATTAAGCATGGATGACATCAGCCAAAAAGTACAATTTGAAAACGGATCTGGGACGGATGGACACCGCTAATACATTTTAAAAGTTTTTGGTCACGGTATGTTACATTTTAAAACTTATTGTCCTTGACTGTAATTACACCCTAACCTCAGGATACTGCTGTAATTATCCTTAAAAGCTTTTGCAAACACCAGGTGCAAAGATGGGATAGAAAGGATAACTGACAGGGGACCCTTACGACTGACAATACCGAGTAAGGAAACTTCTGTTTAGCACTTAAACTAACCTATTTGGTCCTTTGACACCTCAGCCTCACTGATCTCTGTACGTCACAAACCAATTAGACATGGTTTTGTAACTCAGTATGCCACTTGTGCAAATTATGATGCTATTTGTATTCAGTTTTATGGGTTTGAAGTCTTCTTTGATCTCTAACTTGGTTTAATCATCATTTTGCATTTCCACAGAAGCTTCAGTTCAACTTTTTCGCCATTAGTTCTTTCTTTTTTATCTGATTTTAACCATGTGTGGTGATTTTGTAGTTCTCATGGCCCCCTTTTGTAATGGGCTCTCTTATTCTAGCGATACTTTTGGTTATGAAGCATCTGGTATGAGCTTACTGCTAACTTGTTACGAAGTTAGTACTTTTTCCCATCCCTAGCAACTCACAGATTTGTTAATGGTTTAAGTGCTTCTCTATATAGGGAAAATCAAGGAAATACTTGCGTTTTCTACGAGCTGCTGGGCCCCTTACAGCAGTTGTCTTGGGTACAACATTCGTGAAAATATTTCATCCATCTTCTATTTCTCTGGTGAGAATAACATAAATAGCTCTCCGAACTACTATGATGGAACATGTGAAATGAACCCACATGACGTTCCATCCAACACTAAGAATCAATCAGTTGATATTCATAGAAATTAAGGATTTTTATAATCCTTACAGTTTTCTTGCTTATTTTACCTGCTAGCATCGGTTTGCGACGCTTTTATTCATATTCTTTGGTTCCTTTTAAATAATGGAAAGCTCCGATTAAAAGTGTGAGTGTCTGACTACAAAAATGTTTTGCTTATGCTCGAGATCAGAACTAGAAGCATTGTTTTATGCACTTGGTACTTCTAAAACATCAGTTGCCTTGAAAAGCTTTTTGTGTCATCATTAACGCTATCTACCTAGTATGATTTATTCCATGTAATTCATTGTCTCTAGAGTGTGTGCACGTGTTTCTTTTTTCTTTAGGGGGTGGGGGTGTTGGCTTTCTCATTTGCTTAACTAAAAACGACTACCTAAACTAAGTCTAGAGAGGGATGGGTTTCCCCTGTCGGGCAGCCTCTATTACATAGGCTAAGCCAGGCCCCTAGGGAAACCACCATCTTTAAGCCAATAGAAGCACTTCTCGTAGATGCCTGTGTAACTTATTTTAAAATAAAGTGAAAGTCAGAGCTAACGTGCCCTTGTTTTCTTTTTCTGGGCTAGCTTACCATAGAGAGGATAGACATATTCTTTATGGGCATCTGAACAGGTCAAACTCTTATATTAGAAGAGGAGTTTGTTGAAGAGGATTTTGATGAAATGGATGTCTAGTCACTACCTTTTCTTGCACGAACTTTTTAGAAGGCTATTTAAAATGGTCATAACCTCCCTTGATTTAATAGAAATATAATGAGGTGGTGCCGCCAATATCAGATCAAAGGATTATCCATAGTTCTTGGAGTCTTGGCTTCAGAGAACGGCAGGCTCCCTAGGGGAGGAGTGGGTGGTGGTGCTGTTGGCTTACAAGATAATCTCTATAGTTATAGGATCTTGTGTGTGCATGTGGTTAAAAGGTAGAAAACTGAATTATGATGTATTGGCTATTGTATCAACTATGGAACCTGATTCAATTTCTCCGTATACAAGATGCACGGGGTTAAGATTAAACTGGTTGACTTGTAGAGGTGGAAGGCAAGAGAATTTCTTGCATCAAAGACCTCTGGTAATGATTGAAGAAAGACCTATGATAATGATTGCAGAAAGAGAAGTCATGTCAGAGGATACGTTAGTACTGATACTTTCATGGGCATGTTCAACTTTTTTGTACAAATTTTTGTTCTTTACTGATTGCAGTTAATTAGATTAATCGCATTGAGCTTGCAATAATAATTCATTGCTGTTTTAGGTAGGGGATATACCTCAGGGCCTCCCAACATTTTCCATTCCTAAAGAATTTGGGCACGTGATGTCTCTGATCCCTACTGCACTACTCATTACTGGGGTGGCTATATTGGTAAGAGAAGATAAGTCTGTCCTCAGATAATGTTTTTTTTTGCTGTTATATTTTTGGGACTAGTCGTGTCCATTTAACAAATTTTCTTTAATTCTAGGAATCTGTGGGGATTGCCAAAGCCCTGGCAGCAAAGAATGGATATGAGTTGGATTCAAATCAGGAGGTATTTTTTGTTAGCGCTAAGTTGCAACAGTTATTACTTCTACCATGGTAGATTATTATCATCTCCTGTCTAATCTTTTATCAGTTCTTTTACCTTGAACAAATGTTAACCTGCACCAAAAAAATGGGTGTCTGTTACAGCTTTTCTATTGTCAAATTTTATTGATGTGCAAGCAACATGTTTGGAGCTACCCATTTTCCTTCAGATCCTCCCCTTTGGGACTTAACCATATGTTCCATTTTACAAGTGAATTTACATTTGCTACCCCCTGCATTGTTTGGCAAAACTGTAGTGTCACCAGCGTTCCTTTATATCAAACAAAGTTAACGTTATAGGATACATCAGCGACGGCACGTTCAATGAAACCTAACCTTTTCAGAGGTCTTCTGATGAGGAAAATAATACCATGGGCTTAGTCAAGAATCCTCGTCCGTATGCACCTGTTGCTCTGCAGCAATACAGTTTGGATTTAGGACATGCCACATAAATAGGCTTGTCCATTTGCATATGTTAGCAGTATAAATCATAAACAACTAGAAGTCAACAATATGCGATTATTACTCTGCATATCATTCACTTAGTAAACACTATTGCAACATTAGACTTGCATTATAAGGGTGTGAGGCAGTGATGAGATGGACGTTGTCATGATGTCATCCCTTCATCTGCCTCAGTTCTGCCAATGTGCTACTTGCTTTTCATCATTATCCGACTTATTATTAACTGATTTAATTTATGCAAAATTGGCAATCTGTGTGATTCATTTATTATATGAGTTGATGGTAGTATTCAGTCATTAATAGATTTGTTGTTTTGTAACAGTTATTTGGTCTTGGTGTGGCCAATGTTCTCGGTTCATTCTTTTCAATATACCCCACAACAGGTTAGATTTGTAAGGTCATAAGTAATCCAAACAACTTTCTCTAACCTCTAATAATCATGGTTATCTTGTGAGTTTTGTTCACAGCTATCTTGTTCATCGGGAGCCTATTTTTGATATTTACATGCTTCTAAAAGGGCAGGTATTCTTGTTTGATTGGTCATGCAGGTTCATTTTCTAGGTCAGCCGTAAACCATGAAAGTGGAGCAAAAACTGGCTTAACTGGGATTGTGATGGGAACCATAATGGGGTGTGCTCTTCTATTCATGACTCCACTATTTGAAAACATACCTCAGGTAAATTTCCTTCTTGATGCATATTATTCTCTTCATTTCGGATCGTACCGGCCGTAATACTGGCCTGCTTTGGTTGGGCATGCTGCCTTATCATTCTCTGTGGTGCCCATGGTCTATGGAGTTGGAACTCTTTGATTCCCTTTACCATGAAGCTATTTACTTCAGATGTTTATTCTGGCTATGGTGGTCCTTGACATTTTTGCAGTGTGCTCTGGCTGCTATTGTGATATCTGCTGTAATTGGGCTGGTGAGTGAACATTTATGTTTCTCATATATCTGAGGTTTGCATTTCTATCATACTACTCAATCACTTGAAGATGCGTGAACTATGTTGGAGCAAAAATGTCGGCGAAGTTATTTTGACTTTATAGGCTTCGTCTCACTGTCTATTCTCTTACAGTGAATAAACATCTAGGCCCGCGGTCTAGGCCCAAGCCCATAAAGAGATCGGATATGAGATAATCAGACTTGGTTTTTGCCTGAAGTCTGCCTCTCTCTATCTCGCTTTACATAACTCTTTTTGAGCAGACGCTAGACGTTATAGATCTGTCAGAATGAAAATTGTGTTGGTTTTAACATATCCGTAGCAGTGTTACATCTGTTCTTTGTAATTATTCAGGTGGATTATGATGAGGCTATTTTTTTGTGGCGTGTTGATAAGAGAGATTTTCTACTTTGGACCATTACTTTTGCAACGACACTGTTCCTTGGTATTGAGATTGGTGTTCTTGTTGGGGTTAGTACAAACATCCTATATCATCTTCTTGGCTAGTACTTTTTTTGTCCTTTTGCATCGAGAGTTTTTACAATTGAACTTAGTTATAGACTTCTAATCTCATACTTGCCCCTTTCAAGTACATGCCAGTGAATAGGCTGACGCTGTCTTTTGCTTATTGTATGTAAGAATCAACAAATTCTGGAGTGACAATGGTCTTTTTAAAACCAACTGCATTTCTGAAGATATATATTTATCATAACTACAATACATTGCTTAGTGTGAATGAGGCTGGTCGGAGCTCAGGTGCTCGGCCATCAAGCTTAATAGGTCCTTGACCTAGAGGCCGACAGGGTTGGTCAAGTAAATCTTCCCAATTAGTTGGAGCAAAAATTGGAAGAGAACTCTCATTTGATTTATGGAACCTGAAAAAAATAATGATATATGTGTGTATATTTTTTTTGAGAAGTACATTTATTGACAAAAACAGCCAGAAAAGGAGGCGGAACCCTTATTTAGAAGCTTTACACGCACTAATTACCTATCTATACACAGGAAAAAGCTGTCCATAAATAAAATGTAAAAAGGCATCTTCGCAAAAAGAGTGGATGAAAAATAAGCCTTAAGAATAAACAAAGGCTGCCTTAAGAATAAACAAAGGCTGTTCAACTCCCGTAAATGCTATAATATTTCTCTCTAAATACACCAAAAATTGGAAACACAAATTAATCCCCACAGTTTCCAGCCCTTCGTTTTCTCTTGTACAAGGACCAGCTACGAAGCATTTTAACCACATCATGCGGCATGACCCACAAATTGTTCAAAAGGCAGATGACCATGTCCCAAATTTCCTTAGCTAGTTGGCAATGCAGAAGGAGATGATTCACGGGCACCCCATCAGCTTTACATTGATAGCACAAATTGACATACACTTTTCTTCTCTTCTGCAAGTTGTCCCCAGTCAACACCGCATCCCTAACTGCTTCCCATGTGAAGAAGCAGAATTTAGGAGGAGCCAAAGACTTCCAAATATGCTTCCAAGGAAAAAAGTTTCCTTGATCCGTAACCAGCTGAGAGTAAAAGGATTTCACTGTAAAACTGCCAACAGAATTACCCTTCAAAACAACTTTATCCTCACTAATCCCATCACCCTTTGCAATATACAAACAACCCAAGAAACTAGATACCAGGCCCTGCTCCCAGTCATGAAAGTTCCTTCTGAAAGTAGGATTCCAAAAGGATCCATGACTATTGAATGCAAGAACATCTCGTACCAAAATTTCTTTATCACACGCTATCCTAAACAACAAAGCAAAAAATTTCTGCAACTCCTCTTCCCCACGCCAAAAAGCCCGCAAAATTCTAACTCGCGTACCTTTACCCACCTTAAAGCAAATAAGTTTGTTAGAAGTGTCCTAACACTTGCTGATCCCCACCCATATACTTAGAGGGTGTTTGGGATTGATTCTAGATTGGTCAAACCTGAATAAATCCAGATTAAACAGTTTTGAAGTGTTTGGCAAAAAAAAGTAAACTGATTAAATTTGCTCAAATGTGCTCAAAACTGATAAATCCATAATCCTCATTTTCTCGGATTAAGATTTAATCAGTTTTGGAGAATCAGGTTTGACCAAGAGATTTACCAAAATATCCTTACATATGAACAACATTAAATGCTCAATTTCAGTTTGAATACACTATATGGTAATTTTGCTACACTAAACGTACTCTAATCACTTTTTATCCAAACACTTTCAACAACTTTTAATTTATTATGCTTAAAATGGATTAAAGCTGATTTTAGAAACTGATTCTGATTTAATCAAACTCTGCTCTTAACAATCGATCCCAAATGGCCTCTTAAGCCATGAGGTCTTTTGACTTCGCCTAGGGACCCAAAATGCCCTGCGGTCCCCAAGTTTAGCCAATCACGACTTGCCTTCACAAAGCATCTCGTTTGCATAAGTATCTTCAAAGCCATTTTCCAAGCAGAGAAAGATTAAAGGACCTCAGGTTCTTGATGCCTAAGCCTCCACATTGAATCTGAGAGCACACAATGTCCCATTTAACCAAGTGATATTTTCTGTCTTCAAAGGATCTCTCCCGTAAAAATTCTCGCTCCAATTTATCTAATCTCTTGACGATGAAACCCGTATGAGATATGGAGGAATAGGCTATTCTTTTTTTAAATTACGTTGGCCTGGAGATGTTGAAGCTGCATAGATTACTTGTACTGTGCCTACTATCATCAACCAAGGAGAAAATATAGAATGAGCACCGGGTAATAATTCCTTATTAATTCAAATCAACCCATACAAGTACTCTAATGCGCTTCTCCGTGGCTATCTGCTAACCATGTAAGTTTGATTGTACTGTAGAAAAAATTGCTTTTCCAGAATTCTCGGCTTCTTCACTCTGCATAAAGCTGATTTTCTAAAAATTGTTGTAGGTTGGTGTTTCACTTGCTTTCGTCATCCATGAATCAGCAAATCCACACATTGGTGAGTTTATGATCTCACAATGTGTTTATGTACTGAATGCACAAAAGTAGAACCATCATCACTCTCTGCCTTTCTTGTTTAGATTTGGTTCTTCTGATTTCCGTGCATATCAATAGTACTTGCGTCTTGTGATGGTTAGCATTATCATCAGTGTCGTCACCAGAGATGATCCTCCATTAACATCGTCTATGTCGTACTCTGTCTTCAACTTTTGTGTTCTACAGAGTTGAACATTTCCTAGATTCAAATATCTTTCCCTCACGTATCGTGTGCCCTTTTTGTACATGTTGGAACTTTTGTTGCTCACTTAATTCATAGAAGTCCCTCTTTTTTCTTTTTAGAGGCAAAATTCATTCTCGTATTGAATCATGAACATGGACCATAGAGCTCAACTTTGGTGCACTCTCTTTTGTCCATGTCGATGTCTGTCTGCGTGTGTGGCTAATTCTTGTTTTCTCCTCTTCCTCACTTTGTTTGTACTGCAGCTGTCTTGGGGCGTCTTCCAGGCACCACCGTTTACAGAAACATTCAACAGTACCCAGAAGCATATACCTACAATGGGATTGTTATTGTCCGAGTTGATGCGCCTATCTATTTTGCCAATATAAGCTACATTAAGGACAGGTGCCAACTAACATGACTATAAGAACATAATGCAGAAAATCTACATCTTGTACTATCAGTGTTTAGCTCCCTACATCTCTTAAATTAGAAGACTTCATAAATGCTTTTTTCAGGCTGCGGGAGTTTGAATTTGAGGTTGATGGATCTAAGAGACGTGGGCCGGAAGTTGAAAGAGTATATTTTGTAATTTTAGAGTTGGCGCGTACGTATTCATCACCTCGAGCTTTATTTTGTTTTGACTATGATAAAATTTTGGTACTTTAGTTTCTTTTTCTGCAGAAAAGATATTAGATAAGTCAGATCATGCTGTACTTTTGGTTGATAGGGAATATTGATGTGCTAAGCACTTGGCAAGGATGTGATCCCCACATGATGCAAAAATTGGAATTTCACGTGGGATCTGTTTTCTAATAGTTATCTGGGATATTGGGACTTGCTTTGAGAAATTAGAATTGCTAGTGGGCGTGGATTTACCTGCCATCCTTACATTTTCATAAATCAGTTATATCTGTAGTGAAACTCTCTACTTGATGCATTGGGCTATTAACTGCTTGATTCATAAAAATGCACGGAACCTATGAAACTCCTGATTGTAATCACATGCTGCTTAGAATTCAAGCTTTTTGAAAAGTTGTATTGAGCTTATGGAATCAGTGCTATATTGTCACATATCTCGCTGTCACACTCATAAATATATTTTAAATGCGTGCTCAGCACATTAATGAAGGAGGGTCTGGTGCACATTGAGGGATGCGTTTTGCTGTATTGCTTAAGCTTTTGAAGGAGTTCCTCATTATAACATGACATCCTATGCACTAACCAAGCTTGATTTATATAGTTTATTTTCTTTTTCCAGCTGTTACATATATTGACTCCAGCGCCGTTCAAGCTTTGAGAGACTTGCATCAGGAATACAATTTGCGGGATATCCAGGTGAAAAGCCCACTGTGCACATGAATTGCACGGTGTTCAAATATTAGTGATCTCTATCTCCTTCAATACGTCTATTGCCTGAATTACCGCAACTATTTGGGTTATATTGCAGATAGCCATCGCCAATCCAAACCGAGAAGTTTTGCTGAGCCTAGCAAGAGCTGGCGTCATCGAACTGATAGGTAAAGAGTGGTGCTTCGTGAGAGTTCATGATGCTGTTCAAGTTTGCCTTCAGCATGTACAAAGCTTAACCGAGTTGCCGAAGACACCAGAAGTCTCAACGGAGAATAAACCAAGCCTTCTACAGAGGTTACTGAAACAGAGAAAGGATGAGTATTCAAATGCCGAGTTGGAGTCGGGCAGTAGAGATTTTTTCATCTCCAAAGACGCAGATCCCAATTTAGAACCATTGTTGTCACGTAAATCTTGAAGACGCGACACTTCCTCCAATGGTGTATTACAGCATATCAAACATACCAATATTCTTTATCCATTTTTTCTGGAGCTTCTGGTTCGGCTTATTTATTGTAAGTAGTCTGATTGTTGTATATATATGTGCAAGCAATTCATTGGAGTGCACACTATAGTTTTACTCGGCCCTGCACCATTGTAGTGTGTACTGTATATTTATACGGTCGGCACCCGTGTATGTCCATTCTCCAGATGGTGGTTTGTGGTGTAAGTTTCTAAACTCAAAATCAATAAGAATCTTCAGTTATTGTGAGGTTTGGATGTAAGGTACAGAAATGAAGTTCGTAATCTTGTCTTTCATTTGAACAGCAGAGACACCAGCAGCTCCGGCTACAAACAAATCTGATATTCAGAACAAGGTTATATGATGAGAAGACATTGTACTGGTGAACATTGATCACTGGGAACAATGGCTTCCCAAGTGACCTTCTGTTCTGCTCCAGCTGAACAAAGGCCGCGGGCAACGCAAGCAGTAGCTGGTAGGAGTCATCAAGTTATGGAGAAGGAGCAATTTTTTCCCTTTCTTCTTTGGTAAAACCTTGATGCTTAAATCCTTTTATGGTACACCTTCTGTACCTGTTTACGCACAAGCGACGCAGAAAAATGCCTATACCATGCTGTAATGGAAAGAACCCAAGGCTTTGATGACTTTGAATGTGATGTTCAAATGTGGATCCAAATGAAAATGATGATCGACCGTGGAAATGCATTGGTTCTTCTTAAATTTGTAGGCAACAACAATGATTCTCGTAGGACTGGTTATGCTCACTACAGTTTCTAACCGTTCTGAGTAGTTTTACGTGTGTGGTTGCCGTGTGTTCGGTAGCAATAGGATGCAAAAAGTTGGCGAAGTCCTTCACTCCTTTAGCGCTGCAGAGTGAACCAAGCTATCTTTTTTGAGCTCAACTCGATATAACCACTAATCTCACTTGGAAGCGGCACGAAAGATAAAAGATTAAAGCATGATCAGACTGACAAGTTAATGAACCAAAAGTTTACAGTCGCACTTGTACTACAATTAAAAAGTTGTTTTGTATTGTCCCACATCGGAAACCAGCACAAAGCCTTATAAAATGGGACTGCTACAAGTAGAAATGAATGCGTCATTGAAGAACCTGCCTTAAACTAATGAGTAAGGAAAACAAAGCGAACGGTGAGAGCCGGTCGTAGCGCCACTCATAACAATGAGCGCAAGAATTTATGGAGGGGTTATAGGCTGGCCGAGTGTAGACGCTGCTTACTTCTGCAGAACTAGCTTGTGCTGGCCTCCTGTTGACCCACTAATCCTAGTAATAACATTTTACACAAAAATTGGGCTCTAATAAATGTGTTCTCGTTTTTGACATTCGTCTCTGCTGCTAATTGTCAGGTTATTGTGCCATGTCTAGATGTAATTTGTGTTATGCCGAGGTATTAGGAAATGAATTTATTCTAGCTAACTTCAGATACATAGATCAAGACAGCTAGATGGGTGAAACCCTTACGTTGGTCTATTTGAGATGTAATTAGGAGTGAGAGATTGAATACCCTTCCCTTCGGTTTGGTAAAAAAAATTCGTACTGCGGTTGAGTGAGTTTGAGTTTAAACGGGGGTTTGATTTTTGTGAATTGAACGGTTTGGAAGGTTTAATTGATTTGGGTCAAACTTAATTTTAGACAAATTTAACTCCAAAAATTAGTAACTTAAACATACAAATAAGTTCTCAAAAAAATTGAATTTTTTTATCATAATTATTAACATTTGTTAAGATGAAGGTGGCAAATAAAAAATGTGTTGTGTTAAGAGATTTAGGGTTTATCCCATTTTATGAGTGGTTAGATAACTAGGGTTAGTAAAAAAAATAATAATAACTAAGATTAGATAAAAATATAGATATGTTATATTATTATTATATACGGTTGATTAGGTTTATATGGTTTTAAAAAAATTCGAATCGAAGCGACCAAACCTAATGTATGTTTTGGGAAAGAAAACCAAACCGATTGATTTTTAGATCGGTTTAAAAATAGACGGATTGGTTGGTTCAATTTTCTTGATTGGATCAATTTCAACGGTTTAAATGCTCACCCCATACGGCTACGAACATTCTTGTGTCTATGTTAAGGAATTGGATCACATGAATTATGCTTATCATATCCCACTGATAGTGGATCACATGAATTATGCTTATCATATTCCACTGATAGTGGATCACGGATTTTATGGCTTAGAATTAGGGATTAATTGATTCTTCTTGTGTATATAAATACATGCTCTTCTCAATGTAAAGACACACAGAAAACATTCAGTCAATTCTCTCTTTATGTCTTCATTTATCTCTTCTCTTTATTTTCTTAAGATGGTATCAGAGCCATCCTTCTAGTATTTGTTTTCATTCCAAATCTTCAATCATTCCAAACCTTCAAACACCAGCAACATCAATTTCAGCATGGATCCATCAAATTCATATTTTATTCATCATTCAGATCATCCTGGTCACTTGCTCGTACCCATCAAATTAAACGGAACCAATTATCCATCTTGGAGTAAATCCATGATTCATGCTCTCACAGCCAAAAACAAAATTGGCTTCATCAATGGATCCATTGAGCAACCTTCAGAAAAAGATCAGCCAACAGAATACGCTTTATGGAACCAGTGCAACAGCATGATTTTATCATGGCTTACTCACTCGGTAGAACCGGATCTAGCCAAAGGAGTCATTCATGCAAAGACCGCGTATCAAGTGTGGGAAGATTTCAAGGACCAGTTTTCACAAAAGAATGCGCCAGCTATCTACCAGATTCAAAAATCATTGGCTTCTTTTTCACAAGGTACCATGACTGTCTCAACTTATTTCACAAAACTCAAAGGCCTTTGGGATGAGTTAGATACATATCGAGCACTTCCCACTTGTAACCAGATGAAAGCACATGATGAGCAAAGGGAAGAAGACCGTTTAATGCAATTTCTCATGGGTCTCCACGACACTTACAATATTGTACGTACAAATATCCTCATGATGTCGCCACTGCCTAATGTACGACAAGCATATTCCCTTGTTATTCAAGAGGAAACACAACGACAAATGACACCGGAATCAACTGAAAATTTTTCCATCGCGGCTGCAATTCAGAGACGTGGAAATAATTTTTCAAATAAATCTAAAGACAAGCATTGCGAGCATTGCAATAGAGAAGGTCATACAATTGAAAGTTGTCGCACTCTGAAATTTCATTGTAAGTATTGTGATAGAAAAGGTCATACAGAGGACAGATGCAAATTTAAAAATGGGATATGGGTTTCCAACAACACAGGAGGCCAAGGTAATCGACACAACACTTCACAACAGCGGCAACGTGGGTCTCAAGGAAATGCATTCAATTCATTTCATGTTGCGAATACAACAGATTCTTCTCAATCTACACATGGGGTCCATTCGCAAGACACCAACAGTTCACCCGGGCTTTCCACAGATCAACTTCAACAACTTGCTCATGCCTTGTCTATGATGACTCATAATCAGAAGTCTCCTGGTAATAGCGATGCTTATGCAAATGCGGCAGGTATGTCTCTTTTTCAAAATGCTTCAATTAATTCTGTATTTACTAAGCCTTGGATTTTGGATAGCGGAGCTACTGATCATATCACTTCCGATCCTACGCTTTTCACTCAAACGAATTCCTCATCAATACCCTCTGTCAATTTGCCCACGGGGTCATCTGCCTCAATCAATTCCATTGGCACCATACCATTTAACTCAAATATCACATTAGACAACGTTTTATGTGTTCCTTCTTTTCGTTTAAATTTGATGTCTGTTAGCAAACTCACCAATGATTTAAATTGTTGTGCCATTTTGTTTCCTTCCTCTTGTGCTTTGCAGGACTTGGCTACGGGGAAGATGATTGGCTCTGGTAAGCAGCGTGGTGGTCTCTATTACATGTCCCCAATACAACAGGCACCTGTTTCTCATCAAGTTTCACAACCCTCAATTTTGTGGCACATGCGTTTGGGACATCCATCACCATTTCGTCTAAAATTAATTGCTCCATTATTGCCTTCTCATAATATTCATTTTGATAATAATTGTGTTGTTTGTCCTATGGCTAAACAGACTAGACTTCCATTTCCTTCAAGTACTATATCAACTCGTGCTCCATTTGATTTGTTGCATTTTGATATATGGGGTCCACACAAAGTACCCACTCATTCAGGGGCTCGTTTTTTTTCCTTACAATTGTGGATGATTTCACAAGGTGCACATGGTTATTTCTTATGCAATACAAGTCAGAAACTCAAAAATTTTTACAGTCTTTTATTGCATTTGCTAAAACTCAATTCCATGCTTCGGTCAAAGCAATCAGGGTAGATAATGGTAACGAATTCTTGTCCATGCAAAATTTTTTTCACTCTCATGGTATTGAATATCAACACACTTGTGTTTCAACTCCACAACAAAATGGGGTAGTTGAACGCAAGCATCGCCATATTCTAACTGTAGCACGTGCACTACGCTTTCAGTCTCACTTGCCCCTTACCTTTTGGGGAGAATGTGTATTGACTGCTGTCTATCTTATCAACCGATTGCCAACCCCATTGTTATCTTCCAAGTCACCTTTTGAATTATTGTACAATCATCCACCATCATTTGATCACTTGAAAGTCTTTGGTTGTCTGTGTTACGCAACTGTTGTTCATCCCACATATAAATTTGATTCCCGTGCCAAACGTTGCGTATTTGTTGGGTATCCTACTGGTCAGAAATGTTTCAAACTTTATGATTTGACAACTAAAACATTTTTTATTAGTCGTGATGTCAAATTTTCTGAAACTATCTTTCCTTTCATGTCGGCTGCACATCCAACTTCCACATTACCCTATATTTCTCCTGACTTCATGGACAATTGGCAATCTTCACCATCCTTACCCACAAACATCCCCTCTTCCCAACCTCAACCCACTGATCCAACAACCATACAAGAATCTGCCTCTTCCATACAATCTCCCTTAGCTGAACCAATGGCTCCAGAGGATATTTCTCCCAATCCTACCCAGCCTCTTACATCCTCACCTCCAGCCCAATCCGCTGAACCTATTTCAACCTCTCCAGATTCTATCATTCCTTCCTCTCCTCCCCCGCGCCAATCCCTTCGGCCCAAGCAACCTCCAACATGGCATAGAGACTACATACTGTCAGCACAGGTCAATCCTCCTTCCACAGTGCCAAGTTCTACGCCAGGTACTCGCTATCCTCTTTCTCACTTTCTTTCCTACTCTCGTATCTCTTCTGCCCATTGTACTTTTTTAGCCAACATTACAGGTCATACCGAGCCTCAGTCATATGCTCAGGCTATCCTTGATCCACATTGGCAATAAGCAATGAATGCAGAATTAGAAGCATTGCAACAAAATAAGACTTGGAGTTTGGTTCAACTTCCTGATGGTCATAAACCTATTGGCTGTAAATGGGTTTATAAAACCAAATACAGATCTGATGGCACAGTTGAGCGTTATAAAGCTCGCCTTGTAGCAAAGGGCTATACTCAAGTTGAGGGAATCGATTATCAGGAAACATTTTCTCCTACAGCAAAACTCACTACACTTCGATGTCTTCTCACTATTATTTCTGCTCGGCATTGGTTCGCCTACCAATTAGATGTTCAAAATGCTTTTCTTCATGGCGACTTGCAAGAAGAAGTGTATATGGAACCTCCACCTGGTCTTCGCCGATAGGGGGAGAACATTGTATGCCGGCTCCACAAATCCCTTTATGGCCTCAAACAAGCATCAAGAAATTGGTTTCTCACGTTTTCAGAGACTATTCAGAGGGCAGGTTATCAACAATCAAAGGCTGATTATTCTCTTTTCACCAAAGCTAAAGGTACTTCATTCACTGCGATCCTGATCTATGTTGACGATATACTTCTCACTGGAAATAATCTTCAAGAAATTGAACGTCTCAAAAAAATTTCTTCTTAAATGCTTCCGCATCAAAGATCTTGGAGACTTAAAATACTTTTTGGGTATTGAATTCTCTCGTTCAAAGAAAGGCATTTTCATGTCTCAGAGAAAATATGCACTAGATATTTTACAAGATTCAGGATTTCTAGGTGTACGCCCTGACAAATTTCCAATGGAACAAAATTTGAAGCTCACTCCTACAGATGGAATTTTACTGAGTGATCCAACTAAATATAGAAGACTAGTTGGCAGACTGATTTATCTTACCGTCACAAGGCCCGACATAGTCTATTCTGTTCGGACACTAAGTCAATTCATGCATGAGCCTCGTAAACCTCATTGGAATGCAGCCATACGAATCCTTAAATACATCAAAGGTAATCCTGGTCAAGGTTTACTATTTCCTTCCACAAACAATCTTGCTTTGAAAGCCTTTTGTGATTCAGATTGGGGAGGTTGTCGTACCACAAGGAGGTCAGTCACGGGATATTGCATTTTCCTTGGAAATTCTCTTGTCTCATGGAAATCCAAGAAACAAGCTAATGTTTCTAGATCATCAGCAGAAGCAGAATATCGAGCTATGGCAAATACATGTTTAGAGCTAACGTGGCTACGTTATATTCTACAAGATCTAAGAGTTCCACAGGTAGCTCCCACACGATTATTTTGTGACAACCAAGCAGCTTTGCATATTGCAGCGAATCCTGTTTTTCATGAGCGCACAAAGCACATTGAAATAGATTGTCACATTGTTCGAGAAAAACTACAAGCTGGAATGATCAAACCATCATATGTGCCTACCCGCTTTCAGTTAGCAGATGTCTTCACAAAAGCATTGGGAAAAGATCAATTCGAGACATTACGTAATAAGTTGGGACTTCATGATCTTCACTCTCCAACTTGAGGGGGAATGTTAAGGAATTGGATCACATGAATTATGCTTATCATATCCCACTGATAGTGGATCACATGAATTCTGCTTATCATATCCCACTGATAGTGGATCACGGGTTTTATGGCTTAGAATTAGGGATTAATTGATTCTTCTTGTGTATATAAATACATGCTCTTCTCAATGTAAAGACACACAGAAAACATTCAGTCAATTCTCTCTTTATGTCTTCATTTATCTCTTCTCTTTATTTTCTTAAGAAACATTTTTGTGTCTATGATCATACGGTTACAAATGAGTATTCTTGTCTATGATCATATGATCACGAATATTCTTGTTACAAATATTCGTGTGTCTATGATCATACCTACAAATATTCTTTTTACTGCTTCGAACTTGTTCATCATGCGGAATTTGGCGGGGAGAAAATTGACGTACAAGTCTATATGTTATTGGTATGGTTAGTTTTAATCTTTTATACTTTCACTGAATTGGACGCTAGATTCCCTGCTTCCTGTCATGACCTGGGATTAGACACTACCTTTAGAGGAGGATGAATCAAAGAAAAAAAACAAGACAGGAACCATAATTGCTGGGACTACCAGAATTTAAGCTACTATTAGTAGATGACTAGGTGGACTGTGTACTGATAAAAGACATATCCATCATGTCTGCACCTTGTATGCATTATCAAGCACTGCACAAGTAGGTTAGCATATGCAGTCAATGGAGGGTGGATGTGAACAAAGTTACAGAATTTTGCACAAGTAGATAGGATAAGGCCAGAGAGCCAAAAAGGACTGGCCATTATTCAGAAGTACCCTTATAATAAGTGGAGTTCTAGATTTTTGGTTTGCAACCTAAATAATTCAGAAGATAAAGTGAAGTTCCCCATCTCCCTTTTGTGTTATGTAAGAAGTTTTTAACCTCTTATTTCACTCCATCATGCATTGTGGATAATGGGAATACAATTCTAGTGGAAGTGGTCCTTCTAGCTAAGTATCTTTGGATTGGTTTGTAGCTAAAGTTCAATCAATATACTCTGTGCCATTGATTGATTGAGAGCTTGATACATTGTCAGCTAGTATAGTTGAGTTCAGATCTTTAATTTGAAGCTCGCGATTTTGGGACACCTCGACTTTGACTCTTTCTTTCGCCATCTCACCAAAACTGTAAAGACCGGAAGCTTGTGGTTCCAAGTTTTCGGGTAACTAACCTATGCATTGTCCGTGCCAAAATGTAGCATGCTTCAATTTGGGAAATGACCATAATCATGGCTTATGCTACAGTGCGGCATGCTTCTGTTTGATATAAATTGCGGAAAACTAATCTTGGATATTGATTGCGGAAAGTTCAGTTGTGATCTTGCAAAATTTTTGTCAATTGATATCCTTTGAAGCTAACCTTCAGCCATTCATTATGGCATCTCTTGATCTTTTTTCAGATACTGAGCTGACATATTGATGATGGTATTAAAAAATAAGAGTGTCTACAATTATGTATGGAAGTCTTGTCTGGCTCTTCGCTCTCAGTTGTTATCTGCAGTTTCAAATACTACTTATGGTTGATCAAGAGTGCATCAGCCATTGAGAAACAGTCTGATCCTTGGTAGGAAAAAGTGCTCTTTTTACAACACCAGAAAACGAGTAATCAACTGTCCCCTTTTCTAGCTGTTAACATTTATCACTAAGATATTGCAGAATAGTAACTTTGAAGATGTTCACAACGAGCAGTTTAGTACTAAATGTCTGTTACGTTAAAATCAGCTTCTTGCAAACCACAGCAGGATTGTGCGTCCACTGAATTCTTGCTGGTTTCCATCCACGAATTTTTGCTGACTTTATTTACATTACTGTAAAGTTGCTGTTGCAATTTCATTTTACATAAACTACAAGTACCAATTCATTTCTTTCCAGAAGCGATTTCGTGTAGACCAATTTAATTTAACACCCTATCTTCTTCTATAAAAGGGTACCCAACCTATTATAGAGTCGAAGGCAAACCAATGCTGCATCATGCGTAGCCCCTAAATGTGCAGGTTTTTATCTATTTATAGAAACGTAAACACTGATATCGTCATCTATACGTGTTGTGAACCTTTGTTGCTTGCATAGCATACCAAGGTATGAGAAAAATATTGCTTTGGGATGTGAATGATGCAAGGATCCACATATTTCCTCTCCCTTCTTCCTATCAAATGCAGCAGCAAAATGAGTACAACGCTTTTCCTCGTGCGAATGGTTTTTATTCTTTTTGGCCTTTCTTTCTAACAGATATGACTAAAAGCACCTCAATCATACACCCTTTTACTAGGCCATCCGAGTTACGAGGTCTTATGATGTTGATTGAAAGCAAGGAGAGGCATCTTTCTGCGTGCAAGCATGCTGCATGAACAGTTACTGTGGTGACCATGAGCATATATGTGCATCTTCGTTTATTTTTTGTTACATAGCACCGCCTTAACCGAGTGGTAACGAGACAAAGCTGTAGCACCGAAAATCTAATCGGCTTAAAATATCAACATAAAGGAATGTAAGAATAGCCTGATCTGACTACTTAATGCCAAACCAATCCAGTTTTGAGTTGTGGTGAAGCTGAGCCAAAACTTCTGTGCTATGGAAAACTGCGGACCTGCATGGTACTGAAGCTTGATCGCGGGTTGGGGTAGGGGGGGGGGGGGGGTGTTGGTGTTATTCACTTGTTATGTGCTTCGTTGTTCACCTGCTTCTTGCGTGAGGGAGCTAGTCCTATTGAAAGGTTCAAATACGGGATTTTCGTGGACGATTAGTTTAAAAATTTGTTACTCTAATAACTTATTAGACAAAGGGTGCACGAATTTTCTTATGTTACTGCAAATAGATAGAGAAAATCGACACAGTGGGGCTTATACGGGGATGATTTCATATATTCAATCGCTACAAGACTTGTCCAACATTATAGGATTCTGGTTGACAAAAGTGCTGCTATGTTCATTTGTTGGGAGAGTGCATTGAATACAATTAAATTCACACATGAAAGGTCCTCCCTACTTCATCTCACCTCTCCTTTACATCCTCCCCTGCCATTCCTTCTGATCGCCATTATTACAAAACCAAGAAACATTAACGCACACCCACAAGTCATCCGTGACCTATTTCAAACCCATGTCCAATAGGTGTATTTTCAGCTAAAAAATGAGCAAGAAGCTCATGAAGATATCTTCTCTCTTCAAGAACAAAGAAACAATGCCTCCGTGGCGCCAATGGCCCTCATGCAAGCACCCTAAAACCCTTTCTTTCCGGGCAGGGGAAGACATGTTCAAGACCGTAAACTCTATCTTTTTCGACCCTTCTGACGGGGTTGAAACGCGCGAATCATGGTTTACCAACTCCTCGGAATCAGTGAGCTTATCGACCGAGTCCGAGTGTACAGGAGGAGGAGGGGACTCAATGGAGGTGGTTATAAGCGGGGCGAGGTCGGACAGGCTGTTTTTCGAGCCGGGTGGTGGCACGAGTTCGATCTTGGAGAAGTCGAAAACGGTGAGCAGGGTTATGCCATTTAAGGAGAGTGTGGTGCTCGAAATGGATTCGGAGGATCCTTACGTGGATTTCAAAAGATCAATGCAGGAGATGGTGGAGACTCATGGGTTAAGAGATTGGGAGTATTTGGAAGAGCTTTTGGGATGGTACTTGAAAGTGAATGGCAAAATGAATCATGGGTTTATAGTGGGAGCTTTTGTTGACTTGCTTGTTGGGCTTGCTGCTGATTCCTGTTCTGAATGTACATCTTATTCTTCTGCTCCTTCTTCTTTCTCTGCTCCTTCTTCTCCTCTATCTTCAGCAGGTCAGAAGGAGATTGACGAGGAAGACATCTTATGATCTTTGTGTAGATATTTGTAAATTTTCAGAGGAAAAAGTGACATGTGAAACAGGAGATCAATGTTTACTCTCTCTCAAGTAGAAACAAACCTGTGATAGTGAATGCCCATGTGCGGGATTAAACAGGAAGATGCTTGGGGTCAGGTAATCGAACCCTTTTTGAGCTTGTATCATGGAAGCCTCAGTCAATTGTTTACGATTTCTAGCTGGTGTGTGCATACTTTGTTCTTCGATTTACCATAAATGTGTCATGTTGTTACTGTTGAAAGGGTGCTAAACGGTAGCCTGTTAATAATGTACTCTCGAGACGTGACCCCATCTTCTTACAGCATTTGCATTAGAGGTAATTACACGTGTTTCTGATGTTAGAGGGTAATTACAGTCAAGGACACAAAGTTTCAAAATGTAACATTCCGTGATAAAAAATGTTTCAAATGTATCCCCGTATCCATCCGTTAGGGTTCCATCCAAAAAGTATATTGTTCATCATTACGTATTTTAAAAATGACAATACTGTCCTTGTACAGTATATCCTAAATAATTTTATAATTTTTAAATTAAACCTTAATTTTTTAAAATTAGGGTTTGCAACTAATTTGCAAATTAAGTTTTTGAAATCCTAAAATTAGGAGGATTTGAAACCCTGATTTAAAAATTAGGGTTTCTCTTCTCCAGATTTGATCTCGCCGCCGGCAACCCAAGCCTCCTCCCTCACCCCACGCCACCGGTAGCCTCTCTCTGCCCACCATCCGGCAGACTCGCCCCACCCCACCACGCCGGCAAGCCCCTTGGCAAACCCACCCCACCACACCGGCAAGCCCTTTGGCAAACCCACACTGCCGATACGTCGCCGGTAAGCCCCTTGGCAAACCCACGCCGTTAAGACACCGCCGGCAACCTTTTCTCACCGGCCAATGTTCCATTAACCATTAACTCATTTCTTGGGTGTTTTGATCATGCCGTGGTAAGGGGAAGCGATCTGGACTTGATGACGGGGTCTTTGAGCGATGACCGGCATCCGACTAGAGGAGAGGAGAGAAAGCTGTGCGGCAACGGGGGAGGGGGAGGGTGGGTGCGGCGGCCGGGGAAGGGGGAGGGTGTTCTGGTGACGGGGAAGGAGTCAGTGATTGTAGCAACGGTGAAGGGTGGAGGCAGACGGGGTGGGTGGGGGTGACCGGGGGAGGGTGGGTGGGTGGTGGGGAAGTGGGTGGGGAAAGGGTAGGGGAAGAGAGAGAGTAAAAAAAATTAGGGTTTTTCTTTTTTGATTTTCTGTTCTAAAAAGAGACAATGGCATTTAAAAAAATAGGTTTCTAACATAAGGGCAATAAAGTCATTTTGTTAAAACCGTTAGGATTTTAGGGTTGGTCAATGGACACAAGTGTAATTTGTCCAAACTATTGTCCTTGCCTGTAATTACCCCCAAACCTCAGGGACATAGGTGTAATTAGCCCTTTGCATTATAACCTTGGAATGAGCTCCAAAAGAAATGCATTCAAAAGTTCTACTAACCGATGTGGCAAGTGAGAGACAGTAATAACGCCAACTGAACCTTTTAAGATCAGTGATCCACCATGTCAGCCGGTCAATTTTAAGCTTGGTGTCAAGTTTTTTAAGGGCATGAAGCTTCCCCTTCAGGACGAGAGCTTTTGGACCTTTTTTATTGGGTAAACAAACTTTGACTCCAACCCGGATTGTAAGAATCTTCCTCCAACCCTGTATATAGTGACAATTAATAGTTATTAAATATTTCGAGTGACTTTTCTTCTAACACTTTCAGCGACAATTATTAGTAGCACTTTTTTAACGTCACTAAATAAAAGTCACTATAAACATTTAGAAACAATTGATTGTCGCTATATAGGGAGTAGGAAGAAGATTCTTCCAACCGGAATAACAGCCAATTTTTTTCCTTATTAGGGTGCGTATGATTTTGGTTTGGGTTAGTGCTGTAGCAAAGATCTACGTCATGGAGTCATAGTATTACTAAGGGTTAAATATTTTTTGGTACCTCGAAAGTTTATTTATTTTTATATAAAAATGTCTGTAATTTCAAATTCACAATAAGTAAGAACTTCCATCAAAATACCTAATAATCTAGCAAAAACAGTTAGGGATAATTTTGTCAACTAAGGTTCCCCCCCCCCTCCCCCCCCCTCTCTCTCTCTCTCTCTCTATATATATATATATATATATATATATATATATATATATATAAGCACGTACAGACTTAAATGGCTAAACTTTTCTTCACTTAAATTATCCTTTTTTAATTGATATATCTATAAACAATTAAGGGTGAGTAAGGGTATTTATGACCCATAACATTTTTTTTCATTAAATACCATTTTTAAGTTAGAGAGTTATTTAAAAATGAGAGTATTTTTGACTTCTCATAGGATATAAAGCCTCTTTCCTTAAAATATACTTATTGGGATATATATGTTTTTATTAGAATTAAGGATTGCTTTGACTTTTGACTTTTTACTTTTTTTTTCATTAAATACTATTTTTAATAAGAGTGTGACTAAAAAATAAGGGTGTTTTTGACTTCTTATATGGTGGCAAGCCTCTTTTATTAAAATATCTTTATTAAAATATATGCCTTTGTCAGAGTAAAGAGTTATTTTGACTTTTACTAAAAAAAAGAAAAAAAAAAGAAATCCTATGAAAATCCCATAAAATCACTCTTGAACACCTGCATGCTCTCTAATTATTGAAAAAATTCCTATCAAATCCTCTACCTCCATTCACGTTAAAACTACATTACCTTAGAGTTATTATATCTTCTCCATCATATTTAATTAAAGAAACAACTTTGAATTACCTAAATTAAATTTAATAATTTGTCAGAAATCCAATCCTTTTTAATTTCATATTTCATATTTGTATGTTAATGCATATGCTATAAATTTGAAATATTCTGCATGTATATAAATTTCAATACAAACATATCAGTAAATTGAAACTATCGTAAACTTGAAGTTTAATTCTAGATTTTGAATACAGACATATTGGTATAAAGAAGTTATCGTGAATCTGAAATGTTTTTAGGAATTTCTAAATGCTTATGTAATTTTGATCGGAGTTAAATGGCTAATTTTTTCCCCCCTTAAAATGCCCTTTTTAAACCAAAGTCTTCATACAAAATTAGTGTTAATTATGGGTTTTTTTTTTACTGAAAACATTTTTTTTCATCAAATAAGTATTGTGAAAAAAGTAAGGTTGTTTTTTTGCATTTCTTAGAATATCAAATATCTTTTCTTCGAACACTTTTATAGGAATTTACGCTTTACTTAAAGTTAAGGGTTATTTCATCTTTTAATAAATAAAAAATCTATGATAACCTATAAAATCACTCTTGAACCCCTGCATATTTTTTTATTACCGAAAATTTTTCTATCAAAACATACCGTCTCCATTCACGTTAAAGCTAAATACCTCAGAGCTATTACATCCCTCCATCAATTTTGATTAATGAAAACAATTTGTAGAGAACAATATTTTCTGTAGTCTTTAAGAATAAACATAATCTACCTAAACTAAATTAAATTAAATATTTTGTCAGAAATCCAAATCCTTTTTAATTATGTATTTCATATTTGTATGTTGATGCGTATGCTATAGAATTCAAATAATTGTGCATGCATATAATTATACACACACACACACACACACTTCAATACAAACACATTTGTACTTTGAAACTATCATAGAACTGAAGTTTAATTCTAGATGACAATTACCGACATATTGGTATAAGAAAATTATGGTATATTAGAGTTTTTTTTTAAAAATTTTTAAATGCATAAGAATCGCTAGATCATAAACTCTTGCATGTATATAATCCTATATTCGTATTAGAGTTATTAGAATACTCTTATTTGCATGACAAAATATTCTTCATATGGTTATTGTCTTTCTATGATCTACTGTATCCCGAGATATCATATATTTATATGATAACATATTTTTTATATAGCTGATGTCTTCGTATATTTTACTCTGTGATACATGAAGGATTAAATAACTAAATGTTTTTTTTATTAAATATTCTTTTTAAGTTGAAAAGTTTTCTAAATATTTGAAAATTTAAAAGCTGAGGCTAAATTACAACCGTTTTGGCTCACTTTAAATATTTTGACACTAAAGATATTCACTAATGTATCTTTTAGTTATAAAAGACTATGAATATAACAAAAATGAATAAAAATTTGGCCCAGCGTATAAAATAATATCAAGGATTAAAATGGCTAAACATTTTTCATTAAAAATATCCTTTTAAGAAGTAAAACGTTTACAAAAATTAAGTGTATTTTTTTTACTTTTAAGAAGGTGAGTCTAAACTATAATATTTTTTACTAAATATAAACAAATTGCTACTAAAGAGGTTAAAAGTTCACCGATACATCTTTAAGTAGATCTGGCAAACGGGTATACCCGCTCGCCGGATATGAGTAAAATCCGGTCGCGTCAGGGTAAAAATGGGTCGGGCATATTTTACTCGGATTTTTTCGGGCAGACTTTTTAAGAACCCGTACCCGCGCGGGTAAACCACATATTTCCTGATTAATTGTTTTTGGAATAAACAAATTTTTAAAACCTACTAACTAGACGTATTTTGACCTCAAACAATCAGATAATTCAATCTTTCTCCGTCAATTCACTACGCAACAATTTACACATCAATCTGAACATCTTTCAATAATTTTTTTTTTAACATCTTTCAATCAGAAAAAAAAAATTTGAACCATTTCTGAACCAACAACCAAAAGGCCACGAAGTAACCGATCGGTGGCAACTGGGGGACAGAGTGACATCGTTGGCGATTGGACGACGAGGTGACGGATCGGCGGCGACGATGCGACGGGATGACCGATGGGTGACGACCGGTGGCGACGGAGATGCGGTACATCCGGGAGTGATTGAACGATGTGGCGCCATGGGTGGAGTAGGGTGGCCGTGACTCTAGTAGATCTATGAAAGAGAAGGACTTGAGAGAGGGGATCTGTGAGGATGAGAGTCTTGAGAGACTTGAGAGGCAGGGGGGCGGAAGTGAGAAGAGAAGAGAATGAGAAGTGTAACCTAAAAGCTATATATATACTCATATAACCGGGTAAATCTGGGTACCCGGTAACCGACCCAAATAGACCTGGATTTTACGGGTCAGTCCGGGTACGGGTCCATTTTCAGCGGGTCTCCAAATTATGTACCCGTACCCGGGTTTTTTGACAGGGTATGGGTAGACCCGCGGGTCCGGGTTACTTTTTGCCAGGTCTATCTTTAAGTGACAAAAATGTGGGAGTGGATCTAGTCCAATTGTACAAACATGATGTTAAGTTTCTTTTTCACCTTTAAAGAAAACCATGTCAAAATATAACCTTATAACTTACCAGCATCAAAATCGATCAAATGAGCACCTTAATTTTGATTAAAGAAAATAACTTGCAAAGTTTTCTATAACCTTTTTTTGATAAATGATATATACCTAAGCTAAATTGAATATTTTGCTAGAAACTCAATCCTTTTTAATTTTTTATTTCATATTTGTATGTTGATGCGTATGCTACACATTTGAATTATTCTGCATGTATATAGATTTTAATACAAATATATTAGCATATTGAAACTATTGTAAACCTAAAGTTTAATTCTAGATTTTAAATATACACATATTGGTATAAGGAAGCTGTCGTAAAATAGAGTTTTTTAGGATTTTCTAAATTCATATGTAATCCTCAATAGAGTTAAATGGCTAATTTTTTTTAAGATGCCTTTTTTAAACTGAAGTCTTCATCCAAAATTTATGTTGATTACTAATGCTTTTAACTGAAAACTTTTTTCCCATTAAATACCCATTTTGAATTAGAGTTTTGTTTTAAATAAAATAAGGGTGTATTTGGCTTCTTTTAAGATATCAAGCATCTTTCCTTAGAATATCCTTATAGGAATCTATGCTTTAGTTAGAGTTGTTTTGTCTTCTAATAAAAAAGGAAAAAAAATTATAAAAACCTATAAAATTACCCTTGAACTCATGTATGTTCTTTGATTACCAAATTTTTTTTTATCAAAACCTACAACCTCCATCCACGTTAAAGCTAAATATCTCAGAGTTACTACAACTTGCAAAGAAAGTGTTTTCTATAACTTTTAGGAATAAACATAATCTACTTATACTAAATTGAATATTTTGTCAGAAACTTCAATCCCTTTCTAATTTTGTATAACATAATTGTATATTGACGTTTATGCTTCAAATTTCAATAATTTTGCATGTGTATGTATTTCAATGCAAACATATTCGTACATTAAAACTATTATATAGCTGAAGTTTAATTTTAAATTTCAATTGCAGATACATATTAGTATAAGAAAGTTATCGTAAAAGTGGAGTTTTAGAAATTTTAAATGCATATAAATTGCTAGATCGTTATAGTTTCAGTTCCTAGTAAGTACATAATCTTATATTCGTATTATATCTATTGGAATAGCTTTCTTTGCATGACAACATATCATTCATATGATTATTATATTTCCATGATCTACTGTGTCCCAAGATATCATATATTTACATGATTATATATTATTCATATAGCTATTATCTTCGTATATTTTGCTCTTATAAGTGACAGGATTTGATAAAATTCAATTGATAAAGACTCTAATTTATTTCGGCTCAAATGATCAATAATTTTTTTTGAGCTTAAAAACTCTCAAGTTTTGATACGCAAAAGATTTAATAATAACTAATTTTTTTCTTATTCTATTCTTTTCAAGTTTAAAAGTTTTCTAAATAGTTTTACTTTTAAAAAGGTGAGGCTAAATTATTACCATTTTGGCTTACTACAAACATTTTGACGCTATAACGGTTTATTAATGCATCTTTTAGTGACAAAAGCTATGAATATACTAAAACAGGTAAAGATCTGGCTCCAACGTATACAATAATCTCAAGGGATTAAAATGGCTAAACATTTTTTCATCAAAAATACCCTTTTTAGAAATAAAAGGTCTACAATAATTAAGTGTATTTTTTTACTTTTACGAATGTGAGACTAAACTACAATTTTTTGGCTCAATATAAATAATTTGTTGTTAAAGAGGTTAGAAGTTCACGAATGCATTTTTAAGTGATAAAAATATGGGAATGAACCTAACTCATTCTTATGAATATGATGTTAAGACTTTGTTCACTTTTGAAGAAAATCCTATCAAAACATAACATTAAATTATCAACATCAAAATAACCCATATATCTGAGGTTAGGGTAAAATTACAATCAATGAAACTAAGTTTTAAAAGATAAAACCGTATTGATACGTTAAAAAATATATTTTTTTTATCTTACATCATCAATACATATTTTTTAGATGTCAATATTGCTCTCATTTTAATCTACAAGGTATATAAAATATAAAAATTTACAAATCCTAAATTTTCAAATTAGGCTTCCAATCCAAATTCTCCCCCCCCCTTCGCTACCCCACTTTTCTCCACAAGCACTCAGCCTGATAGTTGGCAAATTGGATCAGCCTCACCCGTCTTATCCCAGCACCGACGAACATCGGCCTCCACATTATCCTACCCCATCCAGGCACCTCCACCACCGTAAACATTCTCGACAATAACATAAACATGCAAATTTCAAAGGTGCCAAATCAATCATAAGTCTATGACATTGGCTGAGTGTGTGTGTGTAGGCCAGTTAACTAGAGGTATGGTGTGTCGTGAAAGGCTGATTGATGGTGATTGTGGTTTGTAGAGGGTGGATTTCAAGCGGTTGTGGGGCTGATTGGACGCAGTGGTAGGTTAATTAGTGGTGGTGAAAGGCTGCTCTGGTGGTGGTTAATGGCCGTGGATACCGTGGCGTTGGGTTGACACAAACAACAATCTTATCTGCCTTTTTCTAAATTTGGAACCCCAAATTCGCATTTTCATTTGTTGAATCGTGATGGTTTGCTGCAAGTGATTGGAGTAAGAAAGTTGTGACAATTTATTGGGATGAGAAGGCTGAAGAAAGGTGAGAAAGCTCGAGAACAAATAATGGAGGGACGTGATTATGGCTGTGATTATAGCCGATTGTGGGGGTGTGTGTGTGAGAGAGAGAGAGATTGTGTGTGTGTTGAAGTTGAAGAAGTGTAAAGGGGTGATGGTGGTAGGGCTGTATGGGGAGATAGAGGGACGAGGAATGACATTTGAGGAATTGTGTTCCTATGTGATGGACATTCTGGTCTTTTCATCTTTCAGTATTTTCGTTTGATTGACAGATATAGGTGCTATTAGGAATTGTGTGTGTGTGTGTTGAAGCTGAAGAAATGTAAATGGGTGATGGTGGTAAGGCTGTATGGGGAGATAGAGGAACGAGGAATGACATTTGAGGAATTATGTTCCTATGTGATGGGCATCCTGGTCTTTTCATCTTTCAGTATTTTCATTCGGTCAACGGACATGAGTGCTATTATTCCACTTAATGGACACGCATGTAAGTTTACCCTAATCTCAAGGTCATGGGTGCAATTAAGCCTATAATTTTCTTAACTCTCAAAACCTTATGTCACGGGTAATATTTTTTTTGGTCGTGAATAATCATCTCCACAAGAAATGACCATCACTATACAGAAAGAAACAAGATGGATGCTGAATGATACTAAAATCTTAAGTGATGATATTTTAAACTTTAGTGGTGCTGTTTGCAGGAAAAAGTGTTAAAACTCTAAAAGCAAAGATAGAAAATTTTTTGAAGGATCATTGAAAGTTAGGGCTACTAAATTTGTTACCTAAGTAGTTCAGTTTTAATATGTGTCGTGTTAAATCTCTTAAGTTCGCTTGATTCTTGGTATTAAAGATGCAACATTTAAAATCCCAAGGCATTTCATCTTACAAACTTCGTTATAGTCTTAACTTCTTCATGTTAGACACTTTACATTCGATAATCTTTTTCAGGTTAATTTTTGAACTTTTGTTAATATCACTTTATTATAATTCAAACTTCTTCTTAATTTCACTTCCTAGACTTATATATATGCCATCAAAATATATTACAGGAAATTATCTCCAAATATTTTCTTTACTTTTATTACTGTACAATCGATCTTGTAGTATTTTGTGAGAGTTAGATATTTGTGGAACATGTTTGAGACTAATTACAATATCAGTGTACCTTCGATAACAAGGTATAATATGAAACAGTCAGGATTCTCTTTAGCAGTAACTTGATGTAGCGAAAAAAAACAAGTATGATAAATAGTAAAAAATATTGGTGATAATTGGCGTGAAAAATTCGGGTAAGAAAGTAAGACCATGTTTAATTAACTTTTCATATTTTGAGTATTTGATTAGCAGTTAACAACTGATTTATTGTTATAGTTTAATTATAATAGTCATATTGATCAATCTCAATTGTGTTTTTTTTTATTAAGATTCATAATATTTTTATTTCAAATTACTATATAACGTGCAAAGCAGGTGATCCTTACTAGAGTGTGTGTGTGTGTAGTAGTTTCAAATATATCACAACTCAAGTTTGTTTTTTTTCCTCTCTCTCCCAACCCTTATACCTGATGCCATGGTTATCAACTTTAAAGCCATCACCCACCCCATGACCACCATTAACACCATGTCACCACCATAACATCCCTCCATTCTCCTTCCCTGTCTCTCTCCCTAATGCTACTATCACAAATTAATTGAATCCACTATCCTATACCACCACAGAGATCCCAAACTAAACAACCAATTAAACTGGATCAAAGGAAAATGTAATTAATCAAAGCTTTGAACGAAAAGGGATTGTAGATCTAATTAGAAATAAATGAAAAAAGAAAAATAAAACAGAGGCGCCAATCGCCGGCGACGAGCAGTGACTGGTCGTGTATGACTAGTGATTGGTTCGACGGCGGTTGATGCTGATCATGGCGTTGGTGTGGCCCTAGTGGAGGTCAGCAACAGGTCTACACCGGTGGGTCAAGTGGTGGAGATCCAGCCAATCTGGTTATCCCCGGGGATAATGTTATGCCGATTGTTAATGGCGAATATGTTGGCGGGCCACAATGGTTTTGGTATGGGTGCTATTGGCGATGTTGGCTCCAATGGTAATGTGATGAGACCACACAAGTGGTGATTGTCGGTTGACAGCAGCGACACCGCAGTATGGTGGTGGTTCGGCAGTGGTGATGTCGATTTGGGCGATTTTGGTGTCTTTGTGTATTGGCTAGATCATTGGTGGGGCTTGGGTAAGGGGTGGGCTGGGTGGGGAGGAGAAGGGTAAAAATTTGAAGAAGAAAAAGAGAAAAAAATCAAAGAAGAGAAGAGAAAAAAATTAAACATATCCCCACAATTTTGCTCCTGACGGTTTTGCTTAGAACGTTAGGAATTTGAACGGAAGTGTTCTATTACAAAATTGAAACTACCGACCCTTTTGTGTAAAAAAATAGACTTTTATACCCTCATGTGAGATCTTGAGGCACTTTCATGATTCTAAAGTTAAATATGCTTTACAGTTTTGCCTCGATCAGGCTCACCCCATCTTTTCAATAACTTGCTTGCGAGTTTTTTTTAGAAGAGCAAAGGAAAGTGACTTTTTTCTTCCCGATTATCTAGTTTGTGAGTTTTTTAAGGAGAGAAAAGAAGAGAAAAAGGAGAAAAGTTTGTGCCTCCTTTGTTTCTAGTTCTTGCCTCCCAAAATTGGGAAGAAATGGAGAGAAGGGAAATTCTCATAAATAATATTTTAATAATGCCCCATATTATCCTTGAGATTATGATGACCGGTTTGTTAATGACTTTCAGGTTCTCGTGTTTCTTGTCATACCATCTATTACAAATAAAGAAGAAGTAGCAGAAGTGCTCGCTAGCTTTATCTCCTGCAATCTCATAGAAGAATCCCTAAAGTCGAGGGCTTTATTTGCCTGTCCACCTGAGAGGAGCAAGCTTATGTTAAAAAACTTAACATGCATGATGAGAAGTTTAAATTGTCGCTAAGAAGATATTTGGGTGTTAGAGTTGACTTATTACTGATTGTTATACTTTTGGTTTGACATTTATTATATTTGAATGGTTAGATATTTATAGTCAACTCATGACTATTTTGTATGTGTTTTTACTGTAGCATTAACCGTTGATGTGAAACTTATCATATTATAATCTTTCTATAATGTCCTTGATGATCAATTTTTTTTTCTCATCTGAATTATGTTCTTAGTTAAGATCATACTTTTAAAGTCTTTGTTTAAATTAGCACGCTATTGTATAAGAGTATAAATGTAATGTTGTATTTCCCTCTTAAATTCACAAAAAGAGGAAGAAAAACTATATTCCCTTCTCTTCCTTTAATTTCTCTTCTCTTCTCTTCTCTTCTCTCCTCTCCTCTCCTCTCCTCTCCTCTCCTCCGAAAACTCGCAAAGAGGCTACAAATGTCAATCCTTGGATTTCTAATCACGGATCATCACTGCATATTTGCTAGTCAATGCATGATGCACTGCAAAAGGACCATACAAGAGGTAGTTGAATTGCAATGAAAAATATCTGACTTATCGAATCAATTTAGAGTTTGGCTGGACGCATAATATAGTCTACTGCCAGTTAGTTTACTGTGCCATGAGAAACTGATGGCTCCACTTATTTCAACAGGCATGAAGAGTGCTGTGCGATGATCCCATTGTGTCAAGAGTTCCAGGAAAATCTTATGCATCCACAAATGTACTACACTTTTCCAAGGACTGTTATGGCCTCTATGCAGTTACTTATAATTCCAAGACTTGAAATGAGGGTATGAGAAACACTAGCAGCATATATGGCGAAACAATCCAGGTACATCCTTGATTGTGCATCGAGCCATATGGTCATTGTGTCAAAAATGACTACTGTACCAAAGATACTTGGGGTGAATCTGCATCTGGCTCTCAATTGCAGGTATTTTGTATACTAACGATGCTCCTACCGTGGAACCTCGCAGCCGCTACCGCTCCACCCCCGATACGTTCTTAACTAACGGCGCTTCCACTCGTAACCCAAATTGGTGCAATGATGATCCAGCTAACTTGACTCAAACAATGAGCGGGCCAAAGACAACCTCCTAGAAATGGCAATAGATCATCCCCCACAATGTCTGGCCTTTCTAGAGAGGGAGAGAGAAAGAGATGGAAAGCAACTTGTAAAGCAAGACAAGACAATGAGTTTGAAAGATGCATTGTGACACTTCTGAGCAAAGGAATTGAAAGATAGCTCAGCACAAAGTGGCATCCTGCTTGTCTTTGGTTATTGCTGTGCACATAACTTATCACTGAATGCCACACCACCCTATGGGGGAGTTTCTTTGGTCGTATTGATCAATACTGCCATGTGGTGTGCTGTGATTGGTGGGATATAGCTGAAGTGGATAACTGGGCTTACCAGAGTGGGATGCCATTTGGGCGTTGTGGCTTTTGTCTATTGGCAATCCTGCAAGACAAAGAAATGGTCATTAACGAATCTGCTCTAATCCCTTCTCCACCAATTATCGTTTATCTCCCACGTGGGATCCCTTGCCCCACCCTCCCAATGGCTTCTCCTTTTTATATACAGTGATATTCTCTTGCACCTCCCCCCTATGCTACATGATCAGCCCCTCCCACCATTTTACAACTCTTTTTTGACCTTTCCTGCACATACTAGCTATCCTTTCCCGAGCTAACTCTGTTAGTTAGTGTGCAAGATAGAGAAGATCAAGCCTTTGTGATATCATGGATGACTCTTCTGCTTCATACATACACATGGTAACTATGAGAAAAGGAGATATAACCTCTATGTCTGATTCTTTAAGCTAGCTTGGCCTTGATCGATTCTCATATGAGGAGTTTGAAAACTGAATATGGGAACATAAGTTCTAATGATTATGCTAGCTTTCTATAAAGTTGAAAGTCAGTTTCTTGGATATAAATGTAACTTTTGATGTTATTTAGGTTTTTGAGAGTCATGAATTCCTTATGATAGTATATATGATTTGGAGTGGGTACCATGCCGTATATAGGCATAGATTTCTCATACTGCTTTTGTTGTTGATGCTTATTTCCGTGTTAACAACTTAATTTAGGTACAGCACCTGATCGAGAAGTGTCTGATCTTCCACATGACCAAAGAAGAGTGCATGGAAGCCCTTTCTAAGCATGCAAATATAAAACCTGTCATCACTTCCACTGGTTTGTTCCCTCACAACTCTTCGTTTCATTTGTTTTTCGCTGGTTCGATTTATGTAGGCATGTTCGTGCAAGCATAATTAACCTAAGAAGTTGGATATAGCCAGTTCTATATGTTAGGCTCAAGCGAAATAACTATCTTCTTTCTCCTTTTTCTGTAGGGGGGGTTTAATGAACATAAAACATATTAACCATATAAAGATGCTTGTTTCTTTGTTTACTGGGGACTTGAAATGAGCCCAGCATGCACGTCAGTACATACACAACTGAATTAGACAAGGGAAAGATGCCTTGTTATGACTTGTTATACTAGGGCTAGGGTACTGCTTGTTATTGTTTGAACCTTGCCACCTAGCAATTGCATCACTTCAACATTTTTTAGCTTTAAGCAAACTGAAACCATATGCAGTGTGGACCGAGCTAGAGAAAGAGAACAAAGGATTCTTCGAGGCCTACTCCCAATCTCAAACCAAAGACGACCGCATGTCAGAGACGGAGACCAGTGAGATGATTCAGAAGATGATCTCCGATCATTGCTCCAAAGATTCTGATGACTTACACGCGTAAAGATGCACCTATGTATCGTAGATACTGCATCCGAATACGATCTTACCTTTGGATTTCTAGTTGGCATGCAGTTGCTTAGAAAGAAACATTAGTACAATTCCTTCGAAACCAGTCAAAAATTCGTAAGGAACTATGCATGTACTACTATTAAATCTGGTCCCAACCCTGGATGAATCCCAGTGACGATACTATATTTGGGTCCCTAGCCAGATAATATATTCGTGGAGTCGCCAATGAGAGCATGCCATGTTAGCTCTGAAGATTGAACAAGACACCTGGAATCTTATTGTGTCATGTATGTCGTATGAATTTGGCGCTGTTGGTGTCCTTATTATCATGTAGAAGATCGCATGTGACGTGAATATGTAGCTGTTATTCATCAATGAAGCTCAATAAGTGGGGGCCTCGTATATTTTGCCCAAGTCCCAATCATGTACTTTCATATATTTGCTCATTTGTTACTGCCAAAACATAAAGAACGAGGATGAACCAACGGTCCAAAATCAGTGCCTGATGCTTTCATGCAGATCATGTAGGTCTGAAAATGAGGCCCTCAAGAAAAGAAGACCTTTATGTCGTATGAAGATTATTCTGGGGTGGGCTGCGTTGGGGGGGGGGGGGGGGGGTCGCGGTGAGGCTAGGGTGTTGTATGTGTATGTTGTTCTCTTATGTCTACTCTATTATGAGCTACAGATACCACATTCTTGTCTAAGATTGGATATAACAATAGGTATTGAAAATAATAAGAAAACAGCAATGCCCAGAAACCTGAAGTGAAAACAGGAACGACAGCGGAGACCAAAAATGAAGAGATTCAGCTACTTTTGTCCAAGTGTTTTGTAGGAAGCCGAGTTGTACATCCTTTGCTTTGACAAAATAACCTTGAAATAAATCATATAGCTCTGTGATGAAAAATAGTGAAAGTGAGGCACTGGCGGAAGAATACGGAGGCAATGGTGGTGGTGGTCAAGTGGCATCAACAGCACGTGTGGTGGTGATTGTGGGGCTTGCAGCGCAAAGGCAGTGATGGTGCTAATCGTAGTGGTGGTATTAATATGGTTTGTTCGGTAGTTGCTGTGATGTGGTGACAACAATCTTTGTGCTTTGTTACATCGGTGGTTGTAGGACGCCATCAAAGGCAATGGTGGTGGCGGGGCACTATGTGGCAATTTGTGATTACGATATTTGTGACCTTTAACCTTAATCTCGTAAACAAATTATCCGGGAGCTAATACGGAACACATGCGAACTCTTATAATCTCAGTTATAAGTCTGTCAAACATGGAATAAGACATGATTTAACTGTACTATTGCCCCAATTTGGTCTAGTTTCACGTGTCAAACGTATCCAAATTCTTCAGACTGGATTTGTCTCTTCTTTGATGGCTACATTTGAATCAAGTCATTTGTGAAGATTCAAAGAACCTACATATAATATTCAATTAAGGGGAAGGGTTGCACTCTTTGGACCCCTCTATTTCAACTTGAATATCTCCTAGTAAGTGGTTCAAAGGGAGTGCAATAGGAGGAGCTGATTTGCTTGTTTAGGAAAGCCTTCATCCACCAGAATGACCAGGCAGCTTTTCCTTGCTTAGGAATGATTTTTCTTGGGTTAACCTCTCAAACTGGTAATAACAAGAAATCCTTTGATTGTAGGGCTGTCATTTTTGGGCAAGTTGGCTCTTTGTCTCAAATTTGGGGTGTTATTACAGATTTTCTGAACAGTTATTTTGTATCTACTTTGTGAACAGTTGGAATACATACATGTGAATAACTCTTTTGATTTGTTTTCGGTCAGAGAAAATTGAACAGCAAAAGCCAAGTCTTGTGGTCATACACCCACATTACAGTAGAATTTGTTTTGCTCTCTTGTTGTCTTACTACTCTCAAATTCTTGGAAGAAAGGTTTCAACTTTCTGTAGTGCTAATCTTTAAACATATCTTGTTTTCTAGTGACGCTTGCAGTGGCATAGGACACATCTCATGTGAATAAGAGAAGATGTTTTCTCACTCTTTTTTGTTTTTAGTGACGCGTGACAAACTTTTAGCGACAAACAAGATGCTCGATTTGTATATTAGTGACAAAATATTGCCTCTTCGACTGACTAATGGACGAGTATTAAATTTTCCCACAGAGGAGTTGAAGACTGAAGTGGGGTACCTCGCGCAGGCTAAATATTCTATATCACCAAGTGCTCAGCATATACCTTGGACTGGTGGAAGTGATCCACTAACCTAATCTACCAGATTAAAGTATGAGCTTACTCTGGTAAGAGGATACAAACAGAATACTTGAGACTCTTGTCAAAGTTAGAGCCTTGAGATTCATTATGAGATTAATGTTGGACTTGATTAAGTGCGAACTAATTAGATTGTTAAGAATTTAACAAAGAACAAAACTGATTAAATTAGTTTTCAAAAGCTAAAGAACTTAGAAAATTATAAGTCAAGGAAAAGAGGATTATAGAGTAATGAATTTTTCATACTCAAGTTTGACAAGGTAAAGTATCAAAATATCTTTATTAATCACAAAGATCACAACATCTTTTATTGAAACACTAAATTTCTTGATCATTTTACCACGTTGAAACCGATTTTAGTACACTTTATCCAAACGCCATTCATAACTTAAAGTTAATTTGCTAAAAACAACTTTAAGCTGAGAAGTGATTATGATCTAGCCTAAAGTTGTCTTTTGAGAACAAATCCCAAACATAGTACATGAACTTCATGAAGGCTGTGAAAAAATAAACTAGATTTCGTACCAAGCAATAAGGAAAGAAATAAAAAAATAATAAAAGAAAATAAAGACGCACAAGACACGAGATTTGACAAAAGTCTAAGACACGAGATTTACAAGATTTGACAAAAGTCTACTCTACCGTTGCAACAATTTTACTATATTTTCTCTCTTAGTAAACCCTCTCAAAGAATGTCCTAACTCTAAAATGCAATACAAGATGACTTATATACTTAAAGATAAGTCGTGACCTTTTTTTAATAATCAATGTGGGACAAGTCGCTTAGGGCCAAGTTGCAACTTATTTTGAATAACCGATGTGGGACACTCACACATTAACCAATCTTCCGGTCGCTTGAGTCGTATACGGGTTTTTATCCAAGGTAAATTATCAAAATTTTGCACCTTGGCTTGGATAAAACAAGCCACAAACAACCTGAAAAATATCATTTGCTGGCTATCACACCTGTCCCCAAGGGCTGCACCTCAAATACTTTTGATACCGATCAAATCGAGGTAATGCTTACACTTGATCTCTGGAATATGCTTTGTCATCAGGTCCGCTGAATTTTAAACTTGATCTTCTCTACCATAACAGTATCCTGAGAAATCATATCCCAAATAAAATAAAACCTGACATCAATGTGCTTAGTCCGCTCATGGAACATCTTATTTTTGTTCAGATGTATGGCACTTTGGCTGTTGCAGTAAACAATGCTAGACTCCTGCTTCAACCCCAAATCACCAACCAAGCCCTTCAACCAAATGGCTTCCTTCACTACTTCGGTCATCGCTATGTACTCAGCTTTTGCAGTAGACAAGACAATAATAGTTCGTAAAGTAACCTTCTAACTGATCACATAGCTTGAAAAAGTGAAGACATAGCCTATCAAAGATCTTCTCCAATCCAAATCTCTAGCATAGTGTTAACTGCATATCCAACAACTCTACCATTCGCAGTACCTTTCAGGTATCGAAGTATCTACTTCACCCCCTGACCATGAGCTTTCCCAGAATTACCTATATATACCTGCTAACCACACTGACTGCATGAGAAATGTTGGATCTCGTGCAAACCATAACATACATGAGACTGCCCACTGCACTAGCATATCGAACACACGTCCTGTGCTCCACCTTGTCCTGGGTCTGTGGGGATCCAGCAGCTAAAAGCTTGAAGTGTGCTGCCAAATGAGTAGTTAGAGGTTTGGAGTTTTCCATAGCTAAGCGCTGCAGTACTAGCTCACTCAATGTACTTTTTTTTGGGACAAGTACAAAATTTTTGCAGGTCGATCCCTCTGAATCTCCATCCCTTATATCCTCTTTGATGTAAGTCCTTCATCTCGAATTCCCTTTTAACTGCTCTTTCAAATAATTGATATCTGACATCATTTTTACAGCAATCAACATGTCATCAACATACAATTGCAAGTATATATGAGAACCATCCGAGAGCCTCTAGTGATACACACAACTGTCATAGGCACTATTGCTGTAACCTCTTTCTATTATGAAAGTGTCGAACTGCTTATATCACCACTTTGGAGATTGCTTTAATCCATACAAGGATTTCTTCCACAAGCAAACATGATCTTCCTAACCCTGGACCACAAACCCCTCTGGCTGAAGCATGAATATCTGTTCTTCCAACTTACCGTGTAGAAAAGCTGTCTTGACATCTAGTTGTTCTAACTCCAAGTCATACATAACAACCATAGCATGCAGCACTCTTATTAAAGTATGTTTTACTAAAGTAGAAAATATTTTATGCTAATCAATATCTTCTCTCTGAGTAAAACCCTTAGCTACCAAGTGTGCTTTATACCTTGTATCTTTTATTCCAGGAATTCCCTCCTTCTTGCAGACCCATTTGCAACCAACAATCTTTTGGCCCATAGGCGGTTTCACCAATTTTCACGTTTGATTCTTGTAATGAGATTCCATCTCCTCACTCATAGCAAATGCCCATCACGCTAATTCCTTGCTCTTGATGGCCTCTTTATATGTAACATGGTCTTCAACCTCAGTACCCTCTGCCACACTAAGTGCATAAGAAACCATATATGTATATCCATACTTCTAAGGAGTTCGAATTTCTCTTCACATGTACACTTTTATCCCACTTGCATAGCCTAAGAAAATACATTTCTTTGTTCTCAGCTTAAGTTTATAAGTAGGACAACCAAATATCGTCAAGTTTTCATAATTAGCATACTTGCTAGACCAAACTTCTTCAGAAGTCTTGCAATCAATTGCAGGCGCTGGAGACCTATTCACCAAATATACAGCTGTGTTAATAGCTTCTGCCTAAAGTTCCTTTAATAACTTGGCTTTTGAAAGCATACATCGAGCCCTCAAGGAGAATCCTATTCATCAGTTCTGCAACCTTATTCTGCTATGGCTTTTTTCTAACAATGTGATGCCTCACTATGCCTTCATTCTTGCAGAATTCGGTGAACTTATCCAAATAGAATTTCATGCCATTGTCAGTTCTCAAGCACTTTATTTTTTTGTCGGTCTATTTTTCAATCATTGTCTTAAACTGCTTCCACTAAACAAAGGCATCACTTTTTTTTTTTCAGAATGTAAAACTATACTTTTCTTGAGAAGTCATTAATAAAGATCAACATTTATCTACCACCTCCCTCAGAAAGAACCATGAAAGAACCCCAAAGATCCGAGTAAATAAAATCCAGCGTACCTTTGGTGGTATGAACAGACCGACTGAATTTCACCATGCACAGCTTTTCGAAGACACAATGCTCACAAAAATCCAGCTTTCCTATTTTCTTTCTTCCCATAAAACCTTGTTTGCTCAGCACATCCATACTTCTCTCACTCATATGCCCAAGACGCATATGCCATAGCTTGGGTAGTGTCGGAATCTATATCAAAAGATAAAACTATTGCTCCTGTAACTATGCTATCCTGTAACATATAGAGACTATTTTGTTTTAACCCCTTCACCACAACAAGAGCATCCTTGATTTTCCTCATAACTCCATTTGCAGCCCGATTGCTACAGCCATTGGAGACTATTTTGTTTCAACCACCCTTCATTATCCTCATAACTCCACCTGCAACCTGATAGCTACAACCATTGGAGTCAAATATACCCAAAGAAGTCAAAGTGTTCCTCAGTTCTAGAACATGTCTGACATCAGTCAAAGTTCTCACAATACCATCATGCATCCTAATCTGAATTGAACCTATCGCAACCACTTTACATGCAACATTATTTCCCGTAAGAACTTTAACACCATCAAATAAGCGATAAGTGACAAACAAATCCTTATTAGGACATATATGATAGGAGCAACCCGTATCAAGAATCCATCCTCCATTCAAGGAGCTGATAGTAACTGAAAGAACATCTGCACCATCAAAATTATCTTCTACTACTCCAGCAACATCAGTCGTCTTAGAATTATCCTTTCTCTTCCCTTTATGCTCAGGACAATCCTTTTGATAATGCCCTTCCTTGTGATAATGGTAGCACTTTAATTTTCTGCCCTTTGACTGAGACATCGATCTTCCTTTATTCCTAGAGCCAGCATGGCCAGTGATTCAGCCTCGAGCCATCAGACCATCAGCTTGTTCTTCGCCCTTTTGCTGTAACCTTCTTCCTTAATTCCTGAGAATTTATCACAGCCTTAACCTCCTCCATGGAGATACTGTCCTTCCTATGCAATAAGTCAATGACAAGATATTCATATAACGGAGGTAAAGACCACAACAACAGAAAATCTTTATCTTCTATCCTAACATCAATTTTTTGCAAATCTAGTATTACTTTAATATATTCATCAAGATGATCACTAGTCGTGTACCTTCTTTCATCCGAAGAGTACACAGCCGCTGCTTTAAATATAAGCGATTTGTCAGAGACTTCGTCATGTACAAGCTATCAAATTTCAGCAGCAATCCAGCCGCAGTGAAACCTTTTGTAACACGTTGTTGGCTAACCACAATAACATGGAACTATGGGCTCTCTCCAACATGTCTTCTTTTTCATCACCAGAAATCGTCTCAGGAAACCCTTAATTCTCCTTTAAAAGCTTTTAACAACCCTTGCTGAATCGGAATAGTACGAATCTTCATCCTCTATAAACTGAAATTATTTGATCCATCAAAGTTCTCCAAATCATACTTTATTGAAGTATATGGTGTCATCGCAAAGTGCTTTCAATCTAACGAAAACCTCAGCTCTTGATACCATTTGTGAAAAAATATACTAGATTTCGTACCAAGTAATAAAGAAAAGAATTGAAAACAATAAAAGAAAATAAAAGCACGCAAGACACAATATTTACATGGTTCGGCGAAAGTCTACTCCACGGTGGTAGCAGGAATTTCATGTCTAGCAGTGGAGATTACAGATCTCTATCTTTCTCAATAAACCCTCTCAAAGAACGCCTTTTCTCTCTTGACCCTAAAACACCATGCAAGATGCCTTATACATACTTAAAAATAAGTCGTGACCTTCTCTAAATAACTAATGTGAGACAAGATAACTTATGTACTTAAGGTCAAGTTGCGATTAATTTTGAATAACCGATCTTGGACACCCACACATTAACCAATTTTCCGGTCGCTCGAGCCGTATACAGATTTTTATCCAAGACAATTTATCACAAAGACATTGTACAAAAATTAGCACACCATAAGAAGCTTGTGTGAGCTCAGCTAAGAATATTATAACAGGATATTATTGAGTTTAGCAGTAAATTACAGTCAAAAATAGAGTTTTCACAAAGCGGACACTCATATTTAATCTAAAAATTTTGTACTTCTTATTAGATTGCCCCAATGTTAGGGTACTTCTGTTAGCTCGACCAATGATTTTAACTGACGAGACCATTTCCTATCTTGAAATTTTCATTATTACCCTTGATAGGTATTTTGACACTAAATATGTATTTTATACGTGTGTGTGTGTGTGTGTGTAATTCTTCTCCATACTACCCTCTCACACTGCACATCCACCACCATACATACTGGGCATATATTGCTCCAGTGTATTTTGATGACTCCAAACTCCAGTGGTAAGCTGGATTTTGGAAAAATCAAAGTAAAAATGAATCGTGAGAAAAACTTAATTCATGGCAAAATGGAGATTCAAACATCAGTGTGATTTGATTACATTTGTGGACCTGTTGATGAGAAGGAAGGTAACTGAAAGAATAAGGTCTGGAGGCGTGGTAACGTATCTCATACAGTAGTAATTCATGCGCGCTTTCCTCTATTGTACAACTACAATTCTCAGTGGTACAGTTGGTACAGTTGGCAAGCACCCCCCCCCCCCCCCCCCGCATCGTCATGTAAAATATTGCTGCTTGTAAGATATTCTCTCTATATGGCCAGAAAGGCTCTTTTATGTTATAAATATTTCTCCTCTTAGTAAATAAAGAATAAAAAAAAAATTGACACGCAGCAAGAAGACGGTCTAGTTGTGACAACGATAGGTGGCAATCCAAGTGTAGCAAGTAAATACGGTGGTGGCGTGTGAATGTGTGCGCAAATATGTGCGTGAATCTATGTGCATGCATGCTTGTGTAGAAATTTGTCACTGTGCATGCGCGCAAATTGTTGTTGGTGTTGTCGATGGTGGTGGTAATGTCGTCGTAGTTGGTGCAAATGTGGTACTTGGTAGGGGTGAGCACGGTTTTGTTTGGAAGTTAAATCGCAAACCAAAACGTTATTCCTCGATTTGAAAATTTGTGAATCTAACCAAACCAAACACCATCGGTTTGGACGGTTCAGTTTGGTCGATTTAAACGGTTCGATTTAGTCGATTTGGATCAGTTTGCCTACTTAAAGTCGTCGTTCCTTTACACACTACTAATTGAAGTTATATTTTTTTTTTCTAAATTGCATATATTCTTGTTTCATTCGATATATAAGTTCTCATGATGAATGAGAAAGAATGAGTAAATATAAACTAGATATTGATCACAAAATTTTTGTATTCTAAGTGTTGTTGATATTTTCATTTCTTTTAACTTTCAAGATTTGTTTATTTTGGAGTTTCTTAGTACCTGATATGTGTAATTATCAATGAATATTACTAAAAAAATATTACTATATCATAGGTCGGTTCGGTTTGATTTGGAATCGGTTTCAAAAATGTGAACTGTGAACCAAACCGAACTAAGGTCGGTTTGGAAAATGTGAAACCGTTTAATTTTTGGACGGTTCAAATTGAATTGGTTCAGTTTGATCGGTTTTAGCGATTCGGATCGGTTTGAACGGTTTGATGTTCACCCCTAGTACTTGGTGGTGGTGAGGTTATGTAGTGGTGATAGTTGGCCCAGATTAGTGGTGGTGGTGTCTTAGTGGTTGGTGGTATTGGATTGGTGAGGTGGTGGTGGAAGGATGCAACGGTGGTTGATGGTGGTGGTAGTTGGAGTTGAAGAGGGCAAATTTAAGTACGCAAGGAAAAAGAGGAAAAAAGGTTGGAAAAAAATTTATCTTTTCACAAAAACTTAATGCCATCGCCATTACATTTAGTCAATGGACACGAGTTGTAATACAGTGACAAAAACACAGTACCGGCTATAATTTACCTCTAAACTCAAAGCGTTTGATATATATTGCAACTAAAATAATTGCCCCTTCATACGCACGCTTGCATCACAACACCCCACACCAAATAGAAACATCACAGATAATAGGCTACAGGTGGATACATTTATTCGCATACACGAGCAACCAGTCTCCATGTATGGTTCAGAATGTCTCTTAAACTGATAGGTCTCATCTAGGATTCACATTGCTTACTAGAGCGAACTTTAAACTATAGTCTAGAATAACTTCATGCGTTGACCTTTGGCGCCCATCCAGCAATCACGTATTCTTTTGCAGCAGCGGTTTTCACGAAAGACTCCCGGGAGAAGAGCAGCTGCAGTACAAGAAAACCCATCATTTGACTTCACCAGAACTCCACATAACTTTCTTAACCAAAACCGCCAGAATGTACATCTAATTACCAGAAACAACGATAATGATGACAGCGTAAGTCACCAGAGAGAGAGAGAGCAAGAGAGGGAGTGAGAGTAAGAGACGAAGACAAAGATATGCATAGGCATAGTTGAGAACAGCATGAGAGCGCCCAAATTTAGTATTAGATTGTCAGTATCATTTTGATATTCATTTCAGCAATGGTATAGAGTAATATGTCAATTATGAGATATATACCTGAAAAGACCTCAACTTTATTCATTTTCAACTCAAGGACCCAAATGACAAGCAAGGACCAAAACATACGAAAACAGTGCAACCAAAGGACTTCTGTCGAATTTAAACTGTGCCGTAAAGAAGGGTATTATTGTCCCAGCACATAAAAACTAAATCCAACCTCTCTTCATCTGCCAATTTGCGATCTGGTACCGCAGCCTCTACTCTTTACTGCAGTACCCACCTCTTTATCCACCGCCACACTCAGTCCATCACCACTGCTACCAGCCACACACTTCTTCTGTTTCTGTTGAATTTCCTTTCAAAAAATCTCTCCGTGCTGAGAGAGAAGATTGCAAATATAAAAGAATAAAAAGCCAGAGAATTATTGTTTATAAGGGCAAGATGATGTTTGGCACCAAGTAGAGGTGAACTAATTTTACTTGCAGAGTTCCAAGTTGAAGCCAGTGATGGGATGAATATGTTGGTCGCCGACTTCTCCCTTCTTTTATTCTATGGTAAATGGCCAACTCTGTGTTTGCTTATGAACTTAAAGGGTGAGATTTACAACTGAAAGGCAAATGTGATTTAATCGTACTTTCGTGGCAATAAAAGCCCTAGAGGCACGTAATTCACGAAAAAAAAAATCAAAGGGTAAACTGCCATTGCCCTATGGTTCTTAATCTCGATTCCAGGCTGCCAGTTTTTTAATTTCTAGGTGAGCTTGGGCAGAGGTTTTTTGGTGTCATCCCGGCAGTTACCATAGCCGAGAAGTGGACGGAAGGAGTTCAAGGAGAACGTCCCCGGCAGCGACCTAGGGTTTCAATTGCTAGTAATTACGAGTATGTTGGTGCATATGCAATCTGGTACGACAATGAGGTCAAAGGTTTTGCATCTTGTTACATGCAGCAAAAGATCAGGTTAAGAATCAGGTTAAGAACGCTGTGTTCATGGAATCTGGCGGTGATTGGGCTACTGGTGTGTTGCAATGGGAACAGAAGGAAAAGTGAGGACAGAAGAGTAAATGAGAGCAAATAAGCAAAGACAATTGTTATCCCCGAATAGACAAAACCCAGTAGTGTAGATGTTATACTTTAGGTTAGATTTCTCGACTGTTAAAATCAAGAGTTGAGGTCCTTTTGTCAAGAAACCACAACAAGTTAGGTACCTGCAGAAAAGGGATACCTTCATACATCCGTGGCAAGGCTTCCTGCTCCTAAACTTCATGAAACGAGTTCGATTCTTCCTGCGGCAATCATTCTACACTTAATTTATGCCAATATGCATAGGTAGGAGGAGTGCTCAACTGCTTACGTAATCGACTACATTACCACTTGGCCACCTCTCATTCATCTAACAAGGTAGGTGGATTTCATAATATAATAAACAACTCGCCCTTAGCGATTTGAGAATACTGCACGCCTTTGGGCTTTGAGAGGAGGAGCGCAACTACATATTGGCAAATTTGGTGACCTAGATCACTGCTATTCTCCTCGTGCAAGACTCAGATATCATGCAAACTAACTACACAGGTGGAATTTTCTCTTTTCCCCTTTTCCCCCTTCTTTGAGTGCAATGATGAATGATGCAACATTTACACGTTTTACATGAACAATCTATCTTGAACCACAGTCAGGAACACAGGCCTTTCTCGTAGATTTTTGTAAAAGTAAAAAGTATCCTGACCCACCTAACCTCCCCCCCCCCCCCAGCCGGGGCCCGTCTCCCAAACCTAAATGTCAGCACAATTCGGTTGGAGGCTGAATTTGAAACCAAACCGACCACGTCTGTTTGGAAATAAGAACAAACCATAGTCGCACGGTTTGGTTTCATCTGTTCGGTTTAAACGGTTCCGATGGATCAAACGGATTGGTTTGAATGGAATTGACCGATTTGGACTGGTCGCTATTTTGGGACTTATTTGGGCCTAACCATTGACTATTGGGCCTTTACAATATTCATGATCATGCCTACCTATTCAAGTTAGGGTATATAATTTACTTATTTATTTTGGTGGTTAAGTCATAAGTGGTGTAAAAACTAGATAGCAACGAATTGGACTAAAGTTTAAATATGTTTAAATGCAAGTATATATAGTACATTCTGTTCAGTTTAGAACGGTCGCAAAAGAAACCGAACATTCAGTTTTGAAAAGGGAAAAAAAAATCCAAAGCAAAATCGGTTCATGATCAGCTGGTTTTTATGGTTCGGTTTCACCTGTTGGATCGTTTCAAACGGTTTAAATGCTCACCTCTATCCTAAACTCATCTTCTTCTGGTTCTTACCATATGAAAATGCAGAGGAAGCGTAGTTGTGTTCGTCGAGGAAAAAATTCCACTCCCATAAATGGCGGGGCCGGAAAGTACTATTAAGAAGGTTGCAGGCTACTACCAATACATCAAGATAGAGCCAGATAATCGGGTCAAAGACCCAAATGTGAACCTAAAATATATCCTTACTCTTGAACTAAATTAAATCTGATACTTGATAGAAATTCTTTGCAAAAGGTAGAAATTCCAGCTTCCCTAGTGCATTCAGTAGAAACGTAACTCTAGAAAAGGGTCATCTAGCACAGTACACAAGCTTTCTGATACATCCTAGACGTACAATTCAAAATTATCTCTCTCTCATGCATTTATAGCCAGCCCAACTATTTAGGGACAAGGGCCTAGTAGAGTTGAGAGCCATCATCTTAAATTCATGTCCAAGGTTTCTTATCGGAGCAAATATATAAGTTTGTAAACAAAGTCCATTCACTTTTTATGAGTAAAAGTTCTATGCAAACCATGGTCTTTTTTCTCGGATAAGTAGCAACCATGTTCATATAAAAAATGAAGTATTTGAAGCAGTTTCTTAAAAGAATTTCATAATCAGAATGCAGGAACCACATCATTAAAGCAGTGGCGTTGGGGTTGGGGTGTTGGGTTGACACTGTGGTAGCTACCATAACTGATGCCAACTTATTCAGGCCAGGAAGTATAACGAACAAGTTCCTGAACATGATGCTACGTGTTTGCATAACCTTCACCAGAAGTGCATAAGCTTACGATATAAATAATACTTACAGCACCAAGCATGCAAAAAGGAAGTACTAAAAGGCAACTGTGACAAAAGGATAATTAAAAGAAGTTAGGTGTATACCTTGGTATAATTATGCACATGAGTCAAGCTTTCGGGGACAGTCCAGCCCTTAAAATGGCCAAGAGCCACCTCCAGATGGAAAAGCTTTGGTACCAGGCTCAAATCAACAGCAGTAATCTTAACCCCACCAACATATGGTCCCTGATTAAATCAGCTTACTAATTAGTTGCATACCTTCTTCTCTTTCTTTATTCAGATAAGTACAGTTTTATTAAGAAAGGCCCCAACAGACTGCAGGAACTAGAAGGAAAAAAGAAATATTAACCACTGTCTTATCAATGCGACAAATGTATCACTACATACATGTGCCTTGAGGTGTTCATCCAAGGCCTTCAACTCATTAAGCAAATCTTGCTCCGTCCCATCATTGGGATCCTTGCTCTTCAAGAACATGACAAAAGAAGAAAATACTTTGGAACCCCTACAATCCAACAATGGTTAAAGATCAAGAAATTAGCCTAGTAATGCAACCCGAAAAGAATCGTATGCCACATGTTAACTCAGGCTTTGTGATGAAAAAGAACCTACAGAAGACAAAACAGAAGAAGGCAATAGATCCTGCTTATAAACATACCATACGCACTACAGAAATTTTCAGACTTCAGCTAGAAACATGACATGAAAAAATGTACACAGATCTAAAAACTAGCCATGAATGAATGGAAAGAGCTCCTGAAAAGGAAAACTAAAGCCCCTTCAGAGAATTGTTCTAATAAGGAGCTCACAATATGATTAAAGCCTGTTTGAATCATCTATAAACTCTGCAAAAATCCATTAACTTCAGAAACACAAATGTTCTCTAAGGTTCTACTCATTTGTTTTTGTTGATGTTAACGCAAATATGTGAAATAGTTTCCAGTCATTCTTTTTTTTGAAAATGGTCTACCGACTTCCACGTTCGTGCCATTTTCAATCTTCGGCTCTTGATATCTCAAGGGCTTAAAAGTTACTCTTTTAGGCCATCACCTGCAAAAAAATCACAACTATTGTGATACAGTACCACTTTTCATCTTTCTAGTAAAGCCTTAAAATTCACATTAAAAGCCATCACCGACAAAAAGTATACAACATTACGTATAGGACATACAGGAGATCACAAAGAAAATACTATCTGACTAGTCTATACAGTGGACAGTACACACATGTCAAAATGAAAACACCATCGGAATACCCCCCCCCCCCCCCCACCCACACACACACACAGAGGGAGAGGGCATACACGGAGGCAAATTCAAGGGGAGGAGAGAGAGAAGGGTCAGGGTATTTCTCCTCAATGAGGCCAACGATGACATCAGAGTCACCAGTCCACTTATCATCGCCCTCGAATTTGAACACGGGCACTTTCCCTTCAGTGCTCTCCAAGAACCTAACAACCACCACCCACCAAGATTAAACTTCAAGGGTTTTAACACAAACGTTACACGCATCTCTTTCTGATTTTAAAAAACTGTAACCATTTGGGTTTGTTGCTCAAGTCGATCAGATGCATCTTGTAGGGGACTTTCTTTTCCTCCAGAGTCAAGAGTACCCTTTGGCAGAATGGACCTAAGAAAAACCCACAAAATCACATAAACCCCGGATAATAGAGATGGAAATCACAAAACCCACAAACAATTGCACACACAAATGGGGAGAAAGAGAGAAATTACAGTCGCCAAGGACATCAGGCGCACCAGACGCGGCCTTGACACAGATCTCCACTGCCATAGATGAAAGTGAGTGCGTGCGCGTGTGCGTGTGCGTGTGCGTGTGGGGAGAGGGGTTACGGGATTCTTTAGTATGCACTGCAGGGAAAGGTGGTAATGTGGTGTATATATATGGGCTTGGGTTTGTGACCACAACGCCTACACATGACATGGGGAGTAGAGAGAGAGAGTCTTAATCAGGGTAGCTTTGAGTCCATAATCGGGGTAGCTTTCACTTAATAAGATTCTCCATCTTCGTGTCACTTCGTGAATCCAAAAAGATTAAATTACATTGGGCGCGACTGAAGTTTCCTCTTACTACACTTGTTTACTCGTGAAATCAAAAATTACACTCGCAAACTTGTCAAATACTTGTGGTGACAAAAAAGTAAAAACAAAAATATTATTCTCACTTTTACTAAGAAAGTTGAAGTGTGATAATTCAGACAATCTAGGCCAAGCGAACATCACAATTTGACATAAAACAACCCTAAACCTACAATTAAATACGCACGCACTTAGCCTACTAAGTAGACTCACCAAATACTCTGGCCGGCATTTTCGCCACCTCCCTCCAAACACAAACGCAAACAACTACAAATGTGTAGGTTTGGGCCTTGAATTTTCACTATTATCTAAATCATCCCCGTCCAACAACCCTCCAAAGATAGCCATGTTAAGAACCGCAATTTCTCAATTTTTTTTTGTGTGATTTGCCTCTTCGAGATTTAGTTTCAAAACTTGCTTAAGCTTGGTTAAACCATTTGATCTCTATCTTTACACTAAGTGGTAGGAAATCGATAACATCCAGAGGCAGCCCGTTCTTGCTGATATTCCCCATCAGAACCCTAATTTAATTGGGTCCATATCGTTTCTGGTGGTCTCGACGAGTCATGAGTTGATTGCCTACAATTTCTCGATGAAATCCTTTGTGCAATGGTCCCTCGGATGACCCTTCCAAAGGGCAAATATAGGTTCATCTCATACTGTACAGAGACATAAACAGATAACTAAATTTTTTTTGAGAGTTTAGCCAGAGAATTGTGATCAATTTTCTTTCTAGGTTTCTTTCTCACTATTTTTTATTTGCATTGGTGTATTTTTCTTCTGATCTATCACCATTGCCACTGGCACTGTAGCATCGCCAAACATCACTAGCAATCCGGCATTGCCAACAAGAATCTGAAAAAGGCACTACAAGAAAACATGATTTTAGCGACGAGGTAATCCGTCGCTAAAATAAAGCGAATTTACCGTCGCTAAATATCCCTCGTATAAAAGTCCGTCACTAATAGTTTAGCGACGGAATTTTTAAATCCGTCGCTAAATATGTCATTTTTACCGACGGATTTATTTTTAATTAGCGACGGATATTCCGTCGCGAATTATATTTTTTAGCGACGGATTTATATTTTCGAGACGGAATATTCCGTCGCTAAAAAACTTATTTAGCGACGGAATATTCCGTCGCTAAATAACTGATTGTAGGAATACTTTAGCGACGGAATTAATCCGTCGCCAAAAGTCAAATTTTTTTTTTGAATTTTTTTTTTATTTTTCAATTACCCAGACCTGTAATACAATTTTCAAATCTCAACAACAACGCGCAATAATCAATACAGAAAGAAATATATATAATCAATTATAAAAAATATTTATAATAAAAAAAATTCATATATGTACAAGCCGGGAACCGGATATAGCCGGTTAGGAGAGGGGAGAAGAGTACAAGCCGGGCACGGGGGGGGAAGCTAGGAACGGGCACGGGAAGGGGCTCATCAGGGGTTCCCGAGTCCCGGATCTGGATCCTGCTGATCCGGGGCCGGGGCGGCCTGTCCAACAGTGCCCTGCTCCCTGATCATCCGGCACACCACTGTAGCAATGCGCTGGATCTCCTCGTCGTCCAACTGAGGCCGAGGAGCCGGTGTCTGTGGAGGGGCAGCAGGGGGTGAGGACGCTCCTATCACGGCACGAGCAGTCGTGCTAGGCAGGCCGCGTATGCGGCCTTTCGGCCGATTCACGACCTCCGGCGTATCCAGCCATCGCTTCAACCCCCCAGTACTCGCAGCCGTACTAGTGGACGCTGATGGCTGTCCGGACTGCTGCTCGGACCCCCTTAGCTGTTCATACGAGGCCTGCAAAAATAGTGGTTTAACGATATGTTAGGGCATTAATTAACGAAACAGACATTGAGGATAGAAAGAAAAAACATTAACTTAAATAAATTGACTCACATCGATCCGCCGGGCAATATCTGAAATATAGTCGCCCGCCCGGTGCGTCTCGTCCTTGTCCTTCTTCCGCACGTGCGTCTGATTATACGTCAGAGCTACGACCTCATCGTCCTCCAGATCCGGGTGCTCGACCGCGTTCTTGTGTCGGACGATGTCGTGTGGCACCGACCCCCCCGTGTGCGTCGGATCTCTGTTCTGTCTGTTCTCAGTCCCGCTCTTACTCTTGGCGTCCCAACCTGGATCCGCAGCCCACCGATCTATCATCTCCCCCCATACACGGTGAGATATCCAATGTGGGGGATATCTCGCCATGTCCGTCATCGGGGCACCCGCGGGCAGCGCCTTCTTCGCCCGGTCCCGTGCATCGTGGAGCCATCGGCGGTAATTCTTGCCGATGTAGGCAAAGAAAGCCTGCTGCCCCAGTACCTGCTGCTGAGGCGTGTCAAACGTGAACCCCTCCTGTAAGGCATTCAATAACACAAATTAACAACATAAAACAAACTGTAATTTAACATTTACTAACGCTGAAAAAAATACTTCACCGTACCAGCCACTCCTCCCATAGGGCCTCCCTCGCAGCGGCATCCCAGTCCTTCCAGTACAGGCGTGGCTCGAAGAATCGGCCCTTCACAAGAACGCCGATCTTCGTCCTCGCCATATTCTCCAGGATCCTGCCAAAGAAGTAATTAAATTAATTAATACAGTTCAAATATAAATTAACACCCCAAAATTTTAAAATAAGGCATGAGGTGATATTTTTAGTACTTACAGGCCCTCCTGCGTGAGCGTAACTCTCTGTTTACGCTGGGGGTCGATGCGTACCCCGCGTGTCGGACCACGGCCTCGTCGAGATCCTACAAAACACAGACATTAATACAGTTCAAATATAAGGCTAGCGAAAATGTACGAAACACCGTTATCAACTATACCTGAGGTAGAACCCACGGAAGATGGAGAATGCACGCGCGTGTGGGATGAATCTGCGTCGGGCTGGGGCGACGGGAGCTGGGGCTGGGGCGACGGCTGGGGCTGGGGCGACGGTGATGGCTGGGGCTGGGGCGATGGTGATGGTGACGGCTGGGGCTGGGCCCCCGATGGCTGTCCGCGATCACTCTGTGCCTCGTCATCAGTAGGCAATGACGAGGTGGGACTAACCGGGGAGGAAGCAGCTCGGCGTCCAGCCCGGCCACGAATAGCCCGTATCCTATCCATATCTGACTTCATATAGATTATATACAAAGACATTAACACGTGAAAAACAATAATTTAGGCATAAATCATCATCGGCACTATATATATATATATATATATATATATATATATATATATATATATATATATATGAACGGATGTGCAAAAACACATCAATAAACACCAAGTTCTAAAATGTTACTACATTTTTCCCGTGATGTTACAACATTACAAGTCAATCATTTTCAGTTTGCGAATCATCTTCATCACTTTCCTCGTCGCCCTCTTCTTCGTGGGACTCGTCGTCCTCTTCATCTTCTAATTCATCCTCTTCATCAGTAGACTCGGTCACATCATCTCCAACACTTTCAACATCTTCCGCGTCATCATCTACGACTTCTTCTCCCACAAGAAGTGTTGTTGGAAGAGGAAGATCGTCCTCCTCGTTGTTGACCTCAACAGGGAACAAGACACGTGGTTGGTCGGCTTGAAAGGAGTCTAGCTCACTGTCATATGTCACGGGCAATTTCTTGGACTTGATAGTTGTATACCAATGAGATTTGGGATTGGCGACGTCCTCCGCGTAAAAGACTTGTACAGCTTGACTAGCAAACACAAAGGGCTCGTCTGATGCAAGTCTTGACTTGACATTGACATCTACAATCCCTTGAGAGCTAACACGGATTCCTCTACTGCATGTGACATCGAACCACGTACACTTGAACATTACCAGGCGGTTTTGGGAACCCAGATATGTTAGCTCAACAATCTCATCTAGCTCTCCGTAAAAATCCATGCAATTCTCGGCATAACAGTCGCCGTTGACCAAGACTCCACTGTTTTGGGTTTGTTTTGTTCGGTCATCATCTTTTACGTTAAACCTAAACCCGTTGATGATATAGCCTCCGTAACAGGATGTTTGTTTGTTAGGGCCTTCGGCTAGTAATTTCAAGCATGAGGCCACTGGTCTATCCATTGACTGAACCTATTGTAGATGACGGTAAAAATTAAGGATAAATCAGTATACTAATTGGCCACAGAACTGTATATAACACATAATATAATTTCGTTAAATAATCTTACACGGATTTTGAACCACTGTACAAATTGTGATTTTCGATGAGATTCAAGTCCAGCGGGATCAGTGATTAAAGATTCCGCATCGAACTCACTGCAAACCAATATGCATTTAACTCGCTTAACACACACTTTCAATTATGTACAGCAATGTAAGTGAATTAAGACTTTAACTTACTCAACGAATGCCGAAACTTCATCGCAATTTAGAAGGGCATATATTGTTGCAGCACTGTACTCTTCATCTGTTAGCCATCGAGTATACGTTCGGCCGAACGGACTACTTGACTGCTTGAATATTGACAATTGCCCTTCCAAATTTGTGCTTGCTCCGGGATCATTTCGGCCTAGTTGATTTAACCTTGTACCAACATTAGGCCCGAAATATTGACTACAAAAGTTTACAAGTTCTTCCGTTACGTAAGCCTCCGCAATTGAGCCTTCAACCCGAGCCTTATTACGGACTTTTTTCTTTAAATGGAACATGAACCTAGAAGTTTAGCGAATCGAGTTAGGTGGAATATCAATGATAACAGATGTCGCATTAAGTGTAAACGAACAACTATAACAATTTAAGGATTACCTCTCGAAGGGATACATCCACCGATATTGCACGGGTCCACCCATCTTAGCTTCATATGCCAAGTGAACAGGCAGATGCTCCATTGAATCAAAGAACGAAGGTGGGAAGATTTTCTCCAGCTTGCAAATCGTCACCACAATGTTCTTCTCAAGCACTTCCATGTTACTCACCCGGATCGTAGAAGAGCATATATCTCGAAAGAAATGAGATAATTCAGTCAAAGTCTCGCAAACAACCCGTGGCAACAGTCCCCGGAAGGCAATAGGAATGAATCTCTCCATGAATACGTGGCAGTCGTGACTCTTCATCCCTTGGAACTTGCATTCCGATACATTGCAACAACGAGATATGTTGGACGCAAACCCATCCGGAAGCTTCAAATTCTTAACCCACTGACAGACCTTCTCCACTTGTTTCTTGTCTAGACAGTAAGGTGCTTTCGGAAGTATGGTCCTCCCACTGACTGTCCGAGGATGCAATTCACGGCGTACACCCAACTGTTGTAGATCCCTTCTCGCTTTAAGGTGATCTTTCGATTTGCCCTTGACATTCATCACTGTGTTGAACACATTATCAAAAACGTTCTTCTCAATATGCATCACATCCATGTTGTTTCGGATAACGAGCGTCCTCCAGTAGGCTAACTCCCAGAAGATACAAAATTTTCTCCAGTTGTGCTCTTTCCCGAACCCTGCAATCTTTCGATCCGGCACACCCTTACCGTGTGGTATGTCAGTATCAAGTGCCTCCAGGTGTGAGAGTACTTCTTCACCAGATGGGTAGTCCAGTGTGACAACCTCACGCTCGATTGTCCCGTCAAATTTATCCTTCTGCCTACGAAACTGATGGCCCGGTGGCAAAAGCTTACGGTGACATCCGAACCACGAGGCCTTTCCGCCGTGCTTTAACGTATGACCGGGGTTCACGCCCATACAAGCAGGGCATGCTAGCTTCCCATGTGTGCTCCAGCCACACGTCATTCCCAATGCGGGGAAATCATGTATAGTCCACATCAAAGCAGCCCTCATCTGAAAATTTTGTTTAAGGGATGCATCATATGTTTCGACTCCATGATTCCATAATTGTTTTAACTCATCAATCAACGGCCTTAAATACACATCTATGTCCTTACCGGGACTCTTCGGCCCCGGAATAAGCAACGACAAGAACATATACGGCTTCTTCATGCACATGCCTGGTGGAAGGTTGTAAGGGACAATAATAACAGGCCAACAGGAGTAAGGCGTGGTAGACTGACCGAAAGGGTTGAACCCATCGGTTGCCAGACCAAGTCTAACATTCCGAACTTCCTGAGCAAAGACTGGATGCCTGCGGTCAAACTCCTTCCACGCCTCTCCATCAGCTGGGTGTGTCAGCACATCGGCATCGTTGCTGCGAGTCTCACGGTGAGCCCTCATATGTTCAGCTGTACTGGAGGAGTAGTACATTCTCTGAAGCCGTGGTGTGACCGGGAAATATCGCAATATCTTCCATGCAATGTTTTTCTTCTTCCCTTTGTCCGGTTTGTACCTCGAATGATCACATACTGGACATAATGACAAATCCTTATTCTCTTTCCAGAATAATACACAATCGTTATTGCACGCATCTATCCAGTCATAGCTCAACCCAAGTTTCCTCATCATCTTCTTCGCGTCATAGTACGACGGCGGTAGCTTTTCACTTTCGGGCAGTATTTCTTTGATGAAGGTAACAAACTCGTTAAAACCTTTCTCACTCAGCCCGTGGTCTGATTTCAACTGTAATAACCTACTAACCGCAGACAGCCGTGTGTGTTTCGGAGCTCCATCCCACAGCGGCTCTTCCGCAGCTCTCAACAACTCATAAAACTGATGAGCCCCCTCGATCGGCGGTTGTGGACTGTCGTTACCCCAGTCAACATTAGCATGCCCAGCATCCATAATCATATCTCGGAAATCATATCGTGCCTCCTCCCTAACTTCAGTTTGACTAGCCAGGTTGGACGACAATACTATCGTTTCCCCGTGCTGCGTCCACCTTGTGTATCCACCCATAAAACCGTACCGACGAAGATGCCATTTTACTTCAATTCTTTTTCTCCAGTGCAACAACTCACATCTACCGCACGGACACCTTATCTTATCAAGGTCAACATGTGCAGGATGCGCATAAGCGAAGTCGAGAAATTCGTCAACGCGACACTCAAAATCTTCAGCATTCTTCCTTTTCATCCAACTTCGATCGACTGACATGACGACTGAATTATCGTACTGTATACCACCTTCAATAATGACCAGTGATTAGGCATTGCCGATGTAAATATCAATGCATGAATGTTACAACATGTCTACATATTTCCCCTCCACTCTTGAACAGGTAGTGGTCCTATCCCATTCAGAAAAGCACATGTTTATAAAACAGTGAATAACTCATGCTTAGTCCGATGTCTGTGGAAAATTCGGCAGCACCTCCCCGCATTTCTCCAAGTACACCACATCGATTAGGTGTTCTAACATTCATCTAACCTTGCTCAGGAAGGTTTGACGGATGTTAGAACACCAGATCTGTATGCACCCGGAGAAACACACGAGAACGTGTACCAAATATCCACGACATAGAACATAAAGCATGAGTCAAAATACTGTTTTATAAACAATTAGCTTTTCCAAACTGTCCAAACTGGACATCCAAAGGCTCATTACAAGGCATTACTTTGTAATGAGTACCTTTGAACGGGAACTAAGGGTTTCTATGCATGCATGTGTTCAGAAATTGATAAGATATGCAAGAATCTTTCCGAAATATCAAAACTACAGAATGATCGTTGCATATGTTACCAATTCCACATTAAATAGAACTCGTTGGCAACGAGTTGAACCATCTCGTTGCCAATGGACTTCTCAAAACAACAATTAATATAAAGAAGGCAGGGTTTGTAAACAACGAGTAATTGAACCATCTCTGGGCAACATGGAGTAATTATGGGATGTACAAGGGCTAATTAGGGCTAACTGGGTTATTAGGGTTAATTACGATTATTAATTATAGCTGATTAGGGTTGATTAGGACTAATTAGGGTTATTTAGTCCTAATTAGGGTTTAATTGTGCCGAGTAGTGATGATTAGTCCTAATTAGGGCTAATTAGGCTTAATTGGGTTATGTTAGGGCTAATTAATGTTAATGAGGGATAGTTTCGGATAATTATAGCTGACTAGGGTTGATTAGGACTAATTAGAGTTATGTAGTCCTAATTAGGGTTTAATTGTGCCGAGTAGTGCTGATTAGTCCTAATTAGGGCTAATTAGGCTTAATTGGGTTATGTTAGGGCTAATTAATGTTAATGAGGGCTAGTTTCGGATAATTATAGCTAATTAGGGTTGATTAGGACTAATTAGGGTTATTTAGTCCTAATTAGGGTTTTGATGGTGCCGAGTAGTGTTGATTAGTCCTAACTAGCGCTAATTAGGCGTAATTGGGTTATGTTAGTGCAAATTATGACTAATTAGGCTAACTACAATCAATATGCGCATAATTGGGTTCATTTGGGCTAATTTGGGCTAATTACAGCTAATTTGAATTTCATCAGGTTCTTAGGGTTAATTAAAACTAATTAGGCTCGTTAGAGCTAATTAGGGTTAATTGATTTACTAAAATATTGTTAATCAGGACTAATTAGGGCTAATTATAGCCAGCGCTGGAGCCACGATTAGATTCCAGGGGGTGCATGCTAAAAATGTCGCATTAACCTAACTAACCTAAATTTAATGCACATTCAACAACCTCAATTCCGACACCTCATATAGGGTGTCGATATGGTGTCCGATACGTGTCTGACACCTCCGGACACGTGTCCGACACATACCGACGCGTGTCCGACGCCTCTGGACACGTGTCCGACGGCGTCGGACACGTGTCCGACGCCCATCGACACGCACCTCCAGACACATCGGCATACGTTAATTTGTTTTTTAAATGCTGGACACCGTCGATCAAACGTGGTGTCCGTGTCTGCGCTAACTAACATGTATCTCAATCCAATTGGGTCTCATCCTCCGTCAACAATCTCAATTCCGACACCTCATATAGGGTGTCGATATGGTGTCCGATACATGTCTGACACCTCCGGACACGTGTCCGACGCCCACCGACACGCACCTCCAGACACATCGGCATACGTTAATTTGTTTTTTAAATGTCGGACACCGTCGATCAGACGTGGTGTCTGTCTGCGCTAACTAACAGGTATCTCAATTCAATTGGGTCCCATCCTCCGTCAACAATCTCAATTCTCAATTCTCAAATGCTCAATGCAATAAAAATTAACAAAAATCACACATTCAATCCAATTGGGTCCCATCCTCCGTCAATAATCTCAATATCTCAAATGCTCAATGCACAATTAACAATCTAAAATCATCATTTAACAACCTAAAATCATCAATTAATAATCGCAATTACTTCAAATGCACAATTAATAACCTAAAATCATCGATCAATAATCACAATTCTAAAACGCACAATTAACAGCCTAAAATTATCAAACAAATGATCAATGTTCAATTTAGGGTTCAATTACTTCAATTTAGGGTTCAATTAGGGGGTTCTATAGATTCAATTTAGGGTTCGGTTGATTTGAGGCATTCAATTTAGGGTTCAATTAGGGTTCGGTTAGATTGGGGCAATCAATTTAGGGTTTAATTAGGGGTTCAATTAGTTCAATTTAGGGTTCGATTCAATTAGGGCATTCAATTTAGGGGTTCGGTTCAATTAGGGGGTTCTATTGATTCAATTTAGGGTTCGGTTGATTTGAGGCATTCAATTTAGGGTTCAATTTAGGGTTCGGTTAGATTGGGGCAATCAATTTAGGGTTTAATTAGGGGTTCAATTAGTTTAATTTAGGGTTCGATTCAATTAGGGCATTCAATTTAGGATTCAATTACTTCAATTTAGGGTTCAATTAGGGGGCTCTATTTATTCAATTTAGGGTTCGGTTGATTTGAGGCATTCAATTTAGGGTTTAATTAGTTTAATTTAGGGTT